>JAREIK010003718.1:704362-889362 GCA_029783825.1 Sapria himalayana
CTGGCCAATAGTATTCAACATGATCAGTGATAGTGACACCTTATAATTTGCCTTTGTGGTTGTGTATGAAGGAGCAATATATATTTCTTGTCAATATCGGTTCCAGGGCTTAAAAATACGAAAGACATGCATGCTGAATATTTTCTTACAGTCTCTTATAGCATAGTTAAATCATTTGTGTGATGTTGGCGTGAATACATATAATATCTCAAAGAAGTAAAATTTTATTATGCGGGCAGCCTTTATGTGGACGGTAAGTGATTTTCTTACAGTCGCATGCTCATACCGGAGAATGATATTCCACTTATTCTTTATAAGCTTGAACGGATATTTCCACCAAGTTTTTTTTGACTCAATAGGCATTTGCCGGTCCATTTGACATATGAATCAAGGATTGAAGGTCTAGTGTAATATAGGTGGATGTATCCTTTTGAGAGGTAAATAAATATAATAAGCTTTGTTTTAGTATTTCATACATAAAGTAATATTGTAATTTAATATAATTGAAACCTAATATTATGGTTATAAGTACCTTCAAAAGTTAAACTTGAATGTTAGAAATAAGGAAAAAGTTGAAGGTTCAATTTATAATTCATATTTAGTAGAAGTAGAAGAAGCATCATCATTTTGTTCTTATTATTTTGAAGATCATGTCAATATAAAAAATAGAAATGTGGCTCGGAATGATGAAGGTCATGTGATGGTAGAAGATGATTCTATGGACAAACTATCTATCTTCAAGCACTCTGAAAGAGCATTTGGAAGAGCAAAGAAAAGATGTATGACAGATAAAGAGTACAAAGCAACCTAGAGCTTACGTTTTAATTAATTTTGAAGAGGTTGCACCATATATTGACTATGTATACCCAAAATGGTTGCACGTGTAATCATAGTTTAATTTTGTCCTTAATAGGAATAATTAAAAATTGATATTATATATCTTTCTTTTTATATTTGTGCAGTATTTATGTTGAGTAGTTAAAAAATATACAACAAGAAATTTCCATCAATGATGTCGATTATATGCTAGAAACTGAATTTGCGAATTGGTTCAAAAATTATGTGAGAATTATTAAGTTTTAAATTTTTGAATTATTTTATTTATTAGTATCTTTTATTTGTTAACATGATTTGTTTAATTTATGTCACATGAAAATGATCCTTCAAATGGAGATTCTAATATTTTAATTTAGAATCTAAGTAAATGCCCATTTAGATAAGTGACAACATATCCTTGGTATTTTGTCAATGGATATAAATTTCACACAATCGGGCATGATTCTTCTAAAACTACAATGAATATTGGTGTATGCATTATAGAATTTGGTTATAGTGTAGATGAGATTGATTATTATGGTCAACTCACAAAAGTTATTGAGTTGGAGTATCCTTGACTCGAAAATAATAAGATTTTTTACTAAAGTGCAAGTGGTTTGATCCTACACATAATGTGGGTACAAAGATTCATTCGAATTATAAACTGCTAGATGTTAACCATAAATGCAGATATAATCAATATGAGCCATTTATTATGGTAGTTCAAGACACTCAAGTATATAATTGTACATATCCAAGTTTGTCTCGTGATAAGAATGATTGGTGGGTGATTTGATAAATCAAAGCGTGATCAAATTTTGAAGTACTAATATCTCAACAAAGAAGTGTAGGCTTAGCTATTGTACCAGCCTTCCATCGGAATCAGACAAAATCTCAGAAGATCCATTGGAGGATGACAGTGATGCTGATAATTAAACTGTTATAATTCTATTATAATATTAAACTATCAAAGATTTTCTATATTTTGTTGAAATATATTGGTATGTTTTATTCTAAAATGCATAATTGTTCATCATATCTCTGTTATTTGTTCTATGTTTTTTTTGTACAGTAGATGACACCTAAAGGACGTGGCAATGGACGTAGAAATGAACCAAATTCATCTAATATTTTACATCAATATTGCAAATTCAGTACCATCTCATACCCACCATATCCAGACTTCAACATCACAATCACCATCTCTATTTCCATCACCATCACCATCATTGAGATCTTTACTATCACCTTTATTAGATATAAGCCCACCACCCATTATATTTCCTACACACACTTTTGATCCATCTTCATCTTCTACACTATATTTTACCCTAATAGTTATCCCATTTACAAAACCATCAACATCATCAAATTATGTGCATTCCTTTACATTCAGTGTTAAGTTAGGAATTGAGACTGTGGATGAGAGATATAAGAAATTTGTAAATATGACATGAATAAAAAATGTTGATGTAACTCTGAGTGGATTTTTTGTATATAGTTATGCTTTGCTTGTTTTTAATGTTATTTATTTATTTGTATAGTTTTATTCTATCTCACAAGTGTTCGACTTTAATTACAATGACTTTAAAAAAATGGTTGATTCTAAAGCATTTTTGGGGAATAAATTTTCTGAATCAAAAAAAGAGTCTTATTTTAAAGACTTTCAGGTAAAAATAATGAAACAAAAGCATTAAAAATTAATTATCTAATTAGTTAACTATTATGTTGGTTATTATCCAAGCAGTAAATTATTATGTCCTTATTATTAATATAAATTCTTTTGTGATTTTTTTATATATGTTATCAGTGCACATGGACACCCAAATTTGATGTAAAGATAAAGTCATTATGAGAGAGCAATGCTACTGAATGCTATTCTAATTTTGTACATAAATTGAAGAATAAAAAAGAAAGGCTTGATTATATATCTAAGGATAAATGGCCCGAGTGGCTTAAGTATTTGGATGAGCTAGATGTGAAGAAAAAATCAGATATTACTAGCAAAAATTGACGAACTGAGATAGTTAGCCTAGGTACAAAAATCTCTCATCACACAGGAGGGTCAAAGTCGAGCATTGAGCATGCTCGAGATTTGTTACAATTTTAATATTTTAAACATTTATAGTTAGTGGTTTTCCTAATAGTCTAAATAAATAAAATTTGTGTATGGTTTTATTAATTTTGTTAAATTTTTTTTTCATTTGTTATTTTATGACATAATAAATATATTTTCTAGGCTGGAGAATTTGGTCGAGATCCCAATTTTTATGAGATTTTTGGAAGTAACATGTGATGAAAGTGGATGGTTAGTTTATTGACAACAAGTCTAAGATGAATGCTATAAGACTCTGTTATATTAATAAAATTTTATAATACTATAGTACATTTTGAAAGTTGTTTGGAATGCAATATATTTAATTTATTTTATGTATATCTAGAATAGTATATTTCTCTATTTTATCTCAGGAACTCATGGAGGAATGTGTGACAGTTGCTTATCAACAAGTTGAGTGTTCTATGGATCTTCAACCAATTGACTATGATCCTATTTATTTGGAGACCATAGAAGGTCATAAGATGTAGTGAGTGTATGACATTAGCTCGAAGGGAGTGTCATTTTGTAGTAGCAGTCGTGCTTCTAATTCATTTGTCACAACAATGGTGGATGAGATGGTCGAACAACAAGTGATGGAAACAAATGAACATATTGAAGTTATGGAGACGGAATTGAAAGAGAAATTTGAGCAAATATCTCATTTGAAGGAAGAAATAAATAAAATGAAAGAAAAGAAGGATGAACAGATTACTAATTTGAAGGAAGAAATGCAAGAAATTTAATAAATGAATAATGAGTTGAAAGATATTAAAAATGTAATGCAACAGTAGATGTCCTATATGGAATCATAGTTAGCGGCATTGAACTGACAGATAACATTCTGAGATCCAGCTGTGAAACCTTGCAGGAAAGGCTAGCACAAAATCCGAACTAATTATGAGGATGATTTTGTATCAGAATTATTTCTGAACTATTTTTGATTTTTGTCTATGTGTAGCAAAACATGATGAGATTTTTGGGAGGTTTCAATTTTTTTTATTCTAGTTTTGTTCTTTACTTTTCCAATTAACCTAATAATGAATCTTTGCAGGACATTTGATGTGAGATGCATGAAAAAAAATTTGATTCAACGCATTCAGATATTGCCATGGTCATTCCAATGCATGAGTCCCATATTTACCGATTTCAACTAGTTCAAAATGAGGATGAGCTTCTATTATCTTCGTAATTCCTAAAATATTTTATTTTTACACTCTCTTTCTCTCTAAACAAAATTGCTGGTTATCTTTTATATATATGTTGAAGTTGTATGACTATCAACTTAGATTTGTGTTTGTTCATGTCTATAATTACTATTTTTATGTATTTGTGAAGAAGTTTGTGTGTCCCCAAATATTTTGGATAGAGTTTTAGCCTATAATAGGTATGTAAAAGGCTTGGCTGGTTCTCCAAGTGTTGGAAACAGCACCTTAGCTTCTGAAGCTATGAGATGAATGAAACAATTCTGGTCCCACGCAAATGCAGGTTTGTTCTTGGTACTCTTATTTCGTGCAGATCTACATCCTTATGTGCATTGTATTTTTTTCTCATTTTTTTTCTTTGTTTCTTTCAGGTTTTTTTTCTTCAGTAGATTCCTATATGAACCTACAGGTATGCAAAAATTCAATACCACGCAGCTTATTGTCATTTCAATTTCTATTTCTTTTTTATTTGGCACTTTCTAACTTTTTTATAACTAACCATGGACTGATGCATGAAGCTGGGCAACACAGAAGAATATTTTGATGGGAAGTTCGCTGGAAATCTTGAAGTAATCTTGATTTGGTAATTTAAAAATAAGCTTTTTCTTATCTTATTATGTGAATTTTCTAGCAAATAGCAATTGGTATTGCATGTGCTCGTCTATCTATTTATCAGTGGCATGGTGTTGTGTTATTTATTGGTTTGTAAATGTACTATGTTATGCTTCATGCACAAGTGTAACAATGTTCTCTATCTATGTTGAGTACCAGATGACAAAGAACTAGAAAATACTGACCATCCTTGAAAGACTTATATGGGTGTTTTTTAAGCCCTAGTTTCGTTCTTGCATTAATTTCATTATCAAACTAATTCAGATTTTCTCCAACATCCTTTGAAGAAGTATTCGACAATATGTATGAGTACATCAATAGGCTTTTTAGTATCGTAAGACCTTGAAAGCTATTATATATGGCCGTCGGTATGGTTTTTGTGTTCATACATGGCTACCATGTGCCCATGCATCAGCTTGAATTGGTTCGGTCGCACCTCATCGCTATTTTATCTTTTGTCTTCAACTTATGAAGTATTTGTGTCTTAAATTACATTTGTAGATAGGGTTGCACTCCCTACTAAAATGAATCAACAACAAAGAAGATTTTATGCTCATCATGAAACTGAGAAAGAGTGGCTGAGAAAGCAATATGAAATGGAAGGTAAACCCCTTGTTCCAAAGCAGGAATCTGAAGTTTCAGACTCCAACGTTATCACACCAGGAACTGTATGTATGCACAAGGTGCCCAAGGCACTCCGACAATATATTTGTTTGCAAATAAAGCATGATGCTTGGTGGAAGGATTTCAAGGGTTGAACTCTATCTCAGTGTTCTCGCACGATATAGAGTTAGTCTAAGCATTTAGCCTCATGCTTTTTTATCTTCTTCAATAAGGCATTTCTAGCATTACATTGGGTGTGTTATAGGTCATTTTGTCTGATTCTAATGTCCCAGGGATAGGCGAGCACAAGATAATGTCTTTTATTCACCTATAGCACATTCTTCTTGATTATAATCCAAATTATTGTCACTGCCAGTATGGTCTTGCATGTGAATTTCATTGCAAAATGGAATTGAATATTTCCAACTTCCATTGTTACACACTTAAATCTTGTTCTTCTAAATTTCTTTTAATTTCTGAATAGTAATGAATGTTTTTTTGTAGGATGCTGATCTGATAAAGTTCATTTTTTAATATTAAGAAAGGTAAATGTATATTAAAATGCTTTAGCAGTTCCTTTTGCTTTCAGAATTAATTGGCATTGAAATCAAAATGAGCTTTTTGGATCGTCCTCGATAGGATGTGTTCGTATAGGAGCAGAGAGAGACAAGTTGATGTGAATCAGTTCTAGAAGACAAAACCAGGCCTCTAGGAGGCAATTCAAGTTTGGCAAAGTCAAGAGGGTGGTTTAAACAAGTTGTAATGGCTAACAAAAATATTTTTTTCATCAACAAGCAAGAAAGTAAATCTTCCATTAAAAGACTTTATCAGGTATGATGATTTCAGAGATGTATTTAAATATCACCCCGAATATTACCTTTCTATATGGTCAATACTGATTCGATTCCATTTCTATTTATATCGGCAGCTTCTCCATGTCTGGATCCTCAGAGAATATTTGGAGCTTGATATGAAGATCTCTGATCTTCTAGGGAAATTGAAGGAGATCAACTTTGAGCGCATAGTTGATGATTTTATCTTCCTGTATTTTTTCGTAGGAAATGATTTTCTTCCGCACATGCTCTCCTTGGAAATCCATGAGGTTTTTCACGGAGCTTTTTTTTTTCTATAAAACAATGATTTAAACGTGCTAATTCAAGATAAAAAAACTAAAATTAGTGATCATAAAAAATATTAAGTACATACGTACGTATATACCGAGTATATATGTACGTATTTATGAGTATATACATAAGTGGGTGCATATATTTATTTATAGATATGTATATATTGCCATACATGCACACCCATTTACACACACACACACACATGTTTGAATATATAATTGCTCGAGCTGGTCTGGTCATCATCGTGCATTACTTACCGATGCAGGTCATAAAAGTCATTGATATTAGACCCTCCTCAAAGCTATGACATTAAGATATTTCTGGTCCAAGCCAGCCAGGTAGACAGAGGTTGGTCTTAAATCTCTTAGTAATTGTGTAGATATGCAATTATCACATGGTACAAAGCGTATGAATAAGGAAATAAATTTTTTTGTTGTATGTTCTGCAATGATTGGTTTTAATTGTACTAGGTCTTATGATGATGATGATGATGATGATGATGCTCATGTAGTATTGTGTAATTTTATTAGATTTCACAAAATTATATTCAATCGGAAGAAAAAATATAATATTACCTGATTTTTATAGGTCGCGAGTGCCAGGAGGAATATTGGGTCCTATTTTGGAAGAAGCAGCTCACCACCTCATCAAAAACTCACTCAATCTCAAAATGAGTGGTTGGTAGATAAGTTCATCAGTCGAGCATCATCGCCCATCCCACTTTTATTATCAGCGAAAGCAACAGTAGCATCAACATCAAATGTGATATATATGTACGTATATACTCGGTATATACGTACGTATATACTATAATATATGCACATATGATACTACAGTATTATATGGACATATATACTTATTATATATGTACTTGGAATATATGTACATATAATACTGTAGTTTATATATACATATACTACCATAATATATGTAACTAGTGAAATGCTAGTATATATATACATATACACTACAGTATATATGTACATATATACTATAGTATTATATATTTATCAAAATATAACTTTTTTTAATTTATTTATTTTGATTTGATTACTGGTTTAAATTTCATACAGATATGGTACTGCATTGTTCCCCATACGAAGCTTGTATAAGTGAAGGAATTTTTTACTAGACATGATGCACCGTGACTCGGACAGCTTTATCACAGCAAAAAGATGGTGATCGGGGAAGTAGAGGAGAAGAAAGCAATGTCAATGGTGGAATGATCATACTTTATGCATTGTCGATAGATATATTGATGAATAAGATGCAATAAAATTTTGTTATTTTTTTTGTTTGAATTATATAAAATATTGAATCAGAATAATTTATTAAACGATTTAATTCTTTGTTTAATTATAAATTATCATTTATTATTCTATTTTTATTCAATTTAATATAAAAATATCAAATTATCTAATTAAATTTTTTGAAAAAAAAAATAAATTTTTGAAAATAGTTTTGGAATGAAAATAGCTAGGGAATTTTCCCTTGCTAATTTAGCTAATGATTTTTCACTTACTAATTTAACTAGTAAAATTATTATTTTAGCTGGGGATTTTTCCAAGCTAAGGACTATTTCCCTCGCTAATTTTTAGTAACGAGCACTTTAGATTTGGAAAGCTTCCGTCATTATATCCGTTTAGTGACATAAACTCCCAATTTAGCTTGCTAATTTAGCTAGAAAAATTATTATTTTAGCTAGGGATATTTGCGTTGCTAAAATTTTTTTGCCTAGGAACTCTTTCCCTCACTATTTTTTAGTGACGATCACTTTAGATTGGTAAAGCTTCCATCATTAATCCGTCTCTATATCCCATTTAGCTATAGAAAACCCCCATTTAGCTAGGGAACTGTCTCTAGATTTATGGAATTTTTTTTGTAGTGTATTGAGTTGAGTCATAATAATTTTTTTTTGTAGTGTATTGAGTTGAGTCATAATAATTTTTTTTCATGTCACTCATTTGAGATGAATTACAACAACCAACTTCATCCTTGGACTATATGCAATTTGTTACACCTTCCAATATATTGTTTGAGTATGTAGTTACGAGATATTTCTCACTAATGTGCCCACGTCTCCAACCCCACAACACCTTTGTATCTTTCACCATAGGTTTTTTTTTGAATATTGTAGTCCCTTTAAAAAATAGAGTAACAACTATAGTTCTTTAAGCTTTGACACCTTCAGAGTTGTAATGCCATTTGATCATGTCATGACCTTTTGTGGTCTTTACCTTATGTTTTCTAGAGTCCACATGATTGCTAAAAAATGTATTCCTTTCATTGGTGTTCTCCATTGAAATTAATGAGCCAATATCAAAATTAGGGACAATGATAGTCATCTACTAATATAGTGATAAAGCTCTTGTTCCTCGAGCAATGACTTTTACTCTATTAGTTATTTTACATGACTTGTCATCACAAGTGAAGATCAAGCCTATAGTTGTCATCACCTCAACTATGATGTGGTTTCTACTGAGGCTTAGAACATGCATTACATCTAGGAGCTTCTTCATAGTTTATCATGCATTCTCATCTCCATTATCCCATGACCTACAATGGTAATAGTAGAGTCATTTCCCATATACATTGTTCTACAATCATGGTTTTCATAATTACAAAACCATTCTTAGAGTGGAGTCATGTGTCCTCATGAGTGTGAGAAACACATACAATAGCAAAGTGAACATATCGTATAGACTCCAAATTCTTCATCGATCAAATTCTACCATTTTTAGTTTTGGGAACATTTACACGACAATCCCTTCCAAAGTACCCTAGCTTATCGTATTTCTAGCCTTTGACCTTGGAATTTTCTATGTTCTTTGTTTTTCCTCTAAATTTTGGTTTCCTTAATAATCGAGGGGAACTATTGTCATTGATCCTACCTCTCACAAGCAACACTTCACTCGAGTATATTCTCATATTCTACTTCCTCATATCTTCAAACAAAAAGTTACAATCACACTCTCGTATGGTTGCTTCATCAAGTCGCTACCAATAGTAACAATTAGATTGTCCCATTAATCTAGCAATGAAGAAAGCATCATTAGCACCATGTCATCGTCATTGATTTTACATCTTTTAGATACAAGCTGATTAATTAGGGTGTTGAACTCATCTAAGTAATTAGATAAAGATATTTTGTCCTTCATATGTAGATTGAAAAATTTATTTTTTAAAAATATTTGGTTGACTAATAACTTTCTCTAATAGAGATTCTCTAGTGTCTACCATAATACATGTGTCATTTTTTCTATTGACATTCACAAGCATAAAGTTATTCGAGTATAGCTAAATAAAGCTTCTAGATCTTCAGTCTAGTTTATCTCATTCATTATGATGGTTGGTATCATTTCTTCATTATCATTAGATGACTTGGAATTATTAATTATAGATCACAGATTCCTATCTTCCAAATCCCAATAAGTCTCCCCTTTTTAACTTTCATAGTTTGAAATCCTTGCCTAAAAATTTCTTTATTTCCAATCTCACTGATTCAACCAAATATAGAGTCTTTCTTAATAGATATTGTAGATAAATCTTTGATATAAGATCACTTTGATAGAAAATGTCAGAGCATGGTTAAATCAACAACCAAGGCTTTGATAATAAATGTCAGGAATTAGTAGTGCTAATGCCAGCTCTAATACTAAATGTAACCTTTGATACCAATGTCAATTTTCATTTATGATAATCTTTGATATCATGTGGAACCAAGGAAAGGGTCTAATACCAATGTGAATAACAAATGAACTACCCCAATAACTTATCATTAGTTCGTCGAGTCTTCTTCAATTTTAGCGATGTAATAGGGTATATAAATGCTTAGGGTAAATTAATAACATGAATAGCAACATTGAGATTATGTATGAGGTGTATGTGAGAAAATAAGTAAAACCACCACATAAAAATAAATTCACGCAAAAGAGGGGGAGCATGGAAAGAAAAAGCACCCATACTACATTATTCTTGGAATTAACCTAGATTTTATCCCTGCTTTGTATGTTACATTATAATACTTTTTCAAGTTCTCATACTTTTGTGATTATTGATTCCCTCTCTCTCATGGTATAGTGCATTGAGACTCTCTCACTTATGATTGCCTATTTACTAATCACTTAAATATAAAGATTGAATATGAGTAAATATTATCATGATCACATATTCAATGTCATGAAAACACCAGAAAAGTATTAATTAGTGTCTCGTTAACAAATGGGGTCATGATGACATATTTCTAGTCACAACATCAAAACTAACCATGATAATATATTTCCATGTCACAAAAATTCTTTAGTCATGATAACATATTTTATGTAATGATAACAATATGTGTCATGACCCAAAGAAAAGGTTGTGACTATCATAAGATAAGTAGAAGGCTAACTCAATCATGCCACAAAAGAACCATATTAAGATCTCAACCTATCTTGGTACCTATTTTTTAACTTATGGCTTATTTCTCCATAATAGCTAACTTTCATCTAGATGATGTGTGAGCTAATTCCTAACAAAAATATTTAATTGTTGTAATTATGTATTGACCATCGAGTCCTCAACAAGTTAATGATGAAAAATAAATATCTAATTTATTTGAAAGTGAATTTGTTTGACTAAGTCAGAGATGCGAGGTAGTGTTTTAAAGCTAATCCAAGATCTAGATACTAATAAGTATGAATAGTTGAAGATGAAAAACTAAAGGCAACATGTGTGATTAGATACTGGTCATATGAATTCTTGATGATATCTTTTAGACTTATAAATATATCAGTCCCATTTTAAATACGTATGAATAAGGTAATAAATCCTTTTCTTGTTCATTTTTGTGATTATTTATTTGAATAATATTGTTGTATATAGTAAATCTTTGAAAAAACATATTGATCATTTGAGGTAAGTATTTCAAATTTTGTATGAGAATAAATTGTATGTGAAAGTGCAAAAATGTTCTTTTGTTCGAATAGAAGTTTTATTTATGTGTTATATTTGGGAAATGGGTGATATTGATAGACTATGACAAAGTGTTAGCTATTGTCAAATAGGAGCCACCAACTAAAGTGATATCAAAGATAATTTGAAGTATCAATGTGGGTGTAGAGACACTTTTTATGATTATAGTAGCCAACATATAAACTCTCCCAATGGTGGCACAAGTAGCCCATAAAGCATGGGTTGTGGCGATTCAAGTTTAGTCACTACTTTGTTGATAAATATTATAATCAAAAAGCTAATAGCAATGATAGATTCTTTCAAACTAGGTAGTGCCATTTGTTCTTTTAGTAAAGCACAAGGGCATGCCTACTATGGATGGAAGTTTTGAGTTGACATTTATGATCCTATTTAAGTAGCATTCCAAGTGAGCTTGCAATATAGGGTGGATGTCCCTCTAGCTCATTATGACTCATCATAGATTTTTATGTTTTTATGTGTAAATGATTATTAAGTAGCAAGTAATAGTTAATGGTTTATTTGGAACATGCAATGGATTGGGTGAGAAAGATTGTTAGGGGCTCATAATTATGGTGTCCATGACTGACATATATGTACTTATCATGACTAATATGTTGAGTGCTCCAGAAGGGCATGTATAATAAATTGATATGATTTTTTGAGAGTTCATACATACTAACCTTGTTGAGTTAGGGGAGCTTGTCACAAGTCAATGACTTAACAATGAAGAAGAGTTTTGGCCAACTCTATATAACCTAGTTGAAATCAAGAGTTGTTTCCATGATGAGCCTATGGTAAGATGAAATTAGTCAAATGCAGAGCAATTATTTGATATTACATGAAAGCTAAACCGTTGATGATTTATTGATGAGGAACCCACATGCTATGTGGTTGCATTGAAGCTCTTGACTCGTGACAAGTAGTATCATAGGAAGGTTCAAAGGGATAATGAAGTGGCTTAATGTTCATAGATTCATTATACTTATAAGTATATATATATATATATACGTCGTGGTATACTACTATATGGAAATAATGCCATTCATGAACACATAATGCATTTGTACACATCCAGATACATATATTATTGTACATATAAGTATACATACATACATATATATATATATATTACACAACATATACTATTACATATATATATATATATAGTTGAATGTATGTATATACATAGACACACACAATAATATATATGTCTGGATGCATATAAATAATATGTGTATATATATGACAACATATATGTGTGTGTCTACTCATACAATAATATATGGTAATATATATGATGATTTGTGTGTGTCGACACATGTTAAGATCTAGAATTCCCAACTATTAGCTTTGATATCAAATATTAAGAATGCATACTTGGGTTTGATACTAAATGTTGAGAATCCATGAGATACTGAGGATGAATGATGGTTACGGTTTAAGGTTTCTAATGATGGAAATAATCACAAGTAAAATTCTCATAGAAGAAGCTCACACACACACATCATGAATGAAGATGGAAGAGAGCGAGAAGAAGAAAAAAAGAAAAAATTATTTATTATTCATACTGTGTGGTAGAGTAATATTTATGTATTCATATACATTTTCTCACTCACTCACATTTTAAATTCTCTCTTCACTCACTTTTATTTTTCTCATTTATAAGCCTTTAAATAATAATCTAAAACCCCTTAAACTCAAGTTCAAGTTAAGTTACTTGAATCCTTAAGTCACCCTACTGAATAATTGTGACTTGAATCCTCAAGTTACCAGATATCACAACATAACACATGCTATGACAAATGATGTAATATCTTAAGTTAAGTTATGAATTCATAATGCAATACATGACTCTAAAGTTGTATTCTCTTGTCATAACCTCAATTAAAAGATTGTCACTTGCATTCAAATCGTGACACCAAGATCGAAGATATGATTCTAATCTCTAGTCAATGTTTTAGTTTTAATCAGCATGACTCCATAAAACACAACTTCTAGTTTTGTCTAGTTACAACTAAAGTCATATGGCATCACAACTCCATATGACTCCACACTCTAGTCAATATTTTACTATGCACCCTTGGTCTAACAGTATAGGTACCGTGTCATTGGGTGACATGATTATGGTCCAAATATAATTTTAGATTGTGTCATGCCGAGTTCAACATACTACTTTTTAGTTTTTAGTCATTCATGTGAGTAAGGTTGTGCACACCCTAAAATTAGGGTGGGATGATTTTTAAAGATATTTTTTGGGTGATGAAAAAATAATGTACCCTAACTCGTTAAAATCTAAGTTTAGTGCACCATGTTCCAAACAAGAATTTTTGGATTCCTAAAATAAAAAAAAATTCATATTGAGGTATCGTTACTTAAAATTTTATTTTAATTTTTCTTGTTTAAATAAAAATAATACAAAATGAAAAAGGTGATCTTTAAAGCTGAACTTGAAAGGACAAATTATGTAAAGAGATATTCAAATAAAAATATTAAAGAAAAAACCACATTATTTTAATTTTTGTTAAAATACCAAAATAAAAAATATTTATATTTTAGTGCTCATTAATATAGCATCCTAAAATTATCCTTGGCTACCTATGTTATCATTAAAAAACATAAAATTTATTTTTTTTTGAAAATAATACATGATTTAAATATATTATTTTTGAAAATAATATACATATATATATATACATTTATACATAATGTAAATGTTCATGCATATGTAAATGTTTATATGTGTGTGTGTAAACAATATTTTATATATATATATAAATATAATTTTAAAATTAACATGAACATCTAAGGGTAATTTTTGAGTTTCACTATTCTGATCACTAAAATATAAATAATTTTATATTTTGGTACCATATTTTTTAATATTTTTAAAAAATAATTTTTTTATTAAAGATATTCATTTTAGGGTCAAACAAAAAAATTTTTATATTTTGTTTTATTAAATAAAGAAAATGAAAACTTTTGATAAGGGTATGGCAATAAAATGCTCCATGGCAAATTTTCATTATTCTAAATAAACAAAAAATAAAAATAAAAATTGTCTGCCACACTAGTCCTGAGCAAGAATCGGGTCTTTGCGGCGCTCAACCTACTGTCACACCCTCACTCGAAGAATGCAGAACGTTCTAGAAGATTCCGAAAAAGTTCATAATTGTATGGAAGGAAGGAGATTATCTTAGATTATTCTAGAATTCTTTTGGATATAAGTAATAGAATTCTCTAGACTTATAGGGAACCTTCAAATGTTCTAGACTCTTCCTTATGCATGTATTTAAGGAAGAGGTGGCTTCATTTGTAAACCAACAAATTGATAGTTTCTTATAAGATTTCATTATTCAATAAAGTATTTTCGTTATTTTCAAGTGTTCTCTCAAATTCTCTTTGTTTCCAAGTTGTGGGTAGATGCCAAGCATAACAAGCAAGGCGAAAGTAAGGTTGACTTAACAACATCTAAGGGTTAAATTGTCTAAGTGCCGCATGAGAACTTAGCAAAAGGACTAAGTCCTTGCCAGTTGGTATCAGAGCGAGGTTGCAACGTGTGAGAGTAACTTGATAGATACGATGTCGAGCTCTCTTTTGGAGGAAACTATTGAGCAAGTTTGGGGAAGGGATCTTGACCCTCCCGCTAAGGGAAGGGGAAAGAAGGACAAGTCTCATGATCATTTCACAAGCTTGGACAGTCGAATGTCCCGGTTAGAAGTCGCCATGGAAAACACCAAGGAGGGGTTTGATCTCATGGAGCAAAGCATGGAGAAGGTCATGAAGGATTTCAAGATGCAGATCCTAGACCTTCAAGAGGGGATGCAAGGCTCACCAATCCCAGTGGTGTCGCATGAGGAGTTTATGAAGGTCATGGAGATGCTCACTAGGTTAGAATCAAGGGTGGAGGTCTTGATCAACCATGAGGAGGAGCTGAAACAAGAAGTGGTAATCTACAAGATGACATTGTCGGCTTGGGTTATGTCCACTCATGAGGCCTAAATGGTGGATGTGCCAAAGCCTCACACTTTCATGTGCCTAAAGAGCTAGAAAACTATTTGTGGCACATGGATAGATATTTTGAGGCAATATTACTAACTGATGAGGCAACAAAGATACACACTGCTACTCTCTATCTCACTGTTAATGCAACTCTATGGTCACGTAGAAAATTAATGGAGATAGAAAAAGGGATATGCACCATAGACACATGGGTCGATTTCAAGAGAGAGATAAAAAAGTAGTTATATCTAGAAGATGCGAGATACATAGCTCATAGAAAGATCAAGTATCTCAAGGACATGGGATCTATTTGAGACTATTTCAAGGAGTTCTTTTCCTTGATGCTCGAGGCTCCTAATATGAATGAGAAAGAACTCATCTTCAATTTTTTGGAGAGTCTGCAAGGCTAGGCCGTGCAAGAATTGAGGAGACGTGGTGCCCAAGACTTAGCTATGGTCATGGTAGTAGCAGAGTCACTCATGGATTTCTGAAGAGGAGACTCTTCTCAAACCAAGCCATCCTTCAAGGGTAGCCATGCCAAAGATGCGGGAGACATGGGATACAAAAGCTATAACGTCTAAAGAAGGATCAAAAATGACTTCTACCAACAAAGAAAGCAATGGTGAAGAATTACAGGGATTTCAAGCCAAAAACTAATTGCTTTTTGTGCGATAGACCACACTGGGCACGTGAATGTCCTAAAAGAAAGGTCCTAAATGTCATGATCGAGAGGGTGATTGAACAAGAGGATGATGCCTCTCCAATGCAGCTATTGAATGCCCTCAAGATCAAGCAAGCTAATGATAAGCCTTAAAGTAGGAGACTCATATATGTGGGGGCCAATGTGATGGGATGTCTACTAAGGCCATGATAGATACAACTATCATATATAACTTTGTCTCAAAAGAGAAGGAAAAAAGACTCAAGCTCCCAACATCCAATGAAGTAGGATGGTTCAAGAAAGTAAACTCTACTACCAAGCTATCACACGGAATAGCTCACGGGGTGACCATAAAGGTTTGGGCCTTGGGAATGCAAGGTGAACTTCACGGTGGCACTTATGGATGATTTCTAGATAGTGATCGGTATGGATTTCATTCACCAGGTAAAAACCGTGCCTATACCTTTTCTACGTTCGATGACTATCTTAGAAGAGGGGGCACCATGTATGGTTCCCACAATCATCGAAGGTAAAAGCTAAAATGCTTATGCTGTCGGCTATATAATTTGAGAAGTGGTTAAAAAAGAATGAGGTGATCTACTTGGCGACCTTTAATGAAGACCCTAGTGACCCTATGGGAAATTCTATGCCCATAAAAGGCATGAAGGTGTTAGATGAATTCAAAGATATAATACCACTAAAGCTACCCAAAAGGCTCCCACCTAGGAGGGAGGAAGATTACAGGATCAAGTTGGAGCCATGCGCAAAATCCCCTAGAATGTGGCCCTCCAAGATGGCACCCCAAGAGTTGGAGGAATTAAGAAGACAACTGAAGGAATATTGGATGCCAGATTCATCCACCCATCTAAGGCTCCATATGGTGCGGCTGTCTTATTCCAAAAGTAGCATGATGGGTCACTACAGATGTACATTGATTACAGGATGCTCAACAATGTAATGATCAAGAACAAGTATCTCATACCTCTTATTGTTGATTTATTTAACCAGCTTGGTAAAGCACGGTACTTCACTAAGTTAGACCTTCGATCGGGGTACTACAAGTAAGGATAGCTGAAGGAGATGAGGCAAAGACCACGTGTGTAACAACGTATGACTCTTATGTGTTCCTAGTGATGCACTTTGGTCTTACTAATGCACCTGCTACATTTTGCACTTTGATGAACAAGATATTCTATCCTTTTTTTGGATAAATTTGTGGTGATATATCTAGATGATATTGTTATATATAGCAACACCTTGGAAGAGCATGTTAATCCTCTAAGGAAGAGCATGTTAATCCTCCAAGGAAGGTGTTCCGGCTACTAAGGCAAAACGAGTTATATGTGAAGAAGGAGAAATGTTCATTTTCCCTTGAGAAGGTGGGCTTCTTGGGACACCGCATCAAGGGTGGTAAGCTCATGATAGATGGAAGCAAGATCAAAGTCATTCAGGAATGAGATCCCCCTACTAAGGTGCCACAACTAAGGTCTTTCTTGGGCCTAGTTAACTACTATCGATGGTTCATCAAGGGATACTCAGCAAAAGCAGCTCCATTAATAGATATTCTCAAGAAGGGTAAAGCATGGACATGAGATAAAAAAATACCAACAATCCTTTGAAGACTTGAAGAAAGCTATAATGAAGGAGCCAATATTGGCACTACTTGACCACACCAAGGTGTTAGAGGTACACACTAATGCTTCTGACTTTGCCATTGGAAGGATTCTTATGTAGGAGAAATGTCCCATAACTTTTGAAAGCCGCAAGCTCAATGACAAGAGAAGTGATACATGGTCCAAGAGAAAGAGATGACGGCAATCATCCATTGCTTGCGGACATGGAGACACTATTTGTTGGGATCACACTTTGTAGTGAAGATAGATAATATTTCTACTAGCTATTTCCAGACCCAAAAGAAACTAAGTCCCAAGCAAGCACGGTGGCAAGACTTCCTGGCGGAGTTTAACTACACGTTGGAGTATAAGCCAGCATAGCCAATCACGTAGCTGATGTCTTGAGTAGCAAAGCAGAGCTAGCATCCATGACTAGCCAGCCTCAGGGAGAGATGATAGATATCATTAAGGAGGGGTTGCAACATGATGCAATGACTAAGATTATCATCACATTGGCTCATGAGGAAAAGACTAGGCGGTTTTGGGTAGAGAATGATTTGCTCTACACAAAAAGAAAACAACTTTATGTGCCAAAATGGGAAAGCATTGGAAGGAATCTTATCAATGAGTGTCATGATTCCAAATGGGCTGGACACCTAGGGCAACGACACACAATGGCACTACTAGAGTCTATCTACTGCTGGCCACAGATAAGGAATGGTGTGGAGGCTTATGTGAAGACTTGTTTTGTGTGTCAACAAGATAAAGTGGAGCAACATTTGCCCAAGGGACTGCTGGAACCACTACCTATAACAGAGCAACCTTGGGAAAGTGTCATTATGGACTTCATTATCGGCTTACCCAAGTCCGAAGGAAATGGATCTATCATAGTGGTAGAGATCTATTTTCGAAGTATGCTACATTCGTAGTAGCTCCTAAATATTACACGGTAGAAGAAATAACAAAGCTATTCCTCAAGAACGTGATAAAGTATTGGGAGCTATTGAAGGTTATTATTAGTGATCGGAACCCACGCTTTACTGGAAAGTTTTGGATGGAACTCTTCAAACTCATGGGCACGGAACTTCACTTTTCTACTAGCTTTCATCCTCAGACTGATGGGTAGATAAAACGGGTGAATGCATTACTAGAGTTGTACTTGAGGTACTTTATGTTGTTAATCAAATTGATTGGGCCAAATTGCTAGATGCAGCTCAATTCTTCTACAATCTACATAGAAGTGAGACAAATGGGAGGAGTCCATTCAAGATAGTAATGGGACAACAACCAATGACTCCTCACACCCTAGCTAGATGATACACGGGGGGGAGTCCAGCAGCCTACAAATTTGCTAAGGGATGACACGAGCAAGCTGATATAGCATGCTCATTCTTAAGAAAGAATGCTAAGGGAATGAAGAAATGAACTAGCAAGAAAAGAATATATGTAGAATTTTAAGTCGGAGACTTTGTGCTTGTTAAGTTTCTATCGCAACAATTCAAGTCCATTCAAAAGGTGCACAATGGACTTGTGAGGAAGTATGAAGGCCTCTTTCCTATACTTGGACGAGTTGGTAAGGTATCTTACAAAGTTGAGTTACCACCAAGGTTGAAGATTTATCATGTCTTCTATGTTAGCAATCTAAAGTCTTATCACGAAGATAAGGAAGATCCATGCCGAGGTGTCTCTATGAGGGTGCCCACAACAGTAGTGACCTTCTATGATAAGGAAGTGGACTACATTGTGGTAGATCGGGACCTAAGGAAGATCAACTTTCGGCATAACAAGGAATACTTAGTAAAATGGAGAGGACTACCAGAAAGAGAAGCTAGTTGGGAGTCAACTAACAATTTGTGGCGGTTTTAAGAATAGATCGAGCATTTCCAAGCATAAAAATTGACGAGGACGTCTGCAGAATTGGTGGTGGAGAATGTCACACCATCACTCAAAGAATGCAGAATATTCTAGAAAATTTTGAAGAAGTCTACACTTGTATGGAAGGAATGAGATTATCCTAGATTATTTTAAAATTCTCTTTAATATATATAATATAATTTTTTAGATTTATATAAAACCTTCAAAGGTCTAGACCATTCTCTATGCATGTATTTAAAGAGAATGTAACCTCATTTGTAAATTACCAAGTTGAGAGTTTCTTGTAAGATTTTATTATTCAATAAAATATCTTATTTATTTTTAATTATTCTCTGAAATTATCTTTGCTTCCAAGTTGTTGGTATACGTCAAGCATAACAAGAAATACGAAGGTAATACTGACTTAACAACATATAAGAATTAAGTTGTATAAGTGACGCATAATAACTTAGCAAAAATACTATGGTTAGATGTTAGGCATCCAAATCCGATAGAGGGAGTTACAAGTGATTACTGAATCGCAATCGATGGCGAAATCTTCCTGCATGGGCGTGGAGGACTTGGAAGTTGACGTAGTATCATGTAATAGAATCAGGGAGACGTGTTTGAATGAAAAAGAGGATCCAGATGTAACGGAATATTCAAGTTCGTTTGAAGACACCGATTCTGATACCAAAAAATGCTCCGTGCACAGCGAAGGGGATGTAGAAACAAAATTTTACTGCGATAGTGATTTCCCGTCACCTTTTATCTCTTTCCCCAATTTGTTCCACAAAAGGTGCGTCTTTTCCATTAATGCAAACTTTTTTTTTGGTTCGAAGAGAAATTGCATTCAATCTCGAGTAGCTGTGGAAAATGGCAAGGTGACCCGGCCCAGCACTTTGCTCTGGCTGCATAACTCAGTCCTGGCTTGACACAACATGTTTGAGATGCAGGTGCGGCTGACATAGGCTTGAAGGGTCAGAACATATCATGTCCATGCCTGCAGCATGAAGAGACCTGACGTGCTTGCCAGCCCGTGTAAAACTTGACATCTGTTTCCAGACAACATTGGATCATACTTGGGTCATGGGTTTGGGTACCATTAACCCGTGGCCTGAGCACAATTCATGACATGGTGCATAATATTTTAAAATAATGTTGGTCGGGTCTGTTAGGGATGAGTGTGTGATTAGTGATTATCCAACTCGATCAGACCCACAGTCCTTTTTTGATGCAATGGTTATTCCAGATGTTACATCCAAATCATTGTGGTGCATTAGTTGGACATAATCTAACAGTTGGACAGAACTCAACGATTATGGTAACAATTAGTCAAATGGTAACAATAAAAAAAATTATTGTTTAAACTTTTCAATCTAAAATGTTTATTTATAAGATGCTGAAATTTATAAATTTTCATATTTATTATTACTTTTTTTTTTAATTTATATTTTATTATGTTTTGATGGTAACACCCAACATCTGGGTATCCTCAATCATTTTATTCTTTATATAAGGGATTATTGTATATGTTATTTATTGGTATATAGTTACAAAAATTATATTTTATTTGCATTAAATTTTACATGATATCAGAAGAATGATTCTGTATATAGGTTAGGTTTTTCAAACCCTAGAAATGTTGCATATAAATTTGTAACAAAAAAGGTGGCTATGCTGTACAATCGTGTCCATAGTTCAGATGTGCATAGGCATGCAGTGAAGGCAAAGGCATGCAAAAGCATGTGAACAATAGCTGGAAACACTAGCTGGTGGTGGAATAGTGGTGGTGGTGGTGATTGAAAATAATCGATGGTAAGGGGCAAAAGGTAACTAGACTTACAAGAGTTTTGTTTGTGTTAAAAAAGAAGATTATTTGATGTATTATTTTCTATATTTTTTGGAGGAATTATTTTTTTTAGAATGCATGAATTATCATAGCAGATATATAATGAGTAGAATTTTAATTTAGCGTACCCATTATAGACATATATGACATATCATAAAGAGTAGTTAGATTTTATTTTTAGAGATGAGACTAAGAGTATTATATGGCGATGAAAGAGAGATTGATTGTCATAGCTATATAGGGAGTCATTACAATGTCTATTTATCATGATGCTTGAGAATATTATTTTGTGTTCTCTTTTTATGTATTATTACTTATATTATTTGTACTTTTATTTTAAGTATTTGGATTATTGATATATGTATAAATATTTATATCATAAATAATTATATATTTTTTTCTTTATGTTCTTTTTTTTTAGAGAATATTATTATTGCTAATTGAAAATATTTAAAGGTCATTGATTATGATACTGTTTAATTAAAATTTTTGTTATTTTTTTGTATTATGTTTATTATTGATTATCTTGTTTAATTTACATCATATGAATTATTTTTTTAAATAATTTAACTTTGATTTTGAATTTATTTGTAGGATCAATAGATTCTAAGAAAAATTTTATTTATGATTGGGTAAGATAAATTATATGTTTTATATTTCAAGGCATGATTTTCCTTTAGATGTATGAGTGTGAGATATATTAGTTAGGAAACTTACTAGAACTTCATATTCTATATGAGATTTAGCAGATATATGTTGATATTATAAGGATCTAGTAGATATATGATTATATATGAATTCAAGTATTTGATCATGTTTATTGATAACTATTTGAAATATATATAAATATCTCTTTAATGATAGATCAAATATTTTTTTTTTATTTTTCAAATTTTAAATAAATATATAAAAATTTAATTTGAAAAAAATATTTGAATAGTAAGAAATAACAATATATTAGAATGCATGTAAAACACACCAGAGTGTAGTTATTTTATTTTTGAAGAGGAGACCAAAAGTATTATGTGGCAATGAGAAAGACATGTTGACTGTCAGAATCATCTAGAAGTCCTCATAAAATTTATTCTTCATGATACTAACTAGATAGAAATATATAAAACTTTTAACTAATACATCAATAATTTTTTAGGTATCGTTCATTATTTCATTTATCTTCTCACTTTAGATTTATAAATTATTGATATATTAGATAATATTCATATTATTAATAATTATATTTTATTTTTATGTTTCTTTTTCTTATTTTGATAATATTATTATTATTAATTGAAAATTTTCGAAGGTTATTGGTTATGACATTATTTAGGTTGAATTCTCATTATATTTTTGTCATATTTATTTTTGATTATTCTATTAGTTTACTTCTTATGAGGTGTCTTTCCTAAATAACTTATAGGGAGTTGCATTGCAACATTTCACAATTTTAAGATACACCAGTTAGATGTAAGAAATGTATTTTTTCATCATGACCTTGATGAAGAGATGTATTTGAAGTAGTCATTTGGGTTTCAAGCAGTATATTTAAGTATAATTTGTAGATTGCAAAAGACATTGTATGACCCAAAATATATATTGAAAGCTTGATTTATGAGATTTTTATAGATAATTATATTTATTTTGTTTGTTTTTCACAAGTATTTTATTAATTTTTTTATATTTTAGAGAAATCTTGATGACTATAATTTTGTTGATTATTAGTATGAATGATATTTTGATTATGCTAAATGATGAGTTGATAATCACTTAATTCAATAAGTATTTTTAGATATAATTTCAGATGAAAAATCTTAGATGACTCAAATATTTTGTTATCATAAATGTGACTTATTCCACTAGTGATATCATTTTATCACATAGAAGATATGTACTTCATATCCTTGTAGATATTGATTTTTTGGACTGTGAGCTAGTAAATATTCATATTGATTTAGATATTAACTTTATTTTTGATGTGATGCCTTTAATTAACTCTATTACTTATAATAGAATCATTTGAAATGTTAACTATCTCATTATAATTAAATCAGATATAATATATGTTGTTAGTATAGTTAGTTATTTTTTAGATTATCCTTGACATATTTATTTTAATATAATTTAATGCACCTCTTTGTATACTGAGGTATTCAAAGAAATCTTTAGGATTTAGGATCTCTTTTAGGGATATTGAGCATTTGTAGTTAGTTGGATATTCAAATTTGATTAATGTACAAACATAATTGAAATGAGATCTATCATATGATTTTTTATTTTTCTCAGAGATAACATTATCTCTTAAAAAAGTAAAAAACATTGTTTTGAGATGTAGTATAGATGTAGAATTTAAAATGATGATGATAGTTGCTTGTAAGATGTTATGAATGTAACATGCTCAAAGTGATTAGATATGCATCATCTTATATTACTACTATTTTCTGTGATAGTCAGATAATGAGGTATATAATTTCTAATTTAGTATTTTTTAATTAATGAAATATATCGAGATAGATTATTTCTTTCTTAGAGAGAAAGTTCTGGATGAAACAATGACTACAACATATCATTAGACAATATTGTAGTCATCATGTATCTTTAAAAGACTTTGATGAGATTTCAATTTATAATTTTCTTCCAAGCTATGTATTGTGGGTTTATTTGCACTAGCTTGACAAGTGTTTTAAAATTTTTAGCTTTTTATATTTTTTAATTTTCTTTTTTTTGTTTATGTTTTTTATATTTTGATGATGATACCTAACTTATGGGCTGCTCAATCATTCCAACACCTATACAAGGGGCTTTTGTGTATGTTATTTCTTAGAATGTAGTTTTAAAACTTTATTATGTTTGTATTAAACTTTACAATAAATATAACAAAATTTTATCTTGTTTCAAATATCTCAATTCTTTATCTTTAATTTTTGGATAGTTTTTAAAGGCATTTTTATGCCTTAATACATATCTCAAGATGAGACGTTCGTAAAAGACCTCGAGGCGTTAAAAAAAATGTTGGCTCGACGGATCTCTATGCGAGCTCTATTGAGCTTGATGAAGCTTCTGGAGCTCTGTTGAGCTTTTCGTGGAGCAGAGGAGAGGGATGAGGGTGAGGGAGAGGGGCGAGGGGCGAGGGGCGTGGGAAGAGGGGCAAGGACTCCACATGTTTTAATTTAATACTATTTAAAATAAAAATTAAATAGTATTTTTAATTTATACTATTTATAAATTAAAAAAAATTATATAATAAATTATCAAAATTTATTCAAATTTGATAATTGTATTGATTAATAAATAGTATTAAATTAATAAATAATATTAAATTTAAAATAAAATAAAAGTAGAAAATTTAATAAATTTAAAATTCATTAAATTTAATTCCTATGTCATAACAAAAAGCTTATGTCTTAATGTCTCGAGGTTTATGCATTGTCTCACGTACATAAAAATATCTCATTTTATGTTTTTGTTTTTTAAAACATTGATTATTTGATATTATAAATTTTTTTTAAAATGTTGATTTTAAAATTCACATATATGAAAATACTATTGTTGTATAACAACTATCTATTATTGGTTTTATTATTTGTTTAATTTTAGGTATTTATTATTATTTTTGGAAATTCTTCTTCTAATATTTCTTCTAAATTAATAAATTTAGATTAATATTGATAATTTTTTTTGTTAAAATGCAAATTGAGTTGACAATGATATAAGTAATGATTTTAATATTTTTGTGGATTTATATTTAGAAATTTCATTTTTATTTGATTTGCATCATATGTATTTCCATACAAATAAAAAAATTAGGCTTAATAGATATTTTTTTTTGTAGAATGTATTTATTTTAATATAATAAAAAATATTAGAAAAATTGAAAAAAATTTAATGAAATATAGATATCATAAAAAAATATTTAGCTACAAAATTAGTAGCGAAACATGATATTTTAGAAAATATACTAAATAATATATTAAAAAATATAATACATTAGGTTTTAAGTAAAATTAAGTTTATGTTAATGAAATTATATCTATTTCAACAATAGTCATTTTTTTCATGTATAATCATGAATTTATATAAAAAAAGAATTGATAGATTCATTGTTAATATGAATCTTTTATTGAAAATTGTGAAAGATCTTAGGGTTGTACATTTTATAAAAAAATATATCCAACCTCCATATCATAAAATTTTTGGTTGACTTATCAAAATTATATTATAAAATATTTACAATTAAATAAATAATTAATAATTAAATATCTTAGACTTCATGGTGGTATGATATTGATCATCTCGAATATATGGAATACTCAAAATAATATGTTATTTCATCAAATATTTTTTCTTTATTAAAATTAAGATACAATAATCCATAACATCAATAGAAAAAGTTGTCTTTAAAAATAACATATAAGTTATATCCTTATATAATGAGTTAATTAGATTGAGATGACTCATATGTTTGGTTCTCTCATTAATAATAAAACAAAAATAGAAAGTAAAAAAAATAAAATATAAATTGAACTACAACACCTTCCTTAAGTTGGTGTGTAATGATTCATAACATTAATATTGAAAGAAAAAAAAATAAGATGAGGCCTTTTGAAGGTATATGTGAAAACATATGTTGACTAATCTATTATAGAAATAAATGCTATAACTAATTTTTATATTTTTGTTTGCTGGTGAAATGTTATGTTAGAGGCTATATGTCTCACTACTTGACTCCGATAAAAAAAATAGTAACATAAGAAAATGAATAAATAATCTTTTCAAGTAGGTATTAGATTTAATTACTTGTAATTGTCTATATCATTTTGATCTTTATTTTGTATTTGATCTCGAAATAACTATTAATCTTTTATTTTTTTAGAAAATAAGATTATCTTTAAAGAAAACAAAAAATTTATAGTATATCTCATTTTTGTTAAAGTTTGTGCCTAACTCTAAAGGTACTAAGTGGGTTGTGCTGGGCTGATGCGACTTGAATTTTGGTATAATGGTTATGCTACCATATCATTCTCCACACGACATGATTTCTCAATTTGTGTTGTGCCATGCTATCTCAGGATAGATAGGCAAGCTCGACACGGTATGTGGTTTGACTTAGGTAGTGAGGCATGTTGGGCCATGATGAGTTGGGCTAATGTTGGCTAAAATCGCATGATAGGCAACAACTAGTAGGTGCTGCCTACTGGGTGTAGGCTTCAGCTACACCAATGCACTTACACTGCTTGTGCTCATTTCCAATTTATACTTTATATATATTATTATAATAATGATATATATAAATATAAAAAAATTTACACAATATAAATTGCACTCAACATTATAAATGTGTAAATTAATAAAAAATATATTGCACAAATGTTTGAATATTGATTCTAAAAATATAAATAACATGAAAAAAACTTTGAATAATGATACAAGCTTGCCAGTTCAATATCATTCTATATAGTTCAGTTCATCATAACTTATTTTCTTGGTATCATTGTTTTCATATATGTCATCATTCACTTATAGTTTTTTTATTTTATCAAAAAAAGATCAATGTAAATCTTTTTAGTTTTTTAAGTATGATACTATTTCAATGATATTTTATCATGACGTATTCTTTCTATCCAAAATTATATTAACAATCACATAAAAGTGGTCTCCAATACTATGTTAAACACAGAAGAGGTCAGTAGATTCTATGTCATTTTGGATTATATGAAAAAGTAGATTTATATGATTTTTATTAATTTAATATGTTAAAATTGTTCATATCAATATAAAATAAAATAAAATAATAATTAATGTCTAAGTACCTTGATAGTTTACTTCTATTTGATAGATCTCTTAATCCTTTGTCTTAGCTAATCGAAAAAAAATATCTTCAAATATGATGTTAATCTTCATACTCGGGGTATTACTAAAATTATCATACTTATTATTGTAATACTAAAATAAGTTATCTAATTGTTCATATATCATATCATTTGATTCTTGTGGTTGGTTCATGCAAATTAATATATATTTTATAATATTTTTTATTCATTCAATCTTAATTCTAAGATTTATATAAATTGTAAAGTAATAAAGAGATCAATATTTTAAATATTTTATTTTCATCTTAATAGTCACGATACTAAAATGTAGGTGTTATGTATGTTTTTAAAATAAATTATTAATATTATATATGCGGGTGAGTTTAATGCATATGTTGAGAGTATTCAAATAAATATATGTTTGTTATATCATAAAAAAATTTAATAAATTTTAAGAATAAAATTTTTATTTTATAGTCTGATTTATTAATAATTATTTCACTAGTTTTAATATTAATACAATCAGATATTATATATTAGTAGGCAATACATGAATTTAATATTAAATATGTATAATTTCAATGATGTATTATATTTGTTTTAATATTTTTTAGGCTTGTTAACTTATATATAGTGTCTTATTTTTGTATCCTATAAGATATCTTAATTTATTTTAGTACATTTTGTATATGATTTAATGTAGAGAAAATTATTTTAATTTATGTATTATTAGGTTAATTATATGATACATGTGCTCAACGTGAAAAATTTTATTTAAGTAATTATTTTTAATGATTTTAACATACTTATTGCTATACTATTAATTTAAATATTATTAAATATAATACTAAAAATTATATTTTGAATTATACATTCTCTAAAGATTTTCGATAAAAACTCATAAATGAGGGAGTTATTATTCTGATGAAAGATTTTACAAAAGTTTAATATTCTTTTATTTAGTTTTGACATAGAATCGACAAAATAAATGGTTATGCATGCAAATGTATTTTCATGGTGACTAGTCCAATTGTCGGATATATAAGTGGCAAATGGTAGCTCGACATGACATGGATGGCCAGCAAAGTGCTGAGCCATGCTGGTTTGTGCTAACATGAACTAGATAATTTTTCTTTATAGTTTTTGGACTTTTGGGGTTAATTTTAAAATTTGAATAAATTTTAAAATTTTAAATTATGATCGTGACTTGATATCCTGTTTGTTTGACTCAAATAAAATATTAAAAAAATTATTTAATTGCAATAATAAAATAAAAGCATAATATGATGAATGCGTAAATCATAATGAAATAAAAAATATCAAAAGTTTAAATGATAATAAGTGCAATCCAAATATCCAATACATCAATAATACATAAATTATAATAAAATAAAATAAAAAATAAAACTAAATAAGCACTAGCATTATATTATTATTATACGAATCAAGAATTATTAATCGGTATCTATGGTATAGTAGTGCATATTCATATATAGATTGTCATCATTATGAATGAGTGAAAATATTACTAGTTCCTCAATATCTTCAATTTTTATGTCTCATGAATCATCATTCATCATCATCTCTTGTGTTTTATCTTGAATATTTGATCTTAAATCTTTTAAGTCCATGCATGCAAATATTTTTATGATATTTGATCATAATTATGATCTCTTATTTGAAATACTATTGGTTTCCATAGAAAAAGAAGGTTTTGTTGTTATATTAGATATCGAATAGGTCAGTAGATCACATGTCATGTTAGATAACACGAGATAAATGAATTTATTTGATTTTTATCATAACAAAATATTCAAATTCTTATTATCATCATATGATATGATTGAATAATGATTAATATATAAGTATCAAGATATCTCGCTCATATTTGACGAATATATTATTCATGTTCATACTTGGAACATAACTATAACTATCATACTTAGTATTGTAATATGTAAACAACTAAATCAATTTTGTGAATGAACTTTTTAAGTTGGTGTACCTGATTCATGCATGTTGATGTGTATGTCAAAATATATTTTTATCCTTCCACCTTAATTCTAAGATTTATACAGGCAGTAAAAATGTAAAATAATACATAAATGAATGGAAGATTAGTATTTTAAATATTTGATTTTTATTTTAATTGTTATGATACTAAATACAAAGTAATATTTTTATTTGTTAAATATGTTATTAATGTTGCATGTGTACCTAAGTGTAATACAAGTAGTGGGAGTGTTCATAGACAAATATATATTCGTTATATCATAAAAAATTTTCAAGAAATGTATAAAATAAATTTTTGTATTGTAATATAAATCGTCAATATTATATTTATCACTCTTATTTAACGTAGTCGGTATCAGGTATTGGTAGCCAATACATAACTTTAACATAATGAATGTGTAATTCTAATGATATTTTATATCTGTTTGAATTTTTTTTAGGCTATTAAGCAATATAGATTGCTAAACTTTTATTGTTTACTAGGTATAATAAGATATTTTAGTAATTTTTTTTTTCTAATGTGGGAGATAATTTTTATTTTACTTGTATAATGAGATTAATCACATGACATATGTATCTAGCATAAAATATCTCATCTAATGGTCCGTTCCTAATAATTATAATTCATTACAAATTTTAAACATATTATTAACTATTTCATTATTAGAAATATTATTAAAGATTATACGAAATATCTTTTTTTGAATTTTATATTTTCTAAAGATTGTGACATACTCATATATGGCAGGGTCAACATGAAGATGAAGACTTTGAAAAAATCCTAAATTTTTTTATTAATCTTCTATTTAAAGTCTATATAATGGGTGGTGAGATATGTAAATGATGTATTATTACAACTTGTTTATATATCGAATGTTACAGACACCATTCCAATAAATTTTATAAATTAATTAATTATTAATTATTTTCTTACTTATAATATTTTATTACTTATAATAAACAGATTAGAAGTAGGTCTGTATAATACTGACTATTATAAGCTCCTACAAAAATTTAATGATAATATTCATGGTCATAATCAATTTGGCCTTATGTTTTCTTCCAATGGTCCGTCTTTAATAATCCTAATAAAATTAAAAATTTATTATTAACTATTTTGTTATTAGATATATTATCAAAAGCTATACTAAATATTTTCTTTTGAATTTTATATTTTTAAAGATTGTGTCATACTCATATACGATAAGGTCAACATGAAGATAAAAAATTTCATAAAATCCTAAATTTTTTAATTAAACTTCTATTTAAAGTCTACACAGTGGGTGATGAGACATGTAAATGATGTATTATCACAATTAGTTTATATATCGGATGTTATGAACACAATTCCAAAAAATTTTATAAATTTATTAATTATTAATAATTTTTTTATTTATAATATTTTATTATGTTATTCTTATATGTTGGTTTATGAATTTTATGATAAGTAGACTTGATGTAAGTCTGTATAATACTGACTACTATAAGATCCTACGAAAATTTAATAATAATAATCATGGTCATAATTAGTTTGACCATATGTTTTCTTTCAAAATCATTGTAGTATATGAAAGAATCAATTAAGTTAAACTAGATTATGTTGGTTTTTCATTGAATTTAATGTACTATATTTTTTGGTGCATTAATTGACATGCATATATGATGTCTAATTTCATATATATTTACACACACACACACACACACACACACACACACACACACACACACACATCTCTTGATGATATATACATTATGCTAATTTTTTATTGATATTTCTAGAATTATTATTTTTTATTATTTTAAAGTTTATTCATATTATTGATTTTGCCTAATTTTTTATTTTTTAGGTCAAAAATAGGTTTAAGTCAAGGTCATTAAAGAAAACATAGTTTCGGCCTCAGATATTATGATAGGATTATTATTAATATTATTATTATTTATATCTACATTAAAATTATATTTATTATTGTTAAATTTATCATGTGAAATTTTTTTAAACTATTTGTAGTAGTTTCAGCCGCACATTATGGATGAGCAGTGATGAATCGTGATCCAAGACCATGAGGCACATACCCAACAACCATCTAAGATGAGTGGGAGCAGGCATGCTATGCCTAGGACCTGACATAATATTAACACTCAATAATAAAATATAAACATCATGTTCTTATAAAATAAGCCAAAAAAATTTAAGTAATTCACAAGTTGGGTACTTCATCAAAATTAGAGGTGTCAAACGGGCTGTTCCACGCTAGCCCAGCATGGTTTTTGCCAGCCCAACCGTGCTACTGTGCGGGGCCATGCACGACATGGTTACTATACCATGTCGTGCCTGGTCTGGCATGGTTTTATTAGGCTAAGTAGGCACGGCCCAGCTGGCAAGGCCGAGTTTTGGCTGTACTGGGTCAGGCCCATATGGGCTGGTTCTAAAAAAATTTAATTTTTTTTTATTATTTGTTTAATGTTTATAATATTTATGTAATTATAAAATATAAATTAGATAATATTTAAAAAAATTTAAATTATAAATATTTGAATAGTTATAAGTTTATTTTTGTATACTATTTGTTTTAATTATGTATTAATTATGTATTAATTAGATTATAATTTATTAGAATTATATTTTAAAATTTTTAATGAAATTCTTTAACAAAAAAATAAAATAAAAACACACTTTATTTAATTAAATAACAAAGTCACACTCACAAAGTAAGTGCCGAACGGTCATTAAAAGCAAATATAATGTAAATAAAAATGCGTATAAAATATCGAAATCAAAAATCAGAATTAAGCACAAGTGCACAACTCATAAGCAAAAGCATAACTGTAACATAAGTGTCGCCATCGGCTTGTCGCAATCCCGCAATCATCATTCATCAAACATCAAGTGGCAACCTCATCAATCATCTATCAGCATATCATTATCATTTTCATCCTCAATATTAATATCACTATCATATGGATAATCATTAGTAATTAATTTTTCTGCTTTCGTTGTAGTCCTAATCCCAACACGATCCTAGATGCTAAACCTTGAATTCTTTCAATCATTCATGCATGCTAAAACTTCAACAATATCTGGATGTAATCTTGATCTTTTATCCGTAATCATATTTACTATAACAAAAAAATAGACTCTAATGCTGCGCTCGATACTTCATGAGTCAGTAGATCCTGTGACATCTTAGATAGCTCGAGAAAGGTGGACTTGTATAATTTTTATCACGGTAATATATCAAGATTATTAGTATCAGAATATGATATGATCGAGCAGTAATCATTATATAAGTACCGAGATAGCTCACTTCTATTCGATGGTTCACCTCATTGTTTTCACCTAGCTAACTGAATAGAAAAATTATTCTCTCCGAATATGGTATCAATATCTGTACTCACAGCCTAACTACTATTACCATCATACCTAATATCGTAGTATGTGAAAAGTTCAGTTAACTTCTTGTGAATGAATCTTTCAGATGAGTATTTCATATTCATGCATGAGAAAATGTAAGTCAAAATATTATTTACACCTTTCACTTTAATTCTAGGGTTCATGTATGTAGCGAGATAATAAAGAAATGAAATGATGGATCAGTACTTTACGTACTTAGTTTTTATCTATGCAATCATATAGTTAAGTGTCTGGACAGCTCGAGGAAATAAAAGTTAAAATATTTGCATGATGCTCATTACTCTTGGATCTTCTGAAAATCTGATCGGAAGATTCATCAATGTGATAAGTTTGACAATGTCTTCCCTATCCAACTTACTGTGATATATGAAGGGGATAAACTTTAAGATTGAACTGGATTCAGTCTCAAAAAATATAGTGCTAAGTTGGATTTACCTAGGATCTAATACACTATATTTTTTGATGCATAATTCGGCATACCTCTTAAGGTGCTCAGTCCCAAATGCACTCTTACAAGTTAAAATTTTTTTGTAATATTTATACTGTGTCATTTCTTTTTTTTTAATCCTTAATATTTTTTTTTGTTTTATTATATTAAAATGAGTTCAAACTATAGAAATTCTTCTAGTTTTTTATTTTTTAGATGTTTGGGTTGAGACGTTTGAAGAAACTAAAGCTCCAGTAGCCTCGGATTTTTGTGTAAGATTTATATTTTTAAATTTATATTAATTTCATTAATATTAGTATTTGTTATTTTTTTGGTTTTTTTCGACAAGATATTTTAAAGAGTAGAGAGAAAAAAAAAATAAAAAACTAATTATTTTTAAATTAAAAGTTTCATACTTCAGTAACTAATTTAAAAAAATAGAAATACCCATAAAGCAACCTAAAGGAAAAGCACGCACACCAAAAATTTAATTTCCAAAGATCAATGCAAATACCAACTAAAGATGAGTTTGCGTTGTGAAACCTGAAAAGTTGAGCTGAAATCTCGAGAGAGAATTTTAGAGAGAGATTTGAGAGAGAGTGAGAATGTGAGATTTTATATTTTTGAAAAACATATAAATTAGAGAGGGGGGGGATTTTTATAGAAAAAAATTTAGATTTTTTTTTAAAAAATTATTTTTTAAATTTTTTTGAATTTTTTAATCATTTTATTGGGGCAAAATCATGTGTGCCATCGGATTCTGCCCCATAGTTGTTAGAGGCAAAATTTAATTCCTAAAATTTAAATAATTTTTATTTATTTTTTTATTTTTTAAATTTTTGAATCGTTGGTGTTGATTTGGACCCGAGTCTACTTGATTTTCGGATCCGTTGAGATGAGCCTCAGCTTGACTAGGCGGTACCTCGGCTCGTGCCGAGGTACCGGGCTAGGCACAGCACGACACGAGGCCCGGTTGGTCTCGGCACGGCATGGCACGGTTCGTGCCACGACATGCATGACGTAGGCATGGGCATGGAAAATTCTTGTGCTGTGTCGGGTTAGGCACGGCCGAATCGTGCCATGCCTTGAGCCGGGCCAGCTAGGCCCGGCCCATTTGATACATCTAATCAAAATCATAAAATAAAAAAATTAAACATAAAGAAAAAACTATAATAATCTTATAAGAAAATAAAATTTAGAATTTAATTGATTCAAATAATTTTTAGGCTTGCCTTGACTTATTTAGATTGAAACCAATTAAATTTAAATTTTTATTTTTAAATTTCTTTCAATTATATCTTATTATTATTTATTAGTTAATTATATTATTATATAGAAATATGAATAATTGAATATATTATTAGTATTTTTTTTTAGAACGAGTTCCTCAAATTTGAAAAATTTAAGAAAAAATTTTGTGTGGAAATATATTATTGAAGTTTTCAGGGAGTAATATTTGAGATATAAATTTTATAATCAAAGTTGTCTTGGGAGGGGTGAATAGACTCAAGCATTATTTAGCTAGAACTCATCATGATATGAAATCTTTCTCCAAAGTCAGTGAAAATGTTTAATTGAAATATATAGAAGTATTGACCAATTTTAAGTATCAAAAAATGAAAAAAAAATGAATTGCTCAAAAAAATTGGTTTAGGTCAGACTTCAATGAATGAGAGTGACTTATTCAAAATAATAGGTGTCTTAGAGAGTGAGAGTGATGAATCTATTCTTAGGGTACCCATGAATAAATAATCAACCTCATCAAAGTACTTTAAATTTAAGGTGGAAGCAAGAAGAATAAAATGAAGTGTATGAAAAATTGGTAAATTTATGTATTCAAAAGATCTCCCATTCAACACAGTGAATGATTATTATTGGATTCTTATGATGAATTTTTTCACAAATTTTGAGCATGAGTTTAAGTTTTTATTTGTATGAATTGAGGACATAGATTCTTAAAGAAGAGATGAATGACGTAAGTATCATTATGGAAGAATACAAAAAAGTTTGGAAATAATATAGATGTTTATTTATGTTTGATGAAAAGAGTAGATGTCTTATCAATTTTTTGGTGAATATTCATGTTGACACTTAGTTTATAAAATCAATTAATATTTCTGATATAATAAAAAAATAGGAAATTAATATTTAAAAATCTTGATGATTTGGTTAAAGAAATTAGATAAAAGAATATGGTGCAAGTCATCACTGTTAATACTTCTAACTATGTGAATACTAAAATGATGCTTATGGAAAAAAAGAAAAAATTGTGGTGGACTCTTTGTGCTGTATATTATATTGATTTGATATTTGAGGATATTGAAAAGATAAATATTTATGATACTACACTTAATCGAGCTAAGCAAGTAGGAAAGTTTATATATGATCATACTTAGGTTCTTAGCTTGATGATAAGATTTATAAAAAATTATGAATTTTTTTGTCTAGTTACATGGTTTGCTACCTCATTTTTTATTTTTCAAAGTCTTTATAAGTAAAAATAAGCTCTTATAGCAATGTGCTCCTCAGAAAAATGATGTTCAAGCAAATAGGTTAAAAAGGTAGAAGGTGTGATAGCTCGAAGTATAGTGTTGTATTTTACTTTAATTCTATTTATATGTTTTTTTATTCATTATTTATTATTTATTTTTTTTATCGTCATGTCATATTATTTTATTTATAAGTTATTTTAGGCATTTTAAATATTTTTTGTTGAGATTACTAATTGTCTTTTTTATTTTGAAAATAAATATTAGCTATAATAAGGTTATAAATTAAAGTAAAATATAAAACTACTCATCTTATTTCATTTATTTCTCCAAACCCATATCATTCATATTATCTCTTATAATACCTATAATTTATCCTTACACATTTATTTAAGTCTATTACTCATAATCTTTTTTTTTTCTTTGGTATACTTGGCACTATATATATATCTTTTTTTTTCCAAGTCATATCTATGAAGCATAAACACTAATCAATTCTAGAATGTTTTCGTCTACCACTAGTTTAATTGTTATAAATTTATTATTAGTTTTTTTAATCTTTATAACCTTATTGTTTATGTTGTCATCCATGATTATTTCAATATCTTTAAGTTGTGGTCTGCTCTAATCAACATGCTCCTCTATATAAGGGCATCGGGTATGTTGTCTGTAATATTGAAATAAGTTTAATCTTATTTTTATACAATTTCTACGCATCTTATGTAGGCGTCTTGCTTGTGGTCAGACAAGATACCAAGTACAAACTTTGCATGTTCCTATTCCTACATGTTTTGAAGACGTGTCTTTTGCAACTTCTACACATAACCTTTCATGCATATTGGTACAAACATCAATTGCATTCCATATGATAATTGTTGTAGTAAATGGTAAATGATGTCTTAGTTAATAGCAACTTTGTGAAAAATTATGAAGCCAAAGCTATTTTTTTTTTGGGCTTGAGGCATTCCATGCACCATTCTTTTGCTTGGGAGAAGGAGAATTTAGAAATTTTGATTTGTCTTGCATATTTGTAGTATCTAACCCAATTTTTTACGAAATAAAGTCATTGTTTTCATGTTTAATACAACTTGTTTATAATTGTTATCATGATATTATTAAATGTAGGAAAAAGTTAACGGATCAGTGGAGGAATTTTATACGTCCTCTAATGTGGCGATGCAAATGGACAGAATTAAAAATTAAGGAAATTGAGTCTCAAGCACGAAAATATGATAGAGAAATTGTGGCATGTGGACAGGGAAAGCATTCATGGATCTATCCAAATACATACGAGGGGATGTGTTCGAGGTTGCTGCCATTTTCAAATAAATCCCACAGGGGGAAGGCTGCAAAGAGGAGGAAGCGAAAGAGAGTTGAAGATACTAATGATATAGCAGCATACATGTCACAACATTGTCTTTTTTCTTATATAGGTATGTGCTTCTTCTTTGTAGCATTGCCTCTTGGTAAAAAAAAAATGAGGACCTATAGAATTCTTTCTTTACTATTCCTCTCTTGAAATTCGCTCATATGGTGCAGAAAACAGAAACGGTAGATTTGATGGCACTGTTGCTTTGGTTGATGATTTTGGCAACACAAGTAAATGCCCAGTTCCTCTGGCTAAGTTTTTTTTTTTTTTGCTTAGTTAGAGTTTGCTGGTAAAACTGTACTCACAATTTTGAATCATAAATGATAATGATTTTGTGGTTACTTTGGGAATCCAAATGATCAATGAACTGCTGGCTGAAATTTGGTATGGTTTATAAACCTTAACTTTATTTAATTTGGTTATTGACCCTATTAGTAAAACTGTAATAAGACTTTTTACCAATTTCTAGTGGTGTAGAAAGTTATGAATTGATATTATTAATTTGTATTTTCTTAGAATTAAATATATAAAAAAATATTTATGTTTGTGGAGAAAACATATAATAATATAATGGCAAAATAAAAAAAATAATGACAATACACTCACCAATATTGAAGAAAAAATCTGGTCAATAAATAGAAAATAAATTTATAGGGGCAGCTTACTTGTTGGATATAGAAATAAGCTAACATCACTCATGCTGTATGATGTGCATAAATATTCAGAATTTTTAACTTGTAAAAAATAAAAATAGGCTGAGTCTTTTTCAAAATTTTTATAAATGTCTGCTAGTTCATCTTTTGTATGAATATAAGTTATAATTTTGGTCTCATCATGATCTTATCTTAAAAAAAAATAAATAATCTTTTTGTCTACTTATAGTATATTGGATTAAAGGTTATATATTTTGCTACCTGACTATTATAGTTGATAGTACTAAAAGAAGAGATTAGAAATTTGATATCTTCAAATAAATGTATGATCTCAAGAATTTTATAGATAGTTGTGGTCATAGTTTTGTATTATACTATTATGTCTCTTTATTGAATAGAGAGATAACTGTTTGACTCATATTTGTTAATGAGATGAGATTTTCTCTAAGAAATGTATAAAGAATATAATAGATTTGCTCTCTACACAAGTTGATGACCAATATGAGTAAATATTTGATTAGCTTAAGATGCTAATAATCATCAAATATAATGCCAAATATATGAGATTTCTTCACATGTTAGAATATTTGAAGAGTTGCGTCAACTTAATCTATCATAGAAAATATTGAAAATAATTAATTTTAGGCGATATCTGATTTTATAATATTCAGATAGTTAATTCTTTTTTTTATAATTTTTTTATTGGTAGTTGATGGCTAACATGGAACAAAAGATCAATACCCTATACAATGAACATATCTATTGGAGTGCAACACAAAATACCAAACTTTGAAAGAGTATTGAAGATATATTTTTTATGTGACAATACAATACTTTTATGATCTAATGTCATTTTAATCTCAAGAAAAATTTGAATTACTCAATGTTTTTTATTTAAAATCATAATTAAAGGTACCTATTGATATTGATTCCTAACTTATCATGTGTCGTAATCATAATGCCATCTATATAAGGTAGAGAAAATAACATTGTTATCTGAATTTTTTCTGAAAAAATAAAAAATAATTTGTGAAATATCTATGCAATTCATTTAAAGTAATTGTTTTTGAAAATATAGTAAATTGAACTCTTTATGGTTGTCTGAGGCCTTTAACAAGCTATAAACTAGATTTGTATGCTCTATATGATCTCAAAAATCTAGTGACTATTTTAAATATCATTCTCAAGATCACAATAAAGTAAAATATTTTTTATATTTAATTGATGTATCATGCATTTGTAAGGGAACTCCTTGGCCACTTGGAAAAATGTATCATGGTAGTTAATTTCAAAAGTTTGAGGGAATTCATTTGCAATAAGTCTCATCTTTAAATCATTTACCTTGCCATCAAAATTATTCTTCATGGCAAACACCAAGCCTTAACTAATAAAAATTATTTTTGAAGATCAAGATATTAATTCTCAAGTCTTATTAGAGTGAAAAAATTATTTTTTCTTTAATTATATGATGTTATCTTGAATGAAATAATGAATCAAACAAAGATTCGAGTCTTATGATACCATCAAGAGAAGTAATAAAACTGTAAAAGAAGAAAAAAATATTAGTATGAAAATATATGTGAAATATAAAATTGAGTATAATTTTATTGTTTCTTCGAAATGCATTTAGAAGGTTAAAATAAAAAGAATTTGTTGTAGAATCATTTGTCGTGAGAGATTTTTCATCTTTTTTTGTAGACAATATATTCATATTTTTTGGAATAAATTTTAAGTTTTGAGTGATCAAGTATCTTGACTCATAATATATTTAAAGTTAGGGTTGAAATTGACTCGGGAGTTAGCTTGTTTAGATTAGAATTAATACCTTTTTAGTACATAGAGATGATAATTATTATAATGAGAACTAATAGATTCAAAAATAACATAGGGGTAACAATATCTCTTGGTTTGAGACCAAAATATGTCTCCATAAGAGTAAGAAATTGTAAAAGATTTAGTTCTCTTTTAAATTTTTAATTTGACTAAACTCGTTAAAGAATGATTCTTGTTAAAAAAATACAATATTAGTACTAAATAGTATTATATTAATCTTTAACAAATAAAACTTATATTTTTTTGGGGGTAATTGAGTAACTAAGAAAGTTATATTTTATTGCTTTGAGTGTTATTTTATCACATCCTAAGAAAAGATCATTTATAAAACAAGTGATACAAAAATCAAGAGATAAACTAAACAACCTTTTCCTATGATATTATTGAAAATTGATTTAATTTTTATGTTTGTCGTATTTTATATTTGGGAGAATTTGACTTGTATGCTACCCTAAATTATATATATAGTTATTGTATTTTTATTTTTTTAATAATAAATTTATTATTATTTTTTTATTATTCTTCCTCTACTCTCTCTTTCTGTCATATTGAAATTTTCAATAATTTGTGTTAACATGGTATAGAGGATTATTTTGATGCAAGAGTGGTGGCATTGGGCTATGTGGGTGCTGGTGCACATTCCACATGTGTCGGGAACAATGTGCATTGGCATTTGGCAACATCGATGATAGCATCACCTTACTATCGAGGCTGAAATTACTATTCCTCGCTTGTTTTTTGAAAATTTTGTTTGTGATGTGGTTATTGGACATGAAATAGCATGATTCTGGTGATCCATAACCAAATGATGATTTAACCATGATTAAAGTTTCCATGATGGTTGGCATGATAATGTTGGTATAACTCAGACACACATCTAATCATCCAGTGAGTGATTGTGTGGTAAGTTGTGTAATTCCTTTATTTTTGGAAGTTTGATGTGAAACGTAGTAATTTGGGTGTTTTTATGTTCGTTTAATATTTTTTGGAAATTTAATATTGTGTGTGGTCTATGTTGTATTTTTTGTGAATTCCTGTGAGACCGGTGAGAATAACTTGCTGAAAAGTGGTGGCTTGTAGATATCTCATGTGGACTATGTCGTTGAAGATCTAATTTATGATCCAAAGTTATGTGAGTCACTTGTTGGAAGACATATCTTATGTTAAGATTGATAAGTGGATGATGATTAATACATAATTATTATTACATCTTTGACACTTGATTGATTTATATATGTCCAATGTATTTGACTCTTGTCATACATGCAAGAAATTTTGCGACTTAGCTGTATTCACTATATTCAAAGGCGCTTTCCAGGCGCGCCTTGATGCGCGCCTCAGGGCGAGGCGGCGGAAAAATGCGTTGAGGCGTCTGAAGAAAAGCGTAAGACATGAAATGGATAACTAAATCAAAAGCTTTCTCAAACTAAATCGAAGGCTCGGAAGAAAAATGCCTTGAGGCGCCTTGATCCTCCCCCCCTTGGCGACCTCCTGATCCCCCTCCTTCGAAATCCCGATCCCCCCCCCCCCCCCCTTAATTTTTTTGTCTATTTTTTTTGTTAAATAATTTAAAATAGATTCATCCAATCTATTTTATTCTTAATTTTTTTTTAAGGTAATTGGAGCTTCAGCTTATCAATCATCTTTTTTTAAAAAAAAAAATTCAAACAGCTTTAAACAGCCTTCCGATTTTTTTTAAAATTCCTCAAAAAAAATATTGACTTTTTAAAATTTAAATGAAGTAAATTCTTAATTTTATTTTAAATTCCTCTAAAAAAATATTAGCTTTTTAAAATTTAAACCAATTAAATTCTGAATTTCATTTTTAAATTCCTTTCAATTATGTCTTATTATTTTTTAGTCAATTAAACAACTTTAGCATATTGTTATAACGAAGTAACAAGTAAGTACTCAAAAATTAAAGTCATAAATTTGATTAAATTTAATAAAAAAACTTATAATATTTACACCTCATTAATAATTTATACTAGGTACAAGTGGAGACAAAGGCAAAGAGAAGGAGTTCAATTTGACATCAATTGATGAAAATGAAGATTTACATGAAATGAGGTTACATGATAGTGGACATTTTACTACTTTTGATACATTGGATGAAGATGATGATGACATTGGAGAGGAGGATTTAAATTAAAACAATTTACTCTACTTCTTATTTCATGACTTGGTTATGTTTTTAAATAATCCTAATGAATTGTTTTCATGTTTTTATTTATGTTATTTTATTTTATTTTATATGTTTTAAAATATTAATTAATTATATATTGTGAGGTTCAAAAAGCTTACGCCTCGAGGCTTACGCCTCGCCCCATAAATACAAAAACGCATCGCCTTACGCTTTCGCCTTTTAAAACATTGGCTGTATTAGTATACTCTTCTAGAATGTTATGTTTGTTTGATGATATTACTTAGCTATTGATATGTAATTGATTGATCATAATGATATGACTTGTTTTGTGACTTGGACATAGTTGTAGGTGAGAATCATTGGAGTGATTCTTATATTGATAAATCATATAGTGCTGGAGTGGTTTGATAATCATGTGTAATATTTTTTATTTGCATGTATTGAGAGAACGATAAATTATTTTGTAGACCTAGATTCTTGGGGAGATAACATTTCTACTTCTCTTAGAGGTTTACCAAAGAGTAACTTAGATATCAACTATTACACCTAGATCGAATAAAGTTGCTATAATCAATCAGAATATTATTGTAGCTTCATCATGTTGTAGCAGTGAGAGAGTTGACATGAGTACTCCTAGATAGAGGAAATTGGTTGTCGTTTATTCTTTATTGTGGGAGATTAAAACATATTTGATAGAAGTGTTATATGTTACATCCTGAGTTACAATAAACTTTTGAGATTTAGATTATATTTAACATTCTATTGGATTTTATTTGACCGGATTCTTTACTAGCATATCTAATGGTTTTGTTACTCTTAGCCAGTAGGAGTATTCTCTTTTCTCCTTGAATATTATTGTCTCCATTCCTAACTTTATGTTTACTACTTTTTTTGTTCATCACTGCACTCTAGATTTTTGGGTCATTGATTAGAGAGTTAATACTCATGCATATGTTTTATTTTCTTTGTAAAATTAATAATTTTCGATATTGTTGTGACCATTTAAAATGATATCGTTGTAATAATTTGGAGACATGATAATATCAATGTTGTGCATTTTTTTGACACATATTTCATACGTATAAAAGTTTAACATGATTTTTTTTGTCAGTTGTTTTACTAAGTAATAAGGTTATGAAAATATATTTTCTTTTTTGAGTATTTTTATGTAGGATCTTCATACCATACTTATAATTTTTCTTGAAATTAAGCACATAGATTATATCTATGTGCTTGTCAAATACTGAATCATTGGTTATACACTTTCAACTGGGATATTTATCATTATATAAGTTGAAGATTTTGGAGTCAAGAATCAAGATCGTGATATTAATTAATTTTGAGGCATATCAATTATAAAAATATATTAAGATTTTTTATTTAACATATCAATACTATAAGTGAATTATTTTATCAGATCATTTTGATGTTTGGTCACTCTATAAAAAGATCATATATAATATAAAATATTTTCTTATTTTTATTGATGATTCTGTTTGATATACATTGTTGTCAATAATTCATAAAAGATCTCAAGTTTTTTATTTTTATTAAATTTTATAAAAAAAATAAAAACTTAATTTGATTATGGTATCAGAATATTGAGAAATAATTTTTAAGACTATATCTATTAGAAATTCATATATGATATAAAATATTTTTTTATTTTTATTGATTATTATATTTAATTTACATTATTATATGTTATTTTTAGCATGTCACTAGAGCACTAGAAGTGACTTGTTCTACCTGCTCATTTTGATGCTTGGTGATTTTATAAGAAGATCATATATGATATGAAATATTTTTTTTATTTTTATTGGTGATTATATTTGATATACATTATTATCTATGATTTTTAGCATATCAATAGAGTACTAGAAGTGACTTGTTCTACCTGCTCATTCTGATGTTTGCTGACTCTATAAGAAGATCATATATGATATGAGATATTTTCTTATTTTTATTGATGATTATATTCGATATGTATTATTATTAATAATTCATAAAAGATCTCAATTTATTTATTTTGTATTATATTTTATTAAAATATAAAAACTTAATTTGATTGTGGTATTAGAATATTGAGAATTGATAATTTTTTAGAAAATTAGTTTTTTTATTTTTTTTAGGAACACATGATGATTAATCAGATATCCTATATTATCACTCACACATATAATAAGATAAATGAGATAAAAAATTAATATTTTGTTGAGAAGGCTAGGATACTCCTACATAGGAGTGTATCTAAATATTTTTCAGGACAAGTGGTGTAACTTTTAACTTTCTAATCAATCAAATATATATATTTTTGTTCTCTTAGGTTGTATCTTATATTAGATTTTATATTTAAGAAAGTGACTTTTATTATTCATTTAAAATTTTAGAGTATATATTTTGTTTATAATCTATCTTGATGAATATTTGATGGATGTTTGTGCATCAAATGTGTCTTTATTGAGTACTCTAGTACTCAAAGGGATATAAATATTACTTACTAAAGACAAAAAGAATCATTTTGAGTATTGATGTAATATTTTGGGAGGATGAGTTTTTTAAGTACTAGATTCAAGAAAACTCACATTTAGATGCTATAGTAGTATGGTCGTTCATGTGTTTTGTTATTCTCCACAAAAGGGTAATTGCCGACTCTACTACTATGCCTGCACATGATTCTACTAAAACAATTGGCTTTTAGGAGAATAATAAGAACTCTTTTGAAGCATTATGTCCGAGAGATGAGCCTAGTGTGAGTATCCCACTAGGTGTTTGTGATATATATCATTGAGCAAATTGTTGATATCTTCATAAATACTAACAAATGATAATAATTTTTTTTTTTCAAATTAGGTGTTTGTGATATGTACGTTTCATAGATATTAAGTTTTAGAGTTATATGTGTGGATTTAAGATAGAAAACTCTTTTCCACAATTTCTAAAGTCAACCAACTCTTACGGCTCACAAGAGTTCAACCCATCATATCAAAAACACGCGCTTTGCAAGAGAGAAAATATATTTCAAAAAAATTATAAAAATTTTTATAAATACAATAATTGGGAAGACTTTCTTATATAGTGAGATTGTGAGAACTATCATTCACGACGGCCTAAAAGAGTATGTTTCATATCTCAATCTTATTATAAAAGAAATTTATAGAATATTCTAGAGTGAGAAGACATTTTAAAGTTTCTGATTTTTTTAAGGATTTTGTTGCAAATTTTTGAACTATTTTAAATTATCTGGGATATTTCAGTATTCTAGATCATTCTAGAAGTTGCTATATAACTACTTTGCATTCTGGTTTTTTTTTTTTTTTTTGGGAATTTGATTGAACTGTGATATTTATCCCCCCCATTAAGGGTGACAAATGGGCAATTCCAAATTTTGTGGCCCAAGCGGGTCCGTGTTTTGTTGCTACGCCCCAGTGGCTTGTTGGCAATTCCAAATTTTGTGGCCCAAGCGGTTCCGTGATTTGTTGCTACGCCCAGCCCAAAGTGAACCCAAGCTATACTAGGTTTGGTCCATGCTAGCCTCACTCAGTTCAATCTATTTGTGGGTCAGTTTCATTCTACTTGGGCTAGTTTCGTGGGTTGTGCCACACTGCATGCTTTTGTGGCATGTGAGACATACCTCATAACCCAAGTTGTACTACCATGCTGTCTCGTACTTGTTTCAGGCATGGGTCTGGCTGTGCTAGAGGATGGTTTTTGTGGGCTGTACGAGGGAGGTTCGACTTATATTCTTCACCTTTTCCCATTGATCTTGCCAATGCTTTCATTGAATAGTTGTGGTGGAAATTTGTTATCTTCTGGAATTGTCATAGTGCATTAATGATTTTTTAATTGACTTTGTTGTTTGATTCTCTTCTATTTTATTAAGTATTATTGTCTTGAAATTTATTTTTTTTCTTCATGATTCGTTCTTCTAAAATGACTTTTATGATTTCATAAAAGGTTTTCACTTTTATTGGTGCTCAATATTACTTATCTCATTTTGAATCACTTTGATTTTTATGGAATGACTTCAACTTGCTCACATAAAAAATTAGACATTCTTAAGTTTTTGAGGTAAATTAATTTGATATGAGATATTATCAACATTCTTGAGAATGTGTTAGTGGTAAAACCTTCTATATTATTTTCCCTTTATAGTACACATCTTTTTCTGTCATATGACTATTTTTTTGGATGTCTAGCTTTTTTTTGTAACCTAATATAAGTAAAAGCATTCTGTTCTTGTCGCTTATCAACAAAATGAAAAGCAATGGGATTTGATTCCACATAACTTGTTGGAATGATGATGTTTGGGATATGTGATTGTTATTCATTATAATTTCATATAGATATTATTTTGTTGTTTCTCTTCATTATAAGTGATAAGAAAATTATTTAACAAAGTAATTTCGGCTAGTCCCATTGTGGAAAAACATTTAAAGCACCACAAAAATATCTCCAGTAAAGTATTTGTTTTTTCTATTTGTTCATCAATTTGGGGTGAATACTCGCGTGTGTAAAGTTTAAATTTGATATCATAATCTTGAATAGTTTTTTATAAAATTTTTTTGTCAATCATTTATTGTGATTATTGACTATGAATTAGGAAATGTCCTAATATTTTATCATGTTTGTTAGAATTAGTTTTGCTATTTTCTTCTTTAGATATTTTTTCGCTGTAAGAATAAAAGTGACATGCTTTGAGAATTGATTAATTATTATCATAATATTTTCAATATTATTAACTTTGAGTAACTCTATAATGATGTTTATGGAGATATTTTTCTATTGTCTCTGTAGAATTTGTAATAGTTACAAAAGACTTATACTCATTAGTTATTTTATCTTGACTTATTGGAAAATTAAATAAGTCTTCTTATTGGACTCCACATTATTTTTTATGTGTGGATAATATTATTGCTCCTTTACAAGAGTTAGAGTATGATGCGTGTATTTGGATGATCTGCCTACTTGGAATCTTGATACTCATGCATGATTTTTGTCTGTAACTTCTCGAATGAGAGGACATATAACTATTGTCCTTTCATAAAGAGTATGTCAACTTCTATTTAGAATCTTTGATTTATTTTCTCTATGATATATTATCATTAGAGAATTGGTAATCAGATTTTGGATAATTCCTCTTTAATATGGTTTTTTAGCATTCGTGTGATTCAATAATTGTTTCAAAGTTTACTTTTGATTTTGTGTATCTACTATCACATTAGTTTTTCTCAGTTTGTACTCTAAGACAACCAAATCTGAATTTTTTTTTGTCATCATACTTGTTTGAGGGTTAATTTATTGTGTTTGAAAATAATTTGTAGCTATATTGTAAGTTTTTATCACAAACAATGATCCTAAAAGATTATTCATATTCATAAATAATTAATTATTAATATTATTATTTTTTTATTGATTATATTTTATAATTTAATTTTATTTAATTTTTTACTTTCAAATATAATTTGGTAATTTTTCTATTTAAATATGAGATCAATTATAAAATCCGTTGCATTCATATATACTTCACATGGTTTTGAATAATTCGGCAATACTAGGCCAAATTCTTCTACGATAACTTATTTGAAATCATCAAAAATTGTTTGGTAATCTTTTTACTTCCAAACTTTTTTTTGGGAACACCTAAATTAATGCCGTGTGATGTAAGAATATTTTTAAATGAAACACTAATATTATTTAAGCAACACAAGAAATAATGTTATTTTCGTTATTATAATTTGCACATATATTTTGATAATAATTCATACTTTATCTTTGGCTATCCGTACCACCCAATTTCCTACAACATGACTTAGAAATAAAATTTTTAGTTGGTCAAATTTATATTTTTTTTGCATTCACATACAATTCATTCTTTTCTAAGGTTTGAAATACTTAAATATCAACATGTTCTTGTAATGATTTGCTATAAACAATAATATTGTTCAAATGTACTATTACTAAATGATCAAAATAGGTTATAGTACCTTGTTCATAAATGGACATAATATGACTAGTGTATTTATAAGTCTAAATGACATCATCAAGAATTAATAGAATGTATGTCTTACCACACATGTTATCTTTGGTTTATCATTTTTAATTATTTATGCTGATAGTAATCTGATCTCAAGTTAAACTTGGAAAATTTTCTCTCATCCTCAAGTTGTTCGAACAAGTCATTAATCAAAGGAATCGAATATTTGTTCATCATAGTTAGTATTGCGTGATGAATATATCATAGCAATGTGATTAGTCATACTAATTTTGCTCGATCTAGATATAGTTGTAGCTACTTAGGTCAATCCCTGATAAATTTTTAAGGGAAATAACAATATCTTCTCTCTAATAATACAAGTCTGCATATTAGATTATTACTCTTATAATGAATAAATATAAATAATACTACAAACTTGCTTGTTAAATTTACTTAATGTAATATAATTTGTTAATATTGGTAAAACACTAATAATCTGCTCTCATAATTGTGCTCAAGTCACATAGTAAGTCATATTGTCTTAGTCAATCAATTTGCATATTCACAATTGAGTAATAATATCATATAAAAAAATATTTGAAGAATATATTAAAATGGTTGTCCAACCCTCTTACAAGTGTTACAAGAGTCAAAATATTAATAACATCAATTTGCATATTCATGATTGCCATAGATATTTTAATATTCAATTTGAATTTACTTATCATGTTTCATCTCAACTTGAAGTAGATTTTCTAATAGATAATTATGTATCCTTAATCAAAAATGAAAGTTTCACCAATGTAGCCTAAGAGAAAAAAATGTCTGTCTTAAATTTTAGTTGGGTTATCTATAGTGGCCCCACATTAATTCTATTATAAAATAATATTAAAAAATAAATACAATAATACTCATAATAAAATTCATACATTAAATATATTTATATAATGAATAAAAGTAATCAAGGTAGTCTATTGTTGGCTGCTTTCATTAAAAGTGCAGAACATACAAAACAATAAGCAAATAATACTTTTTTTATGCCAAGTCGATCCGTATATGTCTACAACACTAAGCATGTAGGAAAGAAATATAAGCTAATATCTTTTTAAAATTTTCATAAAGATGTCTATTAAGTGCTCAACTATTTGAATATATACTTTAATAATGAAATATTAGATTGGAGTCTATATGCCTTATTGCCCGACTTTCATAATAAAGGGTAGTAGAAGAGAGGGTGCATACATGATCTTTTCGAGTAGATGACATCTAAAATATTTTGAAAGTATCTATCATTAATTTGAAATCTTCATGTCTATTGAATCTTATTCTCATTACAATTGTTTGTTTCTTACTCATAATTAAAACATTCACCTCAAACATGTTTAAAACTCAAGTTCCATCAAGCCCAGGCAAACATGCTATGCCTCACCTTTTCTCAAGTGTCTTTTCCTCTCATAAAACATATTATTTTCGTCGCTTCTCTACAAATCAATTATTTACAAAAGTCTCCCTACAAATGATACTATTCTCAAAGCTCTCCTATAAATCATACTATTCTTAAAGTCCCATCTCACTCATACCTGAAAAATATAGATAATATATTTGATGTATTATAATTTTTTGTGCTGGATTGTTGAAATTTAATTGTTTTTTTAGATTTCTGAATACTTGTGATTTTGGAAAATATTAATAATATTTAATTTCTATGTTAGATATTATTTACTTAATTATATTCATTAATAATTAAAAACTATAGACAATATTTAATGAAAAATATAATATATATGTATATATATATGTATGTATGTATGTGTGTGTGTGTGTCTCTGTGTGTGTGTGTGTGTGTGTGTGTCTCTGTGTGTGTGTGTGTGTGTGTATGTCTTATGAGTGTGTCTATAAGTGCCTTAATTACACTTTGTGCCTCAATGCCACAAAAATTTGTGTCCGTCTCTCTTGTGCCTCAAATAATGATGCTCTTATTTTTTAAGAGAAAATATTATTTCTACAGAAAGATTAACATTCTGTTGTAGATCTCATCTTGATATATGTTAGTGCTTAAGTACTTAACTCAAATTTAAATATCCAATAAGCAGAATATGTCATTGATCCCTAAAAGAGATCCCAAGCTATTAATGCTTCTTCACATATCTTAGAATGTGTAGAGTTATGTCAAGATGGATATGTCAAAAAGAATTTATGAAATAATAAATTCTAATGATTATGCTTGTTATATTTGTTCTAATTATAATCAAATAGTTATTTTTTAATGATTATTCTATAAATATTAAAGTTAATTGGAGGAGGTATATTGAAGTGAAGTTGGTATATGATTCAATAGGAGTATTTGCTAGAATATAATTCAAAAGACCAATCTATTCAGGAGTATGAAGTAAATTTATATTATGTGATTATATGATATTTCTTATAGATAAGTTATCTTTATACCAATAAAATATCCAAATTTTCAAACTATCAATTTAAATTATGCTTGAATTGAATGTACTCATTGAGTTAAATGGTTTCTAATTAATCATCTTTTATAATCAAAATGTCTTTCACATAAACATTAAAACAAAATTATTTTGCTATTATTATTTTTTTATACAAAAAAGAATAATCAGTAATACAATTGTAATTCAAATGAGGTGAATATCTATGAAAATTTCATAAATTAGTTAATATATTTATTTTATGTGATAAGATAATATTTCTTAAAGAATAAGTTATCATAATATTAAGAAAGTATCTAAATCTTCAAATCATCTAAAATTGTATTTAAAAGTATTTCTTGAGTTGATTGATTCCTAATTCATCATATTTACTAATCAAAATATTTTTCACATAAACATAAAACAAAATTATTTTGCTATCATGATTTTTCTATATAAATAAAGAAAAGTTAATAACATATTGATGTAACTCAAATGAGATGAATATATGTAAAAATATTACAAATAAAACTTTTGATGACTATTTTAAGCTATACATTATCTTTATATAGTTCATCATAAAAAGTATATTTTTTATATCTATTTGATATATCCTCTAATTATGAGATGTTATAAGAAAAATAAGAATTAGTACAAATATAATCTTAGCCACTAAAGAGTAAGTATTATAGTAGTTCAAAACAAATATCTGAGTGGATCTCCTCACTATAAATCTTATATTAAAATATTGTATTTTTCCATCCAAATCCATCTTCATAGTGAAAACCCACTCACGGCTAAAAACAAATCTTTCTGAAAGTTGTGGTGCTAGTTCTAAAGCCTCATTTATAGTCTGAGAAGACTGAATATATCATTCTTTCTTAGTATAGCCTATAAATCCTAGAGTATTAATTCTTCTAGTTACCGATTCAATGATTGTATTGTTGAAGACTCTTGAGTTATTGTGTCATTTGTTGGGGTGCTAATGATGTGAGTTGAGTTCGAGTTCAATCGTGCTTGAGTCAGGTCGTTAACATTTTGAGTCGAGCTTGAGTTCGAGTCGAGATTACTTAAGTTGAGTTTTGAATGAGTTTTAATTGAGTTGAGTCCGAATATCTTGTGAGTTATCTTATTTCATTAGTATTTCTAATTATTATATATTCAACTTTAAGAGAATCGGTGTATTATATATATATATATATATATATATATTTATCACTTTTGTAATATTAACTTATTAATATAATTTATAGAATAATATCCTATTTTGTTATATCTTTTCTTTAAAAAAATTAATTATTTTTAAGATAAATATGTTTATAACTAAATAAATAATAAAAATATATGATTGTTTAAAAATAAAAAAATAGAGATATATTATTTATGCCATTCCCCAAAGTAGAGATAAAATAAATAAAAACTTTTAAAATTTTATATACAAAATATTTAAGTTTGTCATGAATTTTTTGAGTCGAGTTATGAGTTGCTCGACTCGACTCGACTTGTTAATATTTCGAGTCAAGCTCACTCGAGTCGAGTTTTGATCGAGTTTTGAGCAAGTCAAGTCTAAATAGTCACGAGTTGTCTCGTCTCATTAGCATTCATAATCATTTGGGCTTAAAAGAGGTTTGCATACTTAGTAAATCTCACTATTTTCAAATTAAACATTATTTGAATTTGCTGGTAGATATAATAATTTTGTGAGGGTAACAAAATATTGAGTGCACTATGCTAAAGCCTAAGGTAAGGGATGCAGATTAATGAATTCAAATGTAACATATGGATTCATATTTTTTTTAAGTTCATTAAAAATAAGTCATGATAAAAAAATAATATCCATAATTTAATTTCTTATCACATATCTATTAGGTTTCTAAATATCTCATATTCTAGGTTTGAAATATCTTTAAGGCTAACATGTAGTATAAGTAGCTTCGGTAAGCTTTACTAATTAATATGTCCTATATTCTAAGGTCAACATATCTTTAAAATTATGATATAATATTCTCAACTTGATTAATATTGAGTAATCATGCTAAACATGTACAAGTAATTGGTCTAATATAATTAAATATTTAGAAACAAATTTTATTATTAAAAAGAGAGTGTACAATTAACTCTACTTAATCTCAAATGAAATTTTTATCAATTTTTAAATCTCATTAAAAATATTAGTAGAAGTAAAAATAAAATAAAAATTGAGTTGTCTAGAATGATAATTCACATAAGATAAACTAACAAGATAATTAAGAATAAGTAAGATATTAGAAATAACAATGATTCAAGTTAAATATTATTATATCTAATGAATTTCAAATATTTGTTATTAATCACAATAATATTTTAAAAAAATATATAGTGAATATGTTATTATTATCATAAATATGAATGTTGATTTATGCTTTGATAATTTGAAAGTCCAAAATTAGTATACAAGTAAAATAACTTGTAATATTTGAAAGAAAGGAATAATTTGTTGTAGAAAAAAAATATTATTATTAATCAAAATAATATATTTTTTAGTTAATTTGTCTTTTTTAATACTAGGTAAAATTTTCAGTCTTTTCTTTGAATTTAATATCCAAATGCATGTGGTATGATCCATCTTCCAACATTTAGTACACTAAACTGAAGTCTTATTTCATATTACCTATTCTATATTAATCTATCTCTATATTGTGTTATAAAAATAATTTTTGCAAATGAAAAATAAAATTGTAACATAAATTGTGACTAATAATATATTTCCTAAATGCCGAGATATTAGTTTCCAAGTACTATTAAAGTGAAGGGAATTTATCTATTTTTTTATGATTTAGTTTCATCTTGGATGAGATATTAGTGAACTAAGATGAAGAGTATAATTTATTAATTTCTTTCGGAAATAAATTGAAACATCAAGTTCAAAAAAATTAGTTTAAGGATCATCTGGCTTATCAAGAGATTCCTCCGCTCCAAATAAGTTGTGTTTCATTCTCCTAGAATAAATTTAAAATCAAAAGTAGTCACGTTTCTCTACTCTCAACTCATTCTGAGTTGGGGTTGGAATCAACTAGAGAGCTACCATCTCAATTAAATCCAAAAGGTATAGTCTTTTTTTAATGAAAAATTATTTTTTTAGAAATAATATGTTTTGTACTTGATATATATGGACTTGATAGGAGAGTTATCATCATGTGAACTTAGTTTAGAAATAGCAGAGGGGTGATACTCTTTCTTAGTTGGAGGCCTACATGGTAAGCTAGAAAAAGCATAGAAGAGTTAGAAATTTAGATGTCTATTCTGAATGTTTACCCTACATAGATATGTTAAGAATGAATCATGCTTAAAAGAGATTATTATTATTAACTTGTATTCTATCAATCTTAGATAAATAATGTTTTTGTTTTTTTGGGTATTAGAGTACTTAATAAATATTTAATTTGTCATAATGTATGCCATCTTATCATGTTATGATGAGAGATTATTAATAAATTAAATACTCTTACAAACATTGAGAGATAAACCAAATACTGTCTTTATATAGTGTAAGATCAAAAAAATACTTTGATAAATAATAAAAAAAGGATATTTGATTGATCATGTATTTTGTGATTGAAATAATTTCTCAAAAAATATCCAGGAATACTGTTATGATATATAAGTGCCCTTATTGTTTTAACTAAATATTTATTTTTTTTATTTTGTATGATGTGAGTACATAGGACATATGGTAGACAAAAGTTAAAGTTATACTATTTTTCTAATTGATAGACCTTACAATTTAGTGAGAAGCTATTTTAAATATTAGGATCAAAAATTTTTTAGTTGACCAAACTGAGAATGAATAAATAATAAATCAATAATACTCAAGCACCTAATGGAATACCTACTTTTAGAAGTAATGACATAAAATCTATCATGTTCAGTCTGGAAAAAAGTTTTTCTCAAAGTATTTTAGTTATGGAAAGCAGCATCAATGAAAAGTGGTGTTGGGGTTAAGTTGCATAGAAATATAACGTGTAGAATGAAGATTATTATTAGGGCACACACGTAAAAAAAGAATGTGAAACAAATGAAGTGATAAGTTGGATTTATTATACTCAAGAATATAAGGTCTCATTTACTATTATAACTTTTAGGAAACAATGAGAAAAAATAGAAAATAAAGCTTGAATACTTGTGATGTGATTCTTGACTAAAAATTAAATAATCAAAGATTTTTAGTGGGAAGACAGTCATGAAACGTGTAGTACTTAGAGGACACAAAAAAAAAATGCTTCCCTCAATAACCTATAATACTCTTAGTCTCTTTTCTAGAAATAATTTTTTATAGTTTTTCCATATTGACCATTACAATATGTGCTTTATATTAATGATTTAATGTGCTATATGAGATATCTTTCAAGTTCGTCTTTATCTATCTTGTATGTACTACTAATTGTGATCTTTGGTTTGATTGTAGATTTTTGGTTTGATGGAAAAGACATCACCTAGAATCTAATTGTGAACTATCTTAAAATTGCTAGGTATGGAGTACAAAAACTTAATGCCAAAAAGTTGGTATATTTGTCTCATACTTATATTCACATCTATCTCCGTTAGGAGTAACTCTAAAAATTACATAGTTATATATATGAAATGAGTAAAATGAATGGTGATATGTTATGAACTCCCATGGGCTTATTTAGTCTTAATCTCATTAGTTGAAAAATAATATCATATATATGTGCATTTTGAGATTAGTACAATGAAGTTGTGAGGTCATATAATATAATACATATCACACATGATGAAAATATAGAGAAAGAATATGTTTCAATAGATTGTTACATGATAATTAATACTTATAAATCTGTTTGTAACTAGGATTTATTTGTTGCTTCACTGGGAAATTCTTTTATTATGTAATCAAGAATCTCTAAACTGAAAATTACATTCCAACACTAGTAGCCTACTACGTATAAATTTAAGTTCTGTGTTTCCGCAAAGTAATAACTGGGATTTTAACTCTATTAGTAAAAGAAAAAAATATATTGCACTACCACTTATCTTGCATCATACCTCCACCCGCTTAACACACAGCAGTTTCTACTGTACACTGTACTTTTTTACTATGCACTCTGTCACACTACATCGACATAGTAGACATCAATGTTATACACACTGCTCACATGTTTCACTGCACATACTGCCACATCGTGTTGACACAGTAGACAAAGATATTATGCACAATGCATATTGCTCTGAATGAGAACAGTGGTTGGCATCAAAATACCTACTGTATTGATGCACATTGCTGCACACTGTTATTGATGCACATGTGTATATTCACGCTTTTGCACATTGTGCATGTGTGCCTCTTGTGTAGTCGCATGCCCACTCCATGCCCATTAGATTTTTCTCTAAGATAAGCTTTAATTCCATGAAAAAAATATAGTACTAAAAAATAATACAATAATAATAGAAAATCTCAATGCATACAATGGAAATCTGTCTATAAAAAAAAAATAAAAAAAATATTAATGTCAACCTTTATGCTTGGTGTTATAATAAAAAACATAAAAGGGTAAAAAAAATAAATAAAATCACTAAAACAAAAAATATTTATTAGAAATATAAAAATTTAAAAAAATAATTAGATTAATAAATTAGTAAAGGATATAGAAAATTAATACATATTTTTAAACTTATATGAAGTTAATCAAATAATATATGAATAATCTATGAGGTGTCTCATATACCATTTTTTAATTTTTAAAATGGGTATATAAAAATTTTTAATTTTTATATGAATATTATAAAAATTTAATTTTAAGTATTGTGGCATGTATATTGTTCTAATATAAAACTTTTATATCATCTTTATATACCATTTTTTTAAGTGTTATTAATTTAGATTTTTACTATTAGAAATAATTATTAAAATAAGTATAAAATAAATAAATATGTTAAGCTATTAATTTCAATGTTTATTAATAAACATAATAATAAATATTATGATAAAATGAGGTTAAAGCATTATTATATCGTTAACACTTTGTTTGTATAGCAATGAATAAAAAAAATTAAAGCTATTAATGCCATTTTTAAAATGGGTATGTAGATATCTTATATGTGATGTTAAAAAGAAAGCAAAAAATAATTGGGGTCCCATATCTTTTTTTCCTAAAAGTTTCTACTAGTTCATATTTCCTAGGATCACAACTTGCATTAATACACTAATCATTATTATTAACATCCAATCAGTATGATTAATTCATCACTAGTGGTGATAGTTGAACACATAATTTTAAAAATTTATTTTTCTTTTTCATTTTAAATAGCTTATGAACATATTGCATGATCTTTCCGATTAGTCTAATCTGTAAGGATGATCCATCTAACTAGAGAGATTTACATCATTTGGACTTATCTAGGGGTGGGTTAAAGAGAAAAACTCTCTCCTAGAATGAATTGTTTGTTTCACCCTCTCTCACATTTAACTCATAATCTCTTGGTCTATATATTGGTCTCAGGGCCTTGAGGTCGGAGCTTGTAAAATTCGTGGCCCAACATAATGTTAGGTGATTTTATAAATACCCTGGGAAGTATATCTGACATTCTTAGGGATCAAATTCATGTCTCTAAGATTAAAATATCTATCTTCATTTGTCCATCATACTACCATATTGGTTTATATTGTTGATATCTTCATGTAGGAATATCAAGGTACTATCAAGTTAATATGAAGTCTGGACACTTATAGTTATTAAAAAATATGTTTAAGCCAAAAATAAAAAGTGATAGGAGCATACTTAAACATTACTCATTATCTAAGTAAATCACAAAACATAAAAATAAAATAAAATAAAATAAAAATAAATAATAATCACAAAATATATTTGATTTTGTAGTTGTTAAATGAATGTATACGTCATTGAATTTAATTCAGTGTCAACATTAATTAAATATTATTTTTATAATCTTATTTATCATATAAAAGACTGTACCTAATATACACAATTTTTACTTAACCCGAGGTCTAAGAGATATTAATATCTTAATAATTTTAATTCGAAAAAAAAATAGAATGTATTTGATCAGTCTCCAACTTAAAACCCTTGTAGCACAGTGTTTAGGAGAGGTTGATTATAATTTTTATATTATATCTGAATATAAGTTTGATCCTCGGGTATGCCAGATATGTATTCCATAGTATTTTTACCAATCATTTTATTCATACTGTTGGGATGAGAATTTTATTTTCTCCGACCTTAAGGCCCTTAGGATCTCATATGAATTGAATGATAGTATGAGTTGAGTTTGAGGCAAAGAGATAAAAAATATTAGTAATAGTTGATCATGTAATTTTTTTTTTCTATTTATTCTTATTTTAAAGTAAGTTTTGTTGTTGAATTCAATGAAAGATTAATTATAGATTATTTTGCCTTTTGTTATTACTTAGTCATTAAGGATGAGAATAGAGATTGTAATGACGAATTGGGCCTCGGCCACAATCAGCTATTTGATTCCAAAGAGGGTCAAAATTCCTTAGAGAAGGTCCTTTGGAGAATAGAGGCTTTGCAATTTCATATTCATAAGCTGAAGGATCAACTTGATTTTGTGATGTCCAAGTATGGAACCAAGTTCTCTTCCTCAGAGAACATTAGCCTTCTTGCTGCCTATGATGCACAAACTAGTTCTACTCCCAGCCCTACAACCTCTGCTTGTAATGGCGAAGCAACATCTTCCCATCTGGGTATGCCCGAAAATGTTGGATTGAGCTATGGAAAGCCTGATGCTCATGTGCCAGATGTAATTGAAAGCACAGCCGGGCTGTTATCTTCTGTCGATGTTAGTTTTCATGGACCCCAAGTTCGAGATTCACATGAATATGTAAGACTTCTTCTTTTCCTTGCTTATATTATATTAAACTTTTAAAAATTATATTTAAATAATAATGAAAAAAAATGTCATACTAAGTGCACAAATCTCTTGCTTATTTACGAGATCTGTGCGATGTAAATAGAAGTGTTAACTGAGCCGTGCAGCCTGGGCATGGCACGAGGAATGACACAATTCAGCCATGCCTGGCACCCCATGGCCTGGTTCAGAGCCTTGCCTAAACCCCATGGCATGGCTCAGGCATGACAGCCCGTGCAGGCCAGTTTTTGTCTGGCTGACCAAATAGGCAAGCCTGGTCCTGACCCATGCTAGCCTGGACTAAACTAGGCTAGCCTGGTTAGGATTGATCAGGCTTGGCATAACCTGACATGATCCTGTCAAAAGGCGTGCCAAGGGGATGTGCCAGGCTGCCCATTTTAGAGGCTTAGCACAACCCCTCCCCCAGTCGTGACTATGGTTAGTGCGTGGTCACTCGTGCCGTGCTCCACGTGCTAGGCACTCTTGCTCTGTTTGGCATGGAACGTGGGCCGAAATCCCTTGGCCCTGCACGGAATGACTGGTGTCGAGGGTGCGCCCGGTATGGGTCGACCCAGCCCATTTAACACATCTAGCTCATTTTTTCATGTTCTGCTTGCTTGGCATGACACATTTTAAAAACTATGCCATGTCTTACTAGTGGTGTTAAATGGGCTGGTCAGATTGGGCACGGCCTGGCACGGTCAATAACCATGTCCGGGTCCGTGTTGGGCAAACTCTCGGCATGGCTCATTCTGTGCCGTGCCGAGGGAGTAGGCATGTGTGCTGTACCAGGCACGACCTTGGTGCCTGGCACGTGGGTACGACATGAGGGATGATCTGACACGTGCCCCGGGGATCCACCAATCTGGTCGGGACTCAGGACCACGCTCGACCCAATGCCCAACATGGCGACCACATGATGCTTGACGGACGACGCGATGAGCCGAGTGGGTCACCGGGAGCGCCCGGGCTGTGTCAGGTACGACATGGTTACTGTAACCTGCCTGACATGACACAGCATGCTGGCCTGTACAAGCTTGAAAAAAATGCCACAGCACACCCCGTTTGATACTTGTATGTCCGACACGATATGATAGTGTGAATGAGCCTAAAAAAGGGTCATGTCGACATGAAACAGCCTGTTTGATATCTCTAAACATAAATATCTTAAAAATCTAACCTATAAAAAATCAAATAGGTTGTGTTAGATAAGTTTCAAACTTGAGATCTGACTTCTTTGAATAAAAATACTTGTTGGATTAATGCACGATATTTAAATTAATAATAAAGATCATATATTAGTGTTTGATAATTATAGAACTTATAACCTATTACTCTTGGATAAAGACATTTGCTATTGCATTAAGACGTGACCTTTTAAATAATAATATGGGCAATGTCTTGAACACAAGGATGCTTCTAAGTGTGGGGCCTAAAAAGTTAACATCTTTTTAGTTTTATCCTTAACAATCCAAGAAAATTTATTTAGTAAGTCTCTGACATAAGATATACTATTCTTGAACAAAAATATATGTTATTATACAAAGATATGATATATAAATTAATAATAAAGGTTTTACCCATGTACAATGCTCTAGCTTAGTGTGTGAATAAAGGTGGTGTTAATATTTTTATAGTTTTATCCTTAAAATTTGGAGGTATTATGTTTGCTTAGTATTTAATTTGTGATTTAACATTCTTGTTTTAAAATATTTATCATGACAAAAAGGCACAAAGCTGCTGCTCAGTATGAAATCTAAGAATGATTAATATCTTAATAATCTTATTCTCAAAAATTAAAGAGATCGTGTTTGATAAGTTGTAAACTTATGATCTATTGCTCTTAGATGAAAATATTTATCTTTGCATGAAGTCCTTCTAAATTAATGGTAAATGCTGGATCCCATGCAAATGGATCCCTCTTAGCGTGGGGTCCAAAAGAGATGAATATCTTGATATTTTTACTCTCAAAAATTAAGGTGATTTTGTTTAATAAATATCGAACATGAGACCTACTATTATTGCTCGAAGATATTTATCATTGTATACATATATGATATTTAAATTAATAATAAAGTTTGTACACAAGGCCCTCAATAATGTTTAAGAAAAGTTAATATGTCAATAATCTTACTCTTAGTGTATAAGACTTATACTTAGTGTGATGTGTAAGAGGTTAAGATCTTGATTGGATTATCTCCAAAAATTAGAGGCTGTTTGATAAGTATCGAATCTAAAATCTATTATTTTTAGATGAAAATATTTGTTATTATACAAATATATGACCTCCAAATTAATAATCAAGATTATTTTATATTCACTAGGTATTTTCTTAGCGTGAGGTCTAAGAGAGATTAATAGCTCAAGAATCATACTCTAAAAAATTAGAGAGATAATGTTTAATAAGTAGTGGACTCGTGGTTTGCTGCTCTTGGATGAAGATATTTATCATTTTACTAAGGTGTGACTTCTTGGAAATAATAAAATTTGTATTACATGCACAAGGCTCTTGTTGTGAGATCAAAAATGAAATTAATATTTTGTCAATTATATGCTTAAATATCAGAGAGATTGTGTTTAATAAGTCTCGAACTTGAGGCTTATCACTCTTGGATGAAGATATTTATCATTGCACTAAGGTGTTATCTCTAAATTAATAATAAAGATCATATCACATGCACAAGGTTTGCTGCTTAGCATGAGATATAAGAGAGGTTACTATCTTGACAATCTTAACCATAAAAATCAAAGAGATTGTGTTTAATAAGTTTTGAACTCGTGACTTAATCTTCTAAGAGAAAGATATTTGTTGTTCTACCAAGACATAACTTCTAATTAATAGTAAATATTATACTCTATGCACAATGTCTTTGTTAAAAGTGAGATCTAAGAAAAATTAATATTTTTATAGTCTTACCTTACGAAATTGGAAAGATTATATTTAATATATCTCGAATCTGAGATCAATAATTATTAGACGAAAATATTTATCATTGTGTTAAGACCTTCTAAATTCATAATAAAAGCTGTCCTCATATATAAGAATCTCGTTTAGTATGTGATATAGAAATTAATGTTTTGATAGTCTCATCCTCGAAAATCAAAGATATTTTATTTAAAAAGTTTCAAATATGAGATTTACTATTCTTAGATAAAGATATTTGTCATTGTATCGTGATATGATCTCTGAATTAATAATGGGGGCAATGCACAAGGCTCATGCTCAGTGCGAGGTCTGAGAAAAGTTAATATCTCGACAGTGTTGTCCTTGCAAATTTGAGAGATTGTATTTGATATGTATCAAACCTGAAACTTTGTGCTTTGACGAAGATACTTATAATTGTACCTCTGCACGAACTCTAAATTAATAATAATGTTATTAGGTAGTAGCTGATACACAAGGCTTCTCTCATAACGGTAAATCTTGTCTTTAAATCAATGGTGTTTTGGTATTTGGGCAGAACTGTATGAATTGCTAACTCTAATTGTTGTTGACAGATCGTGGATAATGTAATGATGCAGAAGGAAATGGAGGAAGGAGAGGATCAAGAGTTAGTAGAAAACAATCAGGAAATGGCAAACAGTGATAGAGGAGATGGTGCTGGTGCTGGGGCAATTAAGATCTCAGAGTTAGATCAAGCTACCCATGACAGCTCACTTTTGGAGCCCTTGACCCTGAAATCACAGTTAGCTTCACATTTTAAGTTTCCCAGAAGCAAGAGGAAACGAGGTAGAAGAAAAACAGGAAAACTCTGGCCCAATTGAAAGCCTCGTAATTGTTAAATGTTTTTAGGGTTATAGAAAAACAATTTCTCATTGTTTTAGCCGAAGCACATTTTCATTATTGCCAATGTTAAATGTTAATGGGCTAGAGTTAGATTAACTTAATGGAAATATACCAAGCTAAAAAAAAATAAATTTCAATTTTTGCATAAAGGTGAAAAAAATAGTAGGATCTCAAAGCTACAATATTGATGTATTGGTCTGTTTATTTTTACAACTTAATAGATAAAAAACCAAAAATGAATGTATATAAATATAAATAAATATATACATATAAATATAATGGTAATGTGTTTCTACTTTCTACATAAAAATTTACCTTAAAATGTAAATGGTTGGTATATATTTTTGAAATGTGTAACTGTATATGTTTTAAACCTTAATATATATGCAGAAATGTTTGTCAAAAAGTAATTATATAGGGATAATTATGTTTGGTATATCAATCAAAAAATAATTGAAAAAAGACAACTAAATTTTAATAATAGGCATACCAAAATATTAAGTAATTAAGTTTTGGTGCACTAATTTATGTCAATATCAAATTACTTTTTTAAAAAACTAACATAACTCATAAAAATAAAAAATACTACAACCTCGTCACGAGCTCAATCAAGCTATAGGAGCTACATGGAGCTCCACGAACTCGATGGAGTTCCACGAGCTCAATGGAGCTCGATTGAGTTCGTCGAGCTTCATGGAGCTCCTGGAACTCGTGGAGTTCGTCGAGCTCCTGAAGCTCCTTGAGCTCTATTGAGCTACAAGAAATCTATGAGTTCCGGTGAACTCCATGAAGCTCGTAAGTGGAGCTTAGGTTGTAGTGTTTTTTTGTTTTTGTTTTTAGGAAATAAGTTATTTAGTTAAAAAAAGGGCATGTTGATATTAAAATAAATTAGTGCACCAAAACTTAATTACTTAAGATTTTGGTGCACCTATTTTTAAATATTAAAATCTTCATTCTTTTTTTTAAATTATTTTTTGATTGGTACACCAAAACATAATTGTCCTCATTATATATGATTCTTAAAATAAACAATGTATTTATTATTTATTTATTTATTTAATGCTGATGTGGCATGTGTGAGGTAGATTTTTTTTTGGCAAGAGGGGATGTGTTTAATAAGAGGTAGATTTATTATTTATTCATGTTGCATATTTAATAGATCCAAAATATAAATATTTTATGTTGAGTAGAGGTGTCAAACAGGGGCCGAGCGGCCTGGGACACGGCCCAATTCAGCCGTGCCCGGCCGACATGGCTTGTGTGCCTGACCCGACAATACAGTAAATCAACCCATGGACCCAGTTAATTATTGGTAATTTATACATGGAAATTGAGAAAATACTTTATAAATATCTAATTCTCTAAATGGAAAAAAAAAATATTTGCATCTAAATAATAATTAAATTACTTATAAATTTGTTTCTATTTTTTAATCACTTTTTCAACCCTCCAAAATTCAACCTATATTATTCCTTGACTCATATATGAGTCTCGAGGGCCTGGGGTCGAAGTAGTTAAGGCTTACAACCTTACGACATTAATAGATTCATTATAGACATCTTGGGGAGCATATCCAATGTCACCGGGGATTGAACTCGAGAGCGAGACACCAATATTAGAGTATGTATCTCCCTTGCCAACCAGATTACAATGATGTTGCAAAATAAATTACTTGTAATTTACTGATAAAGATAAAATATTTTTTTAACTACTAATAAAAATATAAAATGCTACTTTATTATGAGAATCAATTTTCATTATGAAAACTTGCAATTTACTGACTCGATGGAGCTCGATGCTATCAAAGCTTTAATGATACTAAAGAAGTGAAGGTCTAGGGCAAAAATTTTTTGACCTAAAGAATTAGTTTTAATGATACTAAAGAAGAAAATATTTTTTTGTTGGAGCTCCAATATGAATGCTATTAAAGCATCAAGCATGTAAAATCTTCAATGGTTGCAATCTTAGTAAATGAAAAAAAGTGAAGCTTGGTCAAAGTCATCATCATTATATGAAAGTCTCAAGCTCGTCATCCATGCTACAATATCATATATATGAGGCCTATGATGAATCAATAAAAACAACAAGTTTGCAAACTACTCGCCATAGAGTACACAAGTCAAATATCATGCCAGAGTAAGTTCAATTGTGTATCATCAATCATTGAATCATTTATGAGATGTTCTATCTTCTCATTTCCATTAAATAATGGATTAACACTTACAAGTTCCTTGAAAGTACATCTTATTTTTCAACTTCAACAAAGTATCAACTAACAACATTGTAGTATTGTTGGGAAAGATGATTGACGCTCTTACCCTAGGGTTATGAGTTTGGTCCTTAGGAATGCAGGCTACACTTTAATTGATGTGTGTCAGTTGGATCAATCATACTATTGGGATGAGAGTCTTACTTGCTATGACCTCGTGACACCGAGGCCCATATATCAGTCATTTTATTATTGTATTTGTATGGAAAGTCATTTGATTATTTTGAATATTTGTTAAATATATTTTGTTGTTTCAAATATAAGTAAATTTACAGAGAGATGAATTTGCATTTAAAAATAATGTACACATGTCCTTTATTCTACATAATAGATGATTTGATGTGTATAGTTTGTCATATGTATCACAAGATTTTAATAAGTTTGCCTTATGCATCACAAGATTTTAATAAGTTTGTCTTGACTACTAAGAAAAATAAAATTCTAACTTTTATGCTTGTATACTTGTGCGTATTGAATGAAACCACTACAATATAATTATTTTATACTGATATGTAAAAGAAAAGCATCTCATCAATATAGTAAATACTATTATTTTTAATCTTAAAATGATTAATAGACACATACACGTGTTAATAGTTATTTTGATTCATGAATAAATAGATCTATAAATAAATAGAAAAATTCAATCACTTGAATAACTTTATCGGTCGTATGATGAATATTAATTATTGATGAAATTCAAGTCTTATCAAATAGATTGATGAAATTCAAGTATTATCAAATAGATTGACGATACCTCATTGAGGATAGTTAAATGTTTTAATATTATCAAATCATGTAGATAAATGTTTTAATATTAATTAAATTAAATTATCAATAATTTAATTTAATCAATAAGTATATGTAATCTAGAGGAGTCAAGTGGGCCGGCCAGCCTGGGCCATGCCCAAAGTATGACCTCATTGAGCCATGCTTGACCTAGCATAGCGTGGCCTAGAATCGTGCCTAGGCCCATGCTGTGCTATGCTGGGCCGCGGGCTGCCAGGTAAGTGTTGGGCCAGACACAACCTAGTTACTTGGCTCGAAGGTACAGTCCAACAGCATGACCCGATACTATGCCCTAGAACTTGGGCTGAGTATTGGTTTTCAAGTGTTGGCCTCCCTTGACACATGACCCATTGGACATCAAGCTCAATCCGACTTGTGCCTCGAGGTCGGGCTTGGACCTTGCCCGATTCTAGATCCTTTTGGAATCGTCGAGCCAAATTGACCCAATGGTCAAAAAAAAAATTATATCGAGATGCATCCAGCCGTTGGAATCACCCCCAATGACTAGGGCAAAAAATCTGATGACTATCGAGTTTATGCCCTAAACAAATTATTAAAAGTTTAAAAAATTCAAAAAAATGAATTTTTAAATCTTTATATTATCTATATATCTCTCCCTCACCTCCCAATCTCACACCTCACATTCTGTCTCTCTCTCTCTAATCATAATTTTTAAATCTCTAAAGTCTGAGTTGGCCTCTCTTAGTCTCATTTGGGCGTCAACTATTGGGACTTGGGTGTGGACTATGCTCCAGACATCGGATTTGGATATCGGACATCAGTTTCAGCTATTGAGATTTAGGAATCGACATTCCATAAATGGCCAAATGCCGAATGAGTATTTTTAAATTTTATTTAGTTTCTTAATTTTAATTTTAATTAATAATTTAATAACAAATATTATTTAATTTTTAAAAATAAAATTTAGAATATAATTAATAAACTAATAGAAATCTAAAATGACAAATAGTAAATTTAATGTTGAGAACAAGATTAACATTAACGTAAATATAAATAATTTCAATATGGATAAAAAAAACCCTACGGATAGATCTGAGGCTGGGGTCGTCGAAACCTTGTTTTATCTCATAGTTTCGCCCCAAATATTTAAAAAATAAAAAATTAAAAGAAAATCTATAATTTAGACCCACTTTAACATAAAATAAAAATATCAGGGGTGTCGATGAAGAATCAATACAATACAAATATTGTAAGCAAATATTAACCTATAAAAGTGCATGTGAGAATGGACACCTATGGAGGCATGCCGAATAATATACCAAAAAATATGGTGTATTAGATCCTAGGCATATCCAACTGAGTAGTGGGTCTTTGAGTTGGATGTAGTTTAGTCTCTATGTTGATCCCTTCATATATTATAAGGAGTTAGGGAGGGAAGACATGACCAAACTAATTACTATGATGAGTTTTCTGATTAGATTTTTAGAGGATTCAAGGGTAGTCAATATCATAAAGACCTATTTGCAGCCTACAATTTGTAGGATTCTTAGGTCCACATCCAAGAATGACATACTAAAATACTATAAGTTTGAAAAATAACTAATAACTAATAAATTTAGAGAATATAGTGGCATAATGTCTATAACATCCAATATCTAGTTGTAATGATGCATCTTATACATACCCCACCACCCACTATATAGATTCTAAATAGGCACTAAATAAAAAGTTATTAAGGTTTTCAGAGATTCTTCATCTTCTTGATGGTCCAACCATATATGAGAGTACGATGAGAATATTTAGAGAATATGATATTCAAAATAAATATACAGTATCACATTTGATAATACATCTAACAATGGAGTAGCCTCTAACATATTTTTTTGAACTATTAGAGACGATTCATTATGAGAGATTTTTCACATTAAATGTATGTATCACATTATTATCCTCATTGTACAAATGGGGGATGAAGATTCTTTTCCCCCGCTTTAGAAAAAATATGTAACTCACAAAAATATCTTCAGATGCTTAGTCGATAATATGAGCTTGGTAGTCTCTATTTTTCTATGGGTCTAAAGAAAAAATAATTCCAAACGGACATAAGACACCATTGGAATTACACTTACCTGATGCTTGAGCCATATATTAGATATGAACATATGATATCTGACTACTTAAATAGTAAGAGTGATAAACTTATTATTGATGGCACTGACTAGGATACATAAATATTATTTATGAAATTCGAGAAGATTTTTTATGACACGATGAACATATGTTCGTCAGTTTATGCTTTCACGACTTGCATTGCACTCATATACTTATGCAACATTAGTAGCATGCTTAGGAAGTTTAGAGATGATCCAAAATTTTGTGACATGACTTTTGAGATGGAAACCAAATACTTTAAGTACTAGTCCAGCATTCCGTCTCTTTATTGTCTGGTTGCATGCATGGACCCTAGGGTTAAAGTGTGGTAGGGAATATTTTGACACATATATCCTCATGTATGAACCAAGACCATCAATCTGAAAGGTTTATTCATGAGAAGTTGACTGAGTTATTTATATACTACGACACTAGGTATGATGGTAGTAGTAGCTAGGCTTCGAGTATGAACATATAAACCTTATTCGGAGATGATGCCTTCTCCATTCAATTAGTTAGTGGGAAATGATGGGGTGGACCATCGAATATGAGTTAGCTATCTCGGTAAATAAATACCTATTACTACTAAATCCTATCACATAACTATAAAAAGAATCTTGATATGTTATAATAGTGAAAATTATATGAGTTCACTTATTCCTGCATCCCATTCGGTCTAAGATGTTATTAGAACTACTGAATTCTCTGGTGTCGATCATATTATCAGAGTCTACTTTTTCTATTGCAATCAATATGATTTTAGATAGGAGATCGAGATTATGGCTAAACATCATTGAGACATTAGCATACTTGAAGGATTAGTAGGATTCAGCATTAGGCATCAATGATCGAGATCGTGCTGGAACAAGAGTGGATGAGTTGCTAGCAAATGATGACTTGTGGGACTTTAAGGAGGTTGAGCCCATCGCTTGTGATACCATCAAACACTTATACAATAATGATTAGTTGTATACTTATACTGGTTTACATTGAGTTTGAGGTAGTTAAGCTTGCATTATTATTATTATTATTATTTTGATTGATATTGATGATGTTTATTTTATGTTATTGTTATGATTTATGAGTTGTGACTTTGTATTATTTTATTTATTTTTGGATTGAATGATGAATGAATAATTGATGTGTTTTTTATGATATTTTTTATGATATATGTGAAATAAACAAATAATAATATCGTACTCACAACTCATAAATATCAACTTAAAATATGAAATATGTAAAAAAGAATTAAAAAAACTATTCTACAATTTTAAGACCTAGGTGTTGATTCGAGTGTGACTATGCTAGTTAGTCTTAGACTCAAAGTCCTATCTATGTTAGGGCTAGGGCTTAGCCGCTAGGCTAAGCTAGAAAAAGAAAAACTATGGTCAACTAGTCTGACTTAGAATGGCCCGGCATGACTTGACCCAAATTCGGCCATACTCAAGTTAGCGAGCCATGTCGGGATGTCCAAAATTGAGTCATGTTGTGCCAGACACCGCACAATGGCCCGACAACACAACCTTTTTGACACTTCTAATTCGAGACAAATTGAGTACCGAAGCTCACAACATAGCCCGTGGCAAAGATTTCTTAGTATAATTTCTAGTTTTAGTTTGAGAACCAATACTAGTGGATTCCATAAAGGTAAAGGTTGGAGCAAGATGGCAGCAAGCATAATAAGTAGCCAAAACATACGCATAGAGAAAGCAAGCGCTAGAGTGGGAGGAAAAATAAAGGCAAAGTAGAGAAAGAAAGGCATTACTAGAAGGAAAGTAGTCCAACTCAATATCTTATGCATCAGTGACATTTGAATGAAAGCAGTAAGTTAATGACCAAAAATTCTTTTGGAGTTACCAGCTCAAGTCATGGAAATATTTTTAAGTAAGAACGATCCCCAATGTCATCCTCTTCGTCTTCTCGAAATGAAGTGATTGACAAGAGGGTAGCAAAGTGAGGATCGCTCTTTAGTAAGATAGCTGCATGTGAAAGAGTAAACTTATTCTCTCAAGTTAGAGAGAGTCAATTTCTTCATATGCTTATTGTAGCATAAGGAGTCTTTTCGTGCCAAGAAAAGAAGTCCAATAGCCGTGCTTACAATCGATTTTGCTGTATATGTAATTTGTTTTTACTTAATATCCTATTTTAATATTTTTATGTAAGTGCAGGAAAGGAAATATTAAAAGCCCGGGGATGCAGTAGTAGCACAATAACGGAGGTCCTGCTATTCGGTCAGTGGGCCTAAATTTTTGGAGCAGAGCCTGGCCCGTTCCATGATCCGACCCGCTTCGGTTAAATGAACCAGATGTTTATTTTTCATTTAAAAATGATTTGTATTTATTTTTCGGGCGGCTGTTTTTTGATCCAGTTGAACTGCTCATCATCCCTCTCCTCTTCTCTCTGCGCGATTTCGCGACTGCTCAATGCTGCATACTGTAAGACATTCTGATTCTTGGTTTTAATCTGTAACGCATAAGCATTTTCTGGTGGAGGTAGATAGTCGTACTGAGCGACTAGCGAACCACATTATTTCCTGTGTTGATTTCTCGTTTTTGATTCTGTCGTGGATGCTGTTGGATTGGGATATATATATTGCTTGTTTTTCTGTGTTTTCTGTTGTTTCTCTTCTTAATCTCACTACCCGTGGAAGTGTGATTGCCCAACAATTGGTATCAGAGTTGGTTTGGGATTTTTCGAGCAATTGTGCATTTAGGGTTTGAGATTATTCTGTACAAGCAATATTCTGTTGAAATGGCTGGAACCCTAAACACCACGATTAAGAAATTCAACGGCAGAAATGGGTTTAGTATGTGGCAGATTAAAATGTGAGCGCATTTGAAAAACTTTGATATTTGGAGTCCTCTGGTTCAAGGCTTCGGTCCACACATTGCTGCTCCTCTTGGAATAACCGAGGCTGAGGCTTGGAGACGTGAAGAGAAAGCACATTCCACCATTCTGTTGAGCTTGTCGGATGAAGTCATTGCTGAGGTAGCAGATGAGGAATCTGCTGTAGGACTGTGGCTCAAGCTTGAGTCTCTGTACATGACTAAATCATTGACGAACAAGCTTCTGTTGAAGAGAAGGCTGTTCACACTAAGGATGCAAGAGGGAACCTCTTTGAAGAAGCATCTGGATGACTTGAACAGCATCCTCATGGACCTTAAACAGGTAGATGCTCAGGTGGATGATGAGGATGCTGCACTTCTACTCTTGGTTTCTCTTCCTCCTTCCTATGAAAATTTTGTTGAATCTCTCATTGTGGGAAAAGAGGAGATTACACTAGAGTATGTTCGGACTGCCCTACTCTCCAGAGAGATGAGGTAGAAGGTAGCGGTTGAAAGACTTGAACAACATCCTGCTGGATTGGTGGTGACAAACAAGAGGCCACGACCTGTTCCATTCAAGAAGAAGGGAAATAAGATTCAGAAGAGATCAAAGGAGAGTGACTTTTGTCACTACTGTAAACAGAAAGGGCATTGGAAAACTGAGTGCCCGAAGAAGAGAGCAAGGCTGGAACAGCAAGGTCAACCTAACCCCCCACTTGCTGCTGCTGTTACTTTTTGATGATCTGGATGATGGAGAAGACCTTGTGTTGGTAATCTCCACAATGATCGCAAGATCAGATTCTTGGATCCTGGATACTGGTACTTCCTTCCATATAAGCACTCACTTGGAGGGGTTCAGCAAATATGACAAGAAGGAAGCTGGCCATGCTGTGGTGGGGAACAGCCAACCATGTAAGGTGATTGGAATCGGCAGAGTCAGACTGAGAACTTGGGATGGCCGAATTGTCTCACTTTCAAATGTGAGATATGTCCCTGAGATGACAATGAATCTTATTTCTCTTGGTGTTCTGGACGATCAGGGATATTCATTCAGTGGTAGAGAGGGAACACTGAATGTTCATAGAGGAGATGATGTTGTACTGAAGGGGCAGAAAACTAGAACGCTATACACACTGATAGGTTCCACAGTGACAATGGATATTGCTGTCACATCTAGAGAGCCAGCATCTGAAGACAAAGCTGAACTTACCAGACTGTGGCATATGCGGCTCGCACATATGAGAGAGAAAGGTATGAAAATTCTCTCTGATCTTAATCTTATTGTTGGTCATAGAGTCAGTAAATTAAATTTATGTGATCATTGTGTTTTTGGTAAGAAACATAGAACTAAGTTCGGTAAAGCCATACACTGCACAAACAATATTTTGGATTATATCCATGCTGACTGTTGGGGTCCTTCTAGAGTCACATCTCTTGGGGGTGCTCATTTTTATTTATGTTTAGTTGATGATTACTCCAGGATGTCCTGGGTATTCATGATGAAACATAAATCCGAGACTTTTATAAAGTTTAAGCAGTGGGTTAGCTTAGTAGAAAATCAAACACAAAAGAAGGTTAAACTGTTACGAATAGATAATGGTCTAGAATTTTGTTCGTCTGAATTTGAGGAATTCTGTAAGGACAAAGGTATTGCGAGACACAAAACTGTTAGGGACACTCCTCAGCAGAATGACATTGCTGAAAGAATAAACCAAACTCTTCTGGAGAGAACTAGATGTATGCTCTCTCAATCAGGCTTATGCAAAGAGTTTTGGACTGAAGCTGTTAATACAGCATGCCATCTGATAAACAGATCGCCACATAGTGGAATTAACTTTAAAATTCCATTTGAAGTGTGGACTGATAAACCTGCAGATTATTCCAATCTGAAGGTGTTCGGGTGTATTGCCTACTATCATGTAAATGATGGTAAGCTTGAACCTCGAGCACGCAAGGGAATATTTGTTGGTTATTATGATGGAGTCAAAGGATTCCGTATCTGGTCACCATATGAAAAGTGAGTTATACTCTCTAGGAGTGTTACCTTCGACGAGAGTATCATTCTGAAATAAGTACATAGTCCTATTCAGTTACCTGATGTTCCTCAAGCTGAACTTAAGGTGGAGCTAAAATCTGGATCTGTAGCTCCAAGAAGGATGCCTGTTGTTTCTAGACAAACGATAGCTAATCATGAAAATGATGCTAAATATGTTATTGAACCTGACCCTGAAACTGCACCTGAAGAGTCTATTCCCTATTGTATTGCAAGGGATAGACAAAGGAGGGTGAACGCACGTCCTCCTCTGAGATTCGGCTTTGATGAGTTTGTAGGATTTGCCCTACAAGTTGCCAAAGAAATTGACATTCCTGAACCATCCTCCTTCAGGAATGCTGTTAGATGTCCTGAATTTGAGTCATGGTTAGTTGCCACGAATGAAGAAATTGAATCTCTTCATAAGAATGGTACATGGATCATTGTACTTAAACCAATGGGAAGAAAAATAGTGTCTTGCAAATGGATTTTCAAGAAGAAAGAAGATGCCTCAATTGCTGGTGGTTTAAAGTTTAAGGCACGTCTAGTTGCAAGAGGGTTCAGTCAGAATGAGGGTGTTGACTATAACGAGATATTCTCTCATGTAGTTAGACATACCTCAATAAGAGTGCTTCTAGCATTAGTAGCACATCAGAATCTTGAACTTGAGCAACTAGATGTCAAAACTACTTTTCTTCATGGAGATCTTGATGAAGAGATCTTCATGAGCCAGCCTGAGGGTTTTGAGGTATCAGGCAAGGAAACCCATGTGTGCAAGCTTCTTAAGTCCCTTTATGGACATAAGCAGTCTCCCCGTCAGTGGTACAAGAGATTTGACTATTTCATGACTAGTCATGAATACAGTAGGTTTGACCATGACTACTGTGTTTATTTCAAAAGGCACAAGGATGAGTCATATATCTACTTGCTATTGTATGTAGATGATATGCTTATTGCTGCCAGAAATAAATCTGATATTCAGGAACTGAAAGATCTCCTCAGTTCTGAATTTGATATGAAAGATCTTGGAGGAGCAAAGTAAATTTTAGGTATGGAAATATTCAGGGATAGAATTAAAAGAAAATTGTTTCTTTCACAGAAACAATATATTCAGAAACTTCTATCTAGATTTGGAATGACTTCTTGTAATCCTCTGTCCACACCATTTGCTTCTAACCTCTATTTAACATTAGAATGTTGTCTTCAATCTGAATCTGACAAGGAACAAATGTCTAAGGTTCCTTATTCTAGTGCTGTCGGGAGCCTCATGTATCTTATGGTGTGCACCCGACCTGATATTGCTCATGCAGTAAGTGCAGTGAGTAGGTTTATGATAAACCCTGGTCAAGAGCACTGGAAAGCTGTTAAAAGGATACTTAGGTATCTCAAGGGGACTTCTGATGTTGGTTTGATATTTGGTAATGAATCTGAACTCTTGTTGGCAGGATATTCTGATTCTGACTATGCAGGAGATGTTGATAGTAGACGATCTATGACTGGTTATGTCTTCACTGTATGTGGTTCTGTAGTTAGCTGGAAAGCCACACTGCAATCTTCTGTTACTTTATCTTCTACTGAAGCAGAGTATATGGCTCTGATTGAAGCTGCGAAGGAAGGTATATGACTGAAAGGTTTTCTCAAGGACCTTGGTCTTTATGAAGAGGTTGCAACAGTCTTCCGTGACAACCTCAGTGCTATTTGTTTAGCAAAAGACCAAGTGCACCATGAGAGGACAAAGCACATTGATGTGCGATATCATTTCCTTCGATCTGAGAAGAGGGTACAAGTAAAGAAGATTGCAACTTATGATAATCCAGCTGACATGTTTACCAAACCTGTTACTTTGAATAAGTTAAGACACTGTCTTGACTTACTGAACATATCAAATCAGATGTAGTCTTTTTGGACTAATTGTTTATAGAGAGTGTCTCTCTATCTGTATGCAAAACAAATTAAGGTGGAGATTGCTATATATGTAATTTGTTTTTACTTAATATTCTGTTTTAATATTTTTATGTAAGTGCAGGAAAGGAAATATTAAAAGCCCGGGGATGCAGTAGTAGCACAATAACGGAGGTCCCGCTGTCCGGTTAGTGGGCCAAAATTTTTGGAGCAGAGCCTAGCCCGTTCCATGATCCGACCCGCTTCGGTTAAATGAACCGGATGTTTATTTTTCATTTAAAAATGATTTGTATTTATTTTTCGGGCGGCTGTTTTTTGACCCGGTTGAACTGTTCATCATCCCTCTCCTCTTCTCTCTGCGCGATTTCGCGACTGCTCAATGCTGCATACTGTAAGACATTCTGATTCTTGGTTTTAATCTGTAACGCATAAGCATTTTCTGGTGGAGGTATCTAGTCGTACTGAGCGACTAGCGAACCACGTTATTTCCTGTGTTGATTTCTCATTTTTGATTCTATCGTGGATGCTGTTGGATTGGGATATATATATATTACTTGTTTTTCTGTATTTTCTGTTGTTTCTGTTCTTAATCTTACTACCCGTGGAAGCGCAATTGCCCAACAGATTTAATGACATTTATTTTTTTAGGAATGCTACTAGTCATAGCTACTGAGACTGACTCTAGAGAACTTGAATTAGATTCTGTTTCACTCCTGGATGAGTCAACATAAATTTTTATAACAGAGGGTGGACTATCCTGGAGCAAGGTCCAAGAATTGACTCAGTGATAGCACATGACACAAGGCTGATAACATTTTCAACATGAGCAGAATCGTTCACAACTTTCTTCACTACCTAATCCACTACTAATGGAGTCGAGCTAAGCATAGGGCAATGCTTCTTCCATATTTGGAGAATTGAGTAGCAGATTCAAGAGTCTTAGAAGGAAAGTAAAAACCAATCCTTGAGTATGAAAGTAAGCTCTTCCTTTATTACGCCATTCTTTCTAGACAAAAAAGACCCCTCTATTCCAACACCAAGACCTAGTGAAAGCTTGAAATCATAAAGCCATATGGATGATCCGAGTATTGTGTGGAGATTGGATCATAGTAATTCATCACTTCTTGTGGATGCTTGTGAGAAACTATCTATTCCTTCCTACATGTACACAAGGCCTTTACACAAGATTCAACCTTATTCCATAATATCTTAATTTAAGCATAGAGGACAAAGATAAAGACTACTGAGTATGCTGAATTCAAGCAACAAGAGATCACATCAAGGAAGAAATTATGTTTGACTAAAAGGATCTCCACCGGTAACCAAACGAAGCAAACACGGGCTATTCTCAAGGGCTCCCAAACCTATACCAAAATAGGAAGCAAAATCTGTGAGGATGAACAACCAACCCTTTCATTTAGAAGGTTGCTTATTGAATAAGTCTGACTTGCTCTGCACAAGTTACATGATTCCAGATAAGGTGAAGAGACGTCTACAAATGGACCTAGCCCAAAATGATCCCCAATGCCTTTTACTAGCCATCCAATTCTAGTTGTAGTCTTTCTCCTTGAACCTGTTATATAATGTTGAAATTTCTTTCCACCTTTTATTCCTTCTGCCTTTTGGCTAGTTCTAGTTGCAGTCTTAGGGCAAATTCATTTTTTTTCAAGGACCAATGGAGGACTACTATCATAGGCTTCTAGGATTCAACCCCACAATCTCTGTAATCTCTCACAAAGGAGCAGTATCTCATAAGCCAATAGTCTCCCCTTAGGGAATCAGGTAAGCATCACTTTTTTGAAAGGTTCCCTTGGATTGGATGTATTTTCTCTAGGGATTAGGATGAAAAAGATCATCGGTCTTTCTAATATCTCTATCTTTCTAACCAAGTGTTTCTTCATGGTAAGGCTAGGCTAGTCATGGATTTCTTTGTCACTGCTATAAGATTCTCCCAAACCAAAAGTATCTTCCAAACTTGTATCCTTAAAGCCAAAAAGGAGTCTTTCAAATGGGCTAGCAGGCTCAGGCTCTTGGTCAAGTGTAGGTTCTATGAGTTTTGGTGTAGGGGGATCAAGATTAGATGCAGTATAAGTTTTTGCTTTGAAGCTTGGAGTGGAAGGTCCAATACCATTAGTCCCAGGATTGATTGGAGCCCTCCTTGAGGAGTTGAGAGGGCCATTCCAATTTGCATATAGTAGTTCAATTAATCTTTTGGTTCAATTGCAAATGCATTTCTCCCACCTCCTAGTCGAGTTGTAACATGAATTATAGCATACCTTTTCCAGAAAATCTTTTATCTATTAATCTATTAGCATATTTTCTATGCTCGCTTGTGCTAGTTATCGAAGGGTCCTAATGAGGAGAGGGAAGAGTTTCCTTCCCTAGTCAAGTTGCTTTTGGTCCATACGATAAGATTTGTCATTTTTCCTAGATGTCATATCAGTTGTATCTTGTCAACAACATGTTATATCTATAACGTGGCTCCATACAGGGGAACAAGTTATAGGGCATAGAGCACTAAAGAAGCTAAGTAAATTGAAATAATTGATATGCAACATGCAGATGAGGTATGAAAACTACATCAAGAAAGTAGGGTGGGATCTTAGGGAATGAGAGCAAATGATTATACTCACTCACTCTCTATGGGTGATGCTATAGCTAGAATGTTTAAGTGAAAACATAGGGGGTTATAATAAATCAGAAGTTTTATTCGAAGTTTTTATCTTTCATATTATATATGGGCAATTCACTATGTCAGTCATAAAGTGCAAAACCTTTCTTACTATCTCTCTTACTCTTTTTAGCCCATGAATGCCTACAAAGCAGATGGAAAGCATCTCATAGCTACATAAAGATTGAGCTTGGATGTCAGTTTAGTAGGTCGGGCATCCATGAAGGCTGCGAAGGGGTCTTGCCTTACTCTATCATAGGATAGTTTGAGTTATCTTGTCTGATCTTTTTAGGATTTGATTAGCAATCAATCCCCAGTTACTTGCTTTCAAGATGCCTCTCATTCCCCTTCAACTACAACATTAAGAACTAAACTAGAACTACCAAGCTCTTTTTGTTGCTTCCTTTGTCAGATCTTCCTATCCATAGAGAGCATTGTTGGATCTTCCTTTCCATAGAAAGAGTGGGAAAACTAATCAGGTTAAAATCAAGAAGGTGTTTCGAGATTATGAATGATCAAGGCCCAGATAGGAGTTCCAATTCTTATGTTTTTGTATGCTTCCATAAAATAATTTATACTAATTCACTAGGTATGGTTCAAATTGCTACCTTTACACATGCCAATGTCTAACATCCTCTTTATGAGCTTATCTTTATGAAATTCCTCGAAAGCGAATAATTTTCTATATTGAATGCAGCTTTCATAAGTAAGTGCTATTGATGAGTCAAGAACATAGGCAAAATTTTAGTGAGACCTAATCATGGCAGTACGAATAAGAGTGACCGACCATTCCTTGTAGGCGAGCACACAAAGCTTCAATTTGAGATGGATCATCCTGATCTCTATGACCTATGGATAACATAGCTTAGCTTGAGGATGCCACTACTCTTCCCACCAAGAAATGTGACTTGGAATTTCTTGAATGCACTAGTGCAAGGCTACTAGGAGAAACAAAAACTAGACTTCCACTTCTATTCTATAGTAACAGAATGACTCTTGTATTTATCTAGCTATTTAGTTATTTATGGTGAACCCTAGACATATCAGAATAAGCCCAAGGAAAATAAGTCTAGAAAATTCTCCAACGACATTATATGTTAAAAAGAGTTTCATTGTGTTCAGGCAACAAATCTTACTAGCAATATAACTACTAAAAGTAGATTGTATGCTCTATGCCCATTAGTTTGATGTTGATCCAGAGCTCAAAGCAACTAGAGTTTCTACCTCAACTAAACTTGTTGCTATCCTTCCCGATATATAAAAGGCTTTTAAAGATCTAGCTCTTTTCCGAGCAAATGAATCAAATAAGAGCTATAGCTATGGAATACATGCATAACTGGATTAGCTTACTCTTGATGATATGGCCCTATCATCAAGAATATAGAGGCACTAGCTCTTATTTCCTAACACTCTTGGTACAATGTGAAATTTGGGATCTTACCATTAGATTTAACACTCTTGGTACAATGTAAAATTTAGGTCTAAAATAGACTGTTTTGAGACTTTCAAAGGTATCAAGCAGTAAATATGTGTTTATGAGACCAAGATCAATGCAATAAAAATGAAAATAGGCCACTTGTTAGTAGATATGTGTTCATCCAATTACATGATGAAATAATAGGTTTTACAACCATAAGAAGAATTCATATAAAGGTAGCTAAAGAACTCTAAAGAATTGGTTTCCCCCTAATGGATATGGTAGCTCTCTAGTCTAGATAGCTTCTATGCCATTTAGTTTCTAACTAAACTAAATAGAGTAGTGAAAGTAGCATATTAAAATGAGAGTGGCAAGGTAGAGAAAGCAACCAAAGGCCATTAAATCTTGATAATTTGTTGGACCAGATAATTAGAAATAGAAAAGAAATTCATTGGGTGTTACAATATTGGCTATGTGATTGATAGAGATAGATTCATTTAAACAAGCTTTCCCTTTAGAAAGAATTTGTGCATGAATGACTTAGTGGTTAGTTGAGCCCATGGCATGATGGGAAAAGCACTCTTCTAATGGTTGAGCAGTTAAAGCCCTTATGCTTTATTTCAAACAGTGAATGCGTAGAGGCAGCCAAGATAGCTTTCAACCTCTATCTACAAAAGATGCAATTGATTTTTTTCACCTCTGGAACAAAATTCATAGGACTCTAGCTAGTTTGATTGGTAGATTAGAGGTCTTCCACCTATACTCTTGCTTCTTATCTCAGGCAGAGCACAATGGGTAAGGAAAGTGTTGTGCTATTAGGCTAGAGTAACTTTTTGAGCATTGAGTAGCATTTGGTGATTTCATTATTCGAGAGTGTGTTGAAGTCTTTCTTTTCCTTTCAAATTCTTATTGAAAAGTATTCATATTTTGTCTCTCAACTAGCTAGGGTCTACGCCATTTCTCCTAACCTTTTGTAATATATGCTAATCCAATAATGGAATTATAGAATCTTTAGCATGTTTACCCCCCATCTGATGTTAGTATTATTTTCTTTCCGTACTGATATTTAAATATGGAATTCTTCGAGTAGTATAAGAAATACATGGGATCAACAAGTAGGAATGGGCTATGTTCCACCCTTTCCAATATGAATATAAGCTAAGCTCCCTTTAAGTGGTCATTCCTTCTATCATTTATTGAGGATTTCTTAAACAATTTTTAGGTAATTTTGCTTCCATTTTTATGATTTCATAGATTCAGAAGAAGAAAATAGAAAAATAATAAATGATATATATATCCACAACCACAATCTTGCAAACCACAAGAATCAAAAGCAAACTACAGAAAAAACACAAAATAATATGGTTCACTAGTCTTTCAGCATGACTAGCTACATCCATTAGAAAAATACTTATACATTTACATATTATAACCAAAAATATCTTACAAATTTGTAAGCAGCAATAGTCGTGAAGAAAAAAATCACGTAGAGAGGAAGAAAAATGAGGATAAATAGTTCCGCAAGCAAAAATTACAACTGCACAAAAATAGTAATAAAAATAATATATATCAATAATAAAATGGGTTAGATCACTTGAGTGAACCATACTCTGCTCCAAAATTTTCTTCATCCCTCTAACTGGGTAGCAGGACCCCCATTATTGTACTATTGATGTATTCTCAACCTTTCAATATTTTATTTTTGCACTTAACAAAATATTGAAATATAAAATATTTTGGTTATACAAAGTAGTTTATCAAAACAAAATATATATACAACATTTTCTTTGGGCAATAGCAATACTATGCATTTCTCTCAGACAGGGGTACGATAGTAGAAAGAAATATCCAGTAAGTAGTTGATCCCTCATGTGAGAGTTGTCACTTAGTGATCTAATTCCATATTCAAGAAAGGGATAAGTAGTACTTTCTATTCCTACTACATGTAGAGTTATCCATAGTTGTCTATTCTCGACCCTACACTTTTTGATCCACCTATTAGATATGCAATTCCCCAAGGATTGACCCATAAGATTACGATCACAGGTGGAAAAGTCTCAGTTGTTGATGTTGGGCATCCATGATATGTTGAAGAAAGACAAACTCTTTCAATTTCTAAAGGGTCTCAAGCCTTGGGCTTAGACTAAATTAGATAGGAGGGGTGTGCAAGACCTCACGTCCACTATAGCAATGGCCGAGTGCTTAACTAATTCTACGTCACTTGACCCTGAAACCAGCTTCGAACAATCCTTCACTAAAGAAAATGATGCCCCGAAGATATGCTTGATGACGTCTTTATTCTTATAGTACTAACCAATTCAGAATTCCTTTTCAATAAAGAATTTCATGTGTTTAGTTAGTAGGAACCAAGCATCTCCTCTTCAAAACTATGGGATATGTTGGAATTTGATATGTGATGCCTAACCTACCTATCTTTTTGGAAGGTGCTCGACCTAGATGGAAAGAACGACATGATTAACATTGATAGAGAGGTCATCCTTTTTGGTCACATGATCCACCTTAAGTGCTTCTGGCAGAAAAAGTAGTGAAGTTTTGAGAAGAGGAATATAGCTTAATATTTTTGAGCATGGTGGATGGAATTAGGGAGAACGTTTGGTATTGGTTGCCTTTATGTTTAGAGGGACCTCAAAGTAAATCATCACACCCTTGAAAAAATGTTTTAAGTTAGTGTGAAAAACAAGACACTTGGTTCTCCTTCTGTCCCTCTTTTAGCATTTATTATTCAAGGAGCCATCGGTATATGTAGGACTTTCAGCCTTAAAGAAAAATGGCACTAGAAATCCATTAACTATAAATGATACCACACAGGGAAAAACATGAAAATAGAATAGGAGTAAAATAGTGTAGAACTTAAAGTACAGGCTGAACTTTAAGTCAAATTTGGTCATTCCATTTATAGTTACAGAATGAATAGTCATTCCATTTCCCCACTCATTAAAATAATCAAATTTGGTCTTAGAAAAGAAGGCCAAGGCCAAAGGCTCATTAAGACAAATCTGCTAATTCTGTTAGAGTATAGCCTAGCCAACTTCTCAAGAGAAGGAACTTCTTTTCCATTTCCATTTACAAAAATGCTAGACAAAACCTCTTGTTCTTTAGTTTCATTAAAAAGTTTCCTTGGTAACCCTTATGGTGGATATGGTGAGCATGTCCAGTGTCGTTTACCTATCTATTAGGATCCAGTTGCAGTATAAGATGGGAGCCTACTTAGTGGAAACAAAAGGGCAAGCCTTGAAGAGGCTTTTGCCTACTTCATCGACATATGTAGTTTTGATGATATCCAACTTGATGTGAGAGAAAGAGTAGTGGATGAGTGATTTCTACATGACCTAAGTGAGAAAGACTTTCCACTAACTCAAAGTGATGGAACAAGATAGATGGGCTTTGAGCTAGTAGATAAGGGAGAGACTTTCTTTTCATTCATTGACCCAGATCTAAATTAGTCAAGTAGTTATGTTCAATTTCAAATATTTCTCAATGCTTAGGAATTGAGTTCTTTAACTCACTGAGTGAGAATTACCTAGCTCTAGGAATTCTGTGACACCACTAGAAAACTAAGGAGAGAATCATATGTTACATCGGACTAGACTCAATGAGGTAAATGGAACATCTCAAGTAGATGAGAAAGGTCAATGATAGAAGATGCTGCTTTGATATCATTCTATAGCTTCGAAGCAAGAGGCTTTGATACGGATCATGGAAAAAGAAGATCTCTGAATCATGACACTTCACTTGCCCAAGAGGTCTCCATGCTTCAAGGAAGGATTCGGATAATAGAAAATGAATACATGGATTTCACTCTGATCATGGATATTTCGAGTAGGGCATAGTTCAAGTAGGTCTTGAGAAAATAGAGGAGCAAGTGCACTAGGCCTAGTCTCTCTTTTATAAGGTAATGAAAACCATAGCTTAGAGTAGTCTCGATCTTGATAATCCATTAGACAAAAGTCCCTTCATTATCTCACTTGCTCTCCCATACTATGAGTTAACTGGCTGACACTAAATGATCACCTAGCACACTCTGGCACCTCATCAAGTTGGATCAACTAAATCCAATAGTTGTCTCTCGACTAGAGTGGTGAATAAAACTTCACCTATTGGAAGAGTTCATGTCGAGGGGCTTGCTTTGATGAGAGTGGAGTTCCTTCACCTCCAACTGGTTTACCTCAAACAGCTTCACAACCTCTCTCTCATGGTCTAACCAATGTGCCCCTACTCACATGTATCTTTTTTATCATCCATATTTTTTTGAAAGTTTCAAGGCAATTGAGAGCTAAGCAAGCAAACCATCAGGCCTATATCCTGGGAAAGCTCTACCTCAGTTGAATCCAAACTTATATAAAAAAGGTAGTAGATTGAAAATAATCTTTTGAAATCACATGGAAAGGTGCCTACATGGAACCTAGATGAAGGAGCAAACAAGCAATGGTTTTTTTTGCATGCTTGCTATTAGCTCATTGGCTTTCTTTCTTTCTTGATTGACCAGACTTTCTACATTGAAGGTGGAAATTTCTATTTTAAAAGCAAAAGAAATGTCATAAGAAAAATCAAAAGATTGTGCACCACTAGATAAAAGGTGAATCATGTAACCAGAGGAGAAAATCAAGTTAGCTGGGGTATTTTCATTTCCTAGAGGTGCTTTTTCAACAATAGCTTGTAATAAGGACTGTATGTTTTATTGGGAGGGCGGCATCCCCTTTTTCTCCTTAAATGGATGACTCCCCCACTTTTCACTGGTCAATATGGGAATGGGATAGAATCCACTCTAGCAGTAGAACTTTTTATTTATAGCTTCACTTTTTATAGAAAGAAAATAGCTCAAGGACCTAGCATGATAGAAGTGACTAAATGCAATGTCCTCCACTACAACTAGTGGTTATGGATTCTAAAAAATTGGGGGCAAACAAAAACAATGTGCAACAGGCTCTGCTTTCATGGGTTGATACCTCGGTGGGAGCCAGGTCCTATAAAGAGTATTTTTTATTTGCTATGGACTACTATATTGAACTACTATGTGTTCAAACCATGGCTACATTCAGACTGATGCTGATCTTTTTGGTGGTAATGAGACAACCCTCCTTATCCGTAGTGGAATCTACTTCCTTTGTTATTCCCACTTAGGCTTCCTTCCTTTCCCATGGCGGCTGAAGAATGCTAGAAGCAAAGATGATAGATCTTGTTGATTGGGTAGTTTGCTCAGTCAATGGGATGAAAATGACATGAAGAGTGGCTTGGGACCCCAAGTGACCCATCTACATCAATGGTTTGATATCAATTACTTGTAACAAATCCAGTACCATAAACCTTGTTTTAGAGCCATTTCTATCATAATCACATCTCTTTTTTCATTTAAGAGCCTGATTGTAGGAGGATTATACTCAGAGGCCTATCCTATTATGGTTGAGTCAAAATCATATAAAGATGTACTTATGGAATGAGCTTTTCCTCTGATAGTCAAAATGTTCCTAGCTCCATTTGCCTGCTATAAGAAAAATGCATGCAACGCCTACCCCAACATAAGTCATTTTTTGCGTTCTTGTTCCTAAAAGCATATGATTTTCATTCATCTATCCTATTGAGTTACGATGTTCCTTGTCATTGTTTACTTGGACTTTCCAATCCAATTGAAGTTCTCAAACTAATGAGTCCCTCATTTCCTTTTGTATCTCTTTAGTCATGTCTTAACCTCTCATATACCGTAGTAGTCTCTCTTAGGTTGATATATAGTAGAAATAGATATATAAGGAGCAATGGAATATTTTGGTTAAATAGTAGATACAGCTTATGACTAGACGATGCTCAGTTCATCCAGGTTTAGATCTAGAGATAGACTAGTTTCGGTATCAGAGCTTTCAAGGGAAAGTAGCTTTTTTGGTGGTTCGAATCAATCGAGGGCTATGACATAAATTCAAGTAAAGATGGATAAAAGATACTTTACACTTCTCTTTATATACACAATTATGATTCAAAAGCTTGTGTGAAGGAAATTTTTGGCATCATGGGGCTCATATTGAACTCTTTGAATAGGCTATTGTACGAATTGAGATTGGAAGGCCACCCCTAGGACCTTAATATGTATGAATTGGGACTGCCCAATGTTCATCCTATGGCTTGGATGACTTCATTTCTAGTGGACAAGAAAATTTTTTTGCTTCTGATGTATGAAGCAAAGTTTGAGTGGGACATTTGATTTGTAAACATTGAAAGGTAGTTTGAGAAGTGGCGAGTAGAAGCCAAGAATCTTTGGGTCACGTGGATGAGCTAAGGTGTTGACAAGTCTCAGCTTACCTAACAAGAATGAAGAAGACATCTAGCAACTATGATAGGGAATGCTAGCTACTCAGACTCAAAGACACTAGGAAAAATATCAACACAACCAAAAGATAGCTTCGCACTTGCTACTCAGATATGAATAATAAAAGCTAGGATAGGACAGCCAATAGAAGATAAAAGCTAGAAAGGAACAGAAAAGATAATTCACCAATAGAATGATGATATAAACGAGAGCACCAACAACCATTCCACTCGAGCTTCTAACTAAACACGTTGGGTCATTTTCCAACTCCTCGTTTGCCCCTTTGAGTTGGCTCATGGATACTATTTAAGGATGTCAACTTGGCCTTTCGACTTAGTGTGTCTCCAGCTTGATTTGATTGGTCCTCCCAAGCTTGATTTGATTCAGTATTGATCATGAACCTTGAGTCCAATGAAGAAAACTACACCACGCACCAGTAATTTCATTATCTCTATGACTTAACTATCAAGGTCACTATCCAAGAGCATTGATTGCAAATTCAGTTCTAAAAGAAAAGTGGAACATCTATTGGTACTTAATTATAGAGAACAATTCGGAGTTGATAAACTGGAGATCAAGATCACTCAGCTAGTTCTTTGCCTTGCTTTACACAAAGCCCCACCAAATTAGGTTGCCTATCTAAACAATATGAAAGAAAATTTGGGAATCGGCCACGTGACTTCATGTATGATGTCTAAGGCTAATGAGAACTATGATTGCTTGGACAAAGTCAGGTTGGTCAGTTCATCATTGAGTCCAGTTAGACACACAAAAGGGATAGAAGTCCGTATGCAAGTTTCATGCCAAATTACCAATAATAGTCATGCCACAATTGACTTCACAACCTTTTGCCACACAATATAGGATAAGATTGATGGAGGCTTGCTGAAGCGATAAGAGAAAATAGATGTTGATTGACAAACAATCATTTCCCAATCACACACGTAATGACTTTTGAGTTCCCTTTATATGATGTTTTTTGGGCGTGCTCTTCCTATTTTAGATAGAAAAGCTCCTATGTTGTAGAGTCTATGAAAGTACGTCGGCTTGCCTGAGGTAGGTCATTAGGTTGCGTAGGTACAATTCGAGAGAACATGATTCAATCTATCATTACGTTGACAAGACAAAAGGGAATGACTACAAAGCCTATTTGGATAAAAAAAAAGAAAGGAATGACTACGAAGCCTATTTGGATAAAAAAAAGAAAGGAATGATTGGAAAAGGAAGTACTCCTTTGGATGAATATATAAGAGAAGGAAAATTTCCTATTTCATACCATTCCCCCTCGAGTCGAGTAGCCTTGAATAACCCAAACCCATTTCACTACCTCTTCTAGAGAGAGCCTTTCCTTTTGGTTACTAATGGAAAGGATGACCAGTAACATGAAACAACGTGTGAAGTGCATACTATGATGAGAATATCAAGAGCCATAGGTTTGTGAGTCCTTTTTACAAGTTAGAAAAGGTTATATTGATATCATAATTCCAAGTAAGCTAGTTCAATATGCAAGCATACTAGCAAGCAATAATAAGAACCAAGAGGTTTTATGAACTAGAACAAGCTATCAGAATCAGAATGATTGAACATGTCTCTTCTCACTCTCCCCTCACTCTACTATCTAGGTCATCTAAGGTCATGTTAACTAAAAGCATAAGTCACTAGATCATTTCACTCAACTAACCATCCTTGCACTATAAAATGCCTACGATGAAAAAAAACTTTATGAAGCATATCACCATGACCTATTACAGAACCAATCTTCATCCATAATGGGTGTTCTAATAGTAGATACACAAACCTTGAATATCTTAGAGAGCTGTTAGTGTGTAAGTGTACTAGGTTGCTAGGAATGCAGCTAGCTAGTTTACTTACTTTTTTGTACTCCCATATTCAACTCAAAGAAGAAGCAAGCTACCTCATTGGTTTCCCCTAACCACTTAAACAAATCAATCTCCCACTTCTCCTATAAACTATTTGCTCTATCTCTAGTTTACAAAAGGCTAAGATTGATTGTATTACAGACACGTACCTATTCCCCTAACGATCATTGTCATGTTTTCCGGCTCATTTATTTACCCAAGTTTTTTTATATTGCTACAAGAAGTAATCCTTACCTTATATTGAAAGAAGGCTACACAGCAGGCTAAGCAAAGCAACTAGTTTACTTGCTTGAAAAAGTACAGCTAGTCAGGAGTCAAATAGAAGCAAGTGTTGAGTGGTGAAGGTAGCAAAACTAGTAACAGAGTTGGTTTTTTAGAGCAATGTTGAGTGAAAGTAAGTGAGCTAGTCATATGAGCCAGTGAATTAGGCAGCTAGCTATAGTTGCAATAGCAAACTATAGAGAAATGAGTTGATAATAGAGGAGGGCTAAACATGTTGTTGGAACACTTTCATAAGACCGTTATAAAGATGCGAACAAAGCAAGCTATAGCTCGGGATCATAGGTGCTAGAGAAATGGACTTTGACACTTAGAGTTAATCATCTTCTGGTTGTTCTTTTTGAGTAAGCTTAGGGGAAATGGAACCACAAAGGCTAATTTGGAATTCACTTCTAAGATCTCAATTAGTAACTTTTGAGATAAGTGGCGAGTGGACAAGTTGGATGGAAACAAAAGCTAAAGCAAATCTTGAGTTTAACATTTTCTATTATTAATTAGTCCGAGTTGCTACAAAGCAAATCTTGTAATTAGCTCAAAACCTTGTAACTAGGAAAGCAATAAATGATGCTAGGGAAAAAAGAACTACATGAAGTCTACTCAGTCCCAATACTCATTCTAAATAAGTATGGTAGGAGTAGCTTGATGTTTAGTTCTAGTAATCAAGCTAGGGTCTGGATATTCATAGATATGGAGTCCTCTTCTATTGCTAATTTAGCTACCTTCTTTCAGAACCTTAGTATCAAGTAACTTATAAGGAGAGAAGGTGGTGAGATTCCTATTATAATCTAAGGCTTGCCTTTTATGGTAGTTGCAAAGAAAAAAGAAAGCAAACCAACACACTCACTTCAGATATGCAATAACTTGCTCGAGACAATGGAAAATTAGTCTCATGGTTGTCTGTTCAAATTTATGTTTATTAGTAAGGAAAGTGATAAATGTACTATTCTAAGGCTGATTTCGCTACTTCAATTCCAAAGTATAGGCTACTCAAAGATATGGAGACCAACATTCCCTTGTAATTTTCATGACAACTATAGTGCAAGAAAAGTCAAAAGGATAAAAGAAGGATAACTCGACATGACTATTGAACAAACAAATAAAAAGAATAGCCAGATAGCGGGAAGAGCTCCAATGGACATTAGAAGAAGAATATGAGGGTTTTCCTGCTTGAGAAGAAGGGGAGGCTATCACCTTTCTAACTTATGGCTTGGGTCCCTAATTATGGAATGATAGATGGGTCAAAATCTTAAGCTTATGGGTCATTCACTACATAAGGATGAAACTCTGAAGTTGAAATTGATAATGAAGTTACTCCACTTTGGTCGAGTATCTATTGCTACGAATCAAGAACTAGAGACTGCATAGTATATCTGCTCATTCTTCTCTGAGTATCCCAAGTAAGTCAGATCTGAGTAAACAAAAGGGGGCTTGTCCCCACTTTAGGATAAATAGCAACCTTCAAGAACTTAGTTTTTAATCTACTTTTTCCAATCAAAAAACTAACTCACATGGGGGGAATTCCTCCTTAGCGAGATGAGGAAAGGCCTTTGACTTGTACTCCCAAAAAAATAGTTCATGTGGAGTTAGCCAAGAAAGAGAGATCCAGAGAAAGGTAGCGGTGTCTGAATGCCCAACTTTTGGGATCAGCTTTACTCATGATTTCACACTCAAAAAGGTAGTCTCATAATACATCTATCCTCCTATCCCCTAAAAGAGGGAACCATTAACGCAAAATAGCTCAAGCGAATTCCACAAAGAAAAGAAAGGAAGGCACCCTTCATACAATTGAACTTCCACAAACATCAATCAATCATAGGGCTCCCATCTGAGGTTCCTCTTCTTTGGCAGGGGATGCCTAAATTGTATTAAATGCTTGCTTTTATGTGCAGTTCATTAATTGGTGAGGTTTATTGCACAAAAAACACCATGATTTGGATGCTTTGTTAGACATATCAAAACCCTTAGCATGAAAGTTCATCCCATGTAGTTTCTTATCAATCAAATTACAGGCTCGCTCTAAGGTTTATCAGGGGCTTTTGAATTGATTGCAATTAAAAAGGTCTCTGGATTGAGCCTTAACCATGCTTGTTGTGACGAATTCAGATGTGGATATGGATGCTAACTCAGTTTTAGAAAGATGGATGGATGATTTCTAATAGAATCTAGAGAATCATGGACAAAGTTTGGTATGTGGTTCACAATAATCTATATATTTGAAAGAGTTGAATATGTAAAGAATATGTGGTTCACAATAAATATAAATATAAATAAATAAATAAATAAATATATATATTTATAGATCCAACCTATATCATAGCAAAATTTCAGTCAACTAATAGTGAGATAACTTAATTCTAGCATAGAAGATAATTGGGGATTTCATTATGACTCTTAAATCATAGGGTTTGTCCATTTGATTCATTTGATGCATGTTCAAATAATTTAATTTGTGTTCGGTATGGATATAGCCTGAATATTGGATTATTGTTAGAATGCCTCTTTACCCTTTCAAGATACAAAATGGTTATCACCATTGAGCCATCTCAATGATGATCTCCATGTAGCTATCTTCTTAGTACTTTATCACCAAGACAAAAATCATACATGCTTGAAGGTATTCACAAGTCTATTACTTTTTAGTCAACTAGTTAATAGCCCTTGATAATTATTTCATATGTACTTTTTATTTCTTGGCCTTAGGTATCATAAAGACAAAAATGGATATGGTTTAACAAAATTTATATTTTTTATTTTGTAAGTTCCATACTCGCACAATTAACTTTTGCTTCCCTCAAATCTCATTGGTGGGAACCATATGAGTAAAAACAACTCAAATTATTATTATCACTAATGAGTAATGACTAGTCGTGCATGTCCTATGGATAATAGTACATATAAATATTATAAAAAATATCGAAATAATGTCCTATGGATATTAGTGTTCTAACTACTGAATATTCATACATATTTTGGTGTATCATGTTGTGTAGGTATAGATTGGGTAATAGTATGGACTGATTTCATGAATTTAGAGTTTATGGAGTTTTAATGAATAATCATAAATTAATAGATTTTTCGAGGTGCTTAGCAGACCAGATAGAATATTGAGTGTTGCATAGTTTTAGCATCCATTTTGGCCAAAACTCTACCTAATTGGTCATAGTAATACTTATACACGATGACCCTACAAACTCATTAGCATAATCTTTCTACTATGTGATACATTCTTAGTTATTATGATATTATCATAGAGCCTCAATCATACTTATCTTAGGAAGTTGAACTAATTGTGATATTAATTTTTATCATAGCAACCATGTACACCACTGATTCTCAAGGTTATGACCAAGTTTAAGTGTCGTGATTTTATTCTTATTATGACTTAGTAGTCTTAAGTAAGACTTGCAGCCATTTTTACAAAGTTATGATATTTGAGCTATAAAAAGTTATATAGGAAAAACTGCTCAGACAAAAGTCATGATAATTATTCAAAATCATGCCTCTTGTGACACAAAAAGTTATAAATGATATTACTCATGTATGATCATTTCCTAAGACAATGACTCTTATCCTCAAAATAAGGAAATTCATGACTTTATATTCAAGCTAATTGCTAGTACTATATCATCCCCAATGTCATGGTAATATGATATATGAGAGAAAAGAAGGCTAGTGTCATGATCACCCATAGTGCCACTAATACTTGAAGATATATGAAGGGAAAAGTTTGTGCCATGACTATTTGCTAGAATTGTGGTCAAATGAAACATAATAGAGGCATTCACAATTCCATAACTATTTTTTAGCAAATGACCATATAATAATTAAGGACCACTACCAATGCTATGGCTTTATCATAGTACCATACCATAAATCAATATGAGAAGCCATTCACCATACCATATATATTTCTTAGTGTTTTGGCCCTTTTTTAAAGCAAAGAAAATAAATACATGAAGCCTTGGAAAATTCACAGTACCACAACTTCATGATATAGAGATATTAGGCCTAAGTTGTGGTTATTGCTAGTATCATAGTTTTGTATTATAGAAAGATCATGATGTAGTTCATAGTTTTGTAGTCTTTCTCTTAGTCATGACCTCAAACTTAAATATAAAGGAAAAAGTTGTCATTATTTTAATAGCTATGACTATCTACTTAGAGTAATGTAGAATCGACTGATTATAATAGTAGAAGATAGAGAAATTATTAACGATCTCACATTCTTCTTCTCTCCCTCCACGCAATAAGAAAAGTATGGAAACTACCAAATTCTTGGGTGAATTTCACATTCTCTAAGGATTCCACACACAAGCAACGAATATGAGATTAATGAAATCTTTAGAGTTGTAGAGATCAACTCTCAAACTCCACTCTCTAGTGTAGATTCAAAAATTTTTAGCAAAATAGCATGGGTCTAGTGTTTGTATAAATTGAGATGTGATGTGACATTAGTTTTATTTATGAATAAATGAGTTTGGTTTATATATGTATAAATATTAATAGATGATGATATAATTGAGCTAGAACTAGGTTTGTAACTATTTGTAGAATTGTTCGAGATTGTCATGATGAACGGTGATAGGTAAACCATGATGTTCACCCACACATATAGTAGGAAGGAACTAATAATCCTTTTCAACTATGGTACATGGAAATAAACATATATGTTAATATCAAAAATTTGGATACTCTAATTATCATGAGTATGATGTTGATGAAACTAAAATTCAGATATGATGATTACATTTACATATCAATCCATTATACACATCTTATAAGAATTTATTCTCAATTGGGATGAATATTATATAGGGCATTCTTCTAAGAGCTCACCTTTAGTATGTGAGCAACATTGTCAATGAGGAGGGATATGAAAAGCAAGCCTTTGGACATGCACTAATAGTATGTTGTGACTCACAAGGTTATGATAAACTTTGTGAGTTAATTTTACTTATATGATTCCCTTGATGAAACTTGAGGGAAGTATATATTTATTATTCATGTTTTGTGTTTATGAAGATAAAAATACAAATACTTATAAACTATGTCTATCATTGGTTTTTATGATACATGAGGTAATATAATAAAAGTGTACATATAAAGCAACCATCAAGGGTGGTTGATGAAGCTTCCTAAAAGGTATAGTATTGTAAATGATTCTTAATTAGATATGTATTATTTTTTTGGTGGTGATATATCAAGGAGATAACTACGAGGGGACTACCATTGGGATGATCTTAATGATGATAACCACATTGTATGCTATTATGGAAAAGATTCATTGCACAATACCCCAACCTTCATACAACACAAGTCAAGCAACTTAAACATCTTCACATAGATTAAATGAATAAACCCATATACCTAAGATTGTCTAATAATCTGAATATCTATTTTACTGAACATGAGTTTTCTCACTATTGAATAACCAAACTATCAATACATATCATATGTGAGTGATATTTCAATTAAAATATGCTTTACTACTTGTATGAACCATGCACTTGTTAATCTCTGTTGATGAGATATACTCATTAATGAGCTTTTAAGATATTACATAACCATATAATTAGACAGCATAAGAATATCACAATAAGTTTCAGCTCCATTATCATAAAATATTTTTTTTGATTAGTCAATGTAAGTTGACATATTTTCCTTGTAAAACAATAATTTATTTTTATTAGTTTAGATAGTATTAAGTTTGATAAATCTTCTCAAATCTAAATGCTAACTCTTATTAACTTGTTTGAAAGTAGATAGTTGAGACTTAGTTTTTGCTTGTATTCTTTGTATTTTTTTATTTTTCTTTTCTATTTTAATACACTTTTATGAGCATAAGCTCTAGAACTAAGCTAACCTCTTAAAATCTAGAAATAAAAAAAAGAGTAGAAGAACTATTACCAGACACAGAGTTAATAAAAAATCTTTGAAGGGCACAAATAGTAATAGAGAGCCCCAAGGTGGCAATTGGCAAGCTATCCAATAGCCCATCCAATGTAACAAATTATGAGCCCTAATCAACCTTAGTCCTTGGGCAGCCCCATCTGAGCATTAATTGGTTTCTCAACTTTACAAGATATACTCATATTATCTACTTTTCCTATTATGACACATGGTTTACACAAGTGTCAGGACTTAATTTTTACCTTCCATATCACATACCATAGGATTTGAACTTGTGACTTGTCTAAGTTCAAATTCATAGCACTTGAGTACTAGTTGAGCCAGGTAGGTCAATTGGTTCTCAGGTACTAGGAATTTGAACTATAGACAAGTCACAAGTTCAAATCCTAGAGGATAACTCATGAGAGATTTAACTTTAAGTCCTAACCCATATATAATACTCTATAATGTAATGGGCAAAGCGAATAATATGAGTTTTCTCAAAGGAGTCAAACAACCAATTAACATTTAGGTGGGGTTGTCTAGGGATAAAGGTTGAGTGGGGCCCACCATTTGTTAAATCTACTATCATACTTTGAGACACTATTAGAGGCCCATGATAATGGATAATTATTTGGATACTCGATTTCAATTGATAAAGCTAACTACTTTGAGTAGAAGTTAAGACTTATAGCTATAGGTCAATAGAACCAATACTACAAAAAGTATCATATGATCTTAATAGACTAATAATATTTTTGGAGCTTTGTTAAAAAATACAAATGAATGACATCAGCCCCTACACAAAAAAATTATTCATATGTGCATTTTTATTAAGTGATAAAGTATGAAATTAGTTCCAAAATTTACTCTAGCACTACACCAATAAAGTTACATCCACTATCATACCTCAAATTATTTCTCAATTATGGAGTGAAATAAGCCAATTTTGATAAGATGAGTATGAGAATCTTATGAAATTTGGAACTATTTTAAGGAATTATTGAGAAGATGTCCTCAACATTGATTTAAGTTATGATTTCAAGCCTAAATAATATAAAATAGGTTGAACTATATGATGAGATACATGGTTGATGTGACTATCAAATGATCAATTATAAATAAATATATGAAGGATGTATATTATTTATTTCAAGAGCTAGTAAAAAATAACTAACAAACTTTAATGAAAATTAAGTCACAAATTCGTGGCTATGCACAATGTAAAGACTTTGGAGTTACATAATGAAGAAGGGAAAAAAATCATAAAGTCAAAGTTGTAGTTTCAGCCAATGCCATTAATTAAAATTTACAAAAAGAAAAGCTTACTAGAAAATCCATGGATTTACTTAGTGTTATACCATTCAGAATCCTTGAAGATAAGAGACAAATAAGCACAAAAGAAGAAGGCATGTCATTTATTAATATTACAACATCCAACGATGAAAATTCCCAAGAAATAAGTATAGCTAAACAAAGAATGAATGAAGAAGATAAAATGATATATTGAAAAGATAACATTAATGTTAGAGATCTCTAATTGAGGAAAAAAAATTTTAAGGTATAGCTATGGTTGTTTAACATAGCTCTGCTTATGAGGCAACCAATAATATTTTTTGTATGTTTTATTTAATAAACACCTATATTTACCACATAAATAAATATACACATCAAATGATCCATAAGTATAGTAATAATACTTAAACCTTATCATGAATCTCAACATGATCACTTGAAGTTGCTCTACTCATTTTAGATCAGATGATAATCAAACCATAGTAATTTTTAGAGATAATGATGCCTTTTTATTATTATGGTGGGAGAAATTATTGCTTAAGGACAAGCAATTAATTTAGTATAAGAAATTTGTTCATTATTCAAACTACCTAATATCCATAGGTATTTGGTGCTTATGATTTTGTGTAGATATGGAATGAGAGATATTATAAATCAATTTTATAATTCGGAGTTTTGGAAAGTTTGATGAATAGTCATAAAATTAGGGTTTTGGAGGTATCTAGTTGAGATGGTAGAATATCAAGTCTTGCATAATTTTATTCAAAGAACAATTTATAAGAATAATTAATTTTCTCACCAAAATAGAAACATACAATTATAATTTTTTTTTTCAATAATATTACTTAAAATATAAATTTACTTTTTAAAATTATATTGTATAGCTTTCAACATTCGAATGATTGTAAATACCTATGGACTATTGAATATTACTTTTCAAAACCCTAAAATAGTATTTTCCAATATTTTTTCTTATTTATGATTTAACAAAAAAGGAAAATTATGTTATGACATATCAATCACAAAATATTTAAGTTTTTTGAATTCAAATTTCTTTTAGTTGGGATATGATATACTAAACTCAATTAAAAAATATTTGAGAATGGGTGCACCATCAGTTTAGCTATTATTTCCTCTCAAAAATGTTTCTCTTCTTCTCCACATAAGCTCACTTACTCTCCACATTAGTAGCTAAATGCACTTACTCTCAAATGAATGTATGTGCATTTGTATATACATATAGCAGAATATATGCGTACAATAGTATAAATCTATATACGATAGTATGTATGTATATAAATATATACACAAATATATTATTTTATTTGTATATATGTGCTTGTCTACACACACACACACACACACATATATATCCTACATGCACACATATATACTACTCATGCTGAGAGTGTGTACACATATCCATTTAATAATAACTTTACATAGCTACTGATGTAGAGTAAATGAGTTAATATGAAGAGGAGGAACTTTTTTTGGAGAGAAGAATCATATGGTGATAATATATCTATTCACAAATATATTTGAGTTTTGTGTACAAAATTATAGGTGAAGAACATTGATTTCAAAAAACTCAAAATTTTGTGATTAGTATACCATATCATAATTTTTCCAAACACAAAAAAGAGAAATTTGTGAAATTCCTTCAATTTTTATTTGAAACACCTTAAAATTTTTACCTCATTTTATTCACATTTATCAATTTAAACATATTCTTATTTATGTTTGGCTTCAAGTATAGCTTCTTGCTACTTACAAGACTCATTTTCGTGGTATCATGATACTCTTCATTCATTTGAAATGGAGTTTTTGTTTCGTTGATATTTGCTCATGCACAATTTCCATTATGTTGAAAAAAAAAACTATGAAGAATTGTGGTAGAATCATGACTATAAAAATTGCAATAGATAATTTTATGTTTTCCTAACTCAAAATAAATATTTTTATATTTTAGAGATTCATTTTTTTTTATTTTTTATGTTTTGGTACACCAAATATCTTTCTCCAACAAAATTTCACAATTTTTAATTTCAATTTAAACTTTCCATGAATTTATGATATGCTGAATTATTCTTATTGATAATTATAAGATTTTAAGATATTTAAAGGTTAGCTACCATTAAAAACTAGATTATAATATAAATCATAAAGAATTAATGCAGGCAAAAGCTGAAAGAAAGCCAAAAAGCAATTATTTTAGAAATAAGTTTCAAAAGAATATTCAAAGGAAGAGTTAAATGAAGATATTTTGAAATTACTTTGAAAAAAAAAATTTAGTGATTATTTGAAAGAAAAGTTAAAAGAATAAGATTTGGCAAGAATTTGCAAAGATTCACAAGGTTAAAATATGTTTTTAATACCATGAAATGAATTTGGCCATGACAATTTGTAAATTTGGAAAAATATTAGGCTCTCCCATTTGCAATTTTTTAAGGAATTAAAGATCTTGGTTCCACACAAATTGTGGATGAAAAACAATAAATCCTTTGGAAAACGAATTGAAGAGATTTTGTGGTTTCATAAAATATTGGGAATTTGGAGTAGACAGAAAAAGAACAAATTTATGAGTTGAAAACATTCAGGAATAATGAAAAGAGTGAATAATGCCCAATTTGTGAATGCTAGCAAGAACATCAAAATTGTGTGACATTATCAAATAAATTTTCTAAAATTATATTAAGGTCTTTATACTTTTTTTTTATTCAAATATGCAAGTTGCAACAAGGAAAAGCATGCCAAAGCGAGCAAGAGTCATGTTCATTCCATGTTTTAATGATGCATTATGACCCTTCTCAATTTATTCTAATGCAAGGGTGATGCTTCTACTTAATATATGAATACATGAGTGAACAAAAATTTGTTACTTAGTAGCCCCTGGAAAGTTATTAATATTAATTTTTTTTAAGATATGCTGGAAAATAAGGATAGTATGAATATGCATTCTTTGACAACTAAGAACTTTTACTGTATATAGCATGAAAATATAATGGAAAGAAATTCTGAAAAATATCTTGTTGAAATTACTTATACATGTTGAAATCATCAAATCTTTTTCTCAAAAAACTAAAGGCGTCTATCATAAAAAATAAAGAAATATGAAAAAAAATGTCCTTGTTTGAAGGAGAACCCACTTTGTATTTTATCAAAGAAGAGTTAAATCCACTCAAGAACATTTTCTCACGTGTGTTAGTGGAAACATTTTTGAATAAACTAAGGCTTAATTAAAATGTGAAATGTTGCATGTTTGATAGTAGGCATAAACTTAAATGATTTTCAAATAAATAAGATTACACTAATGTAAGGCTTAGAAATGCACTCTATATAAAAAGTATGGCTATAAGATAACATTTATTGTCATAGAAATTTCATGTACATAAAAAGTCATCTATTGTGCTAGTTTGGATGCGATTTTCATATTTTACTGTTCATATAAGTAATAAAATATGCTTAAGTTAGTACTATTTGAAAATCATTTAAAGAATTGGTAAAAATTAAGTGTAACATTTCATGAGTGGCTTCTGCCAAAGTATTGGTTGAAGTGGATATGAGGAAAACATGGTATTCTAAATATAGATTGAGATAATCGATAGGTGGGGAAGGCTTTTGACAAATCCATAAGTATAACAATCTTCCCTACTATTGCGAGCATCATTACCAAAACATTATCGATACATACTTGTTTTATTAAAAAACCATATCATGAAAAAAATATATAGAGAAAAAAGAAAAAAAAATCGAGCAGGTTCAAAAGAAAGCTAATTAGAGACAAATAAACGTAGACACAATGGGAAACAAAAAGAAAAGAGAGGGAATATAAGCAACTTATCTATGCTTTGGTACTATAAAAACAAGACAACAAAGATGAAAAAACCCAAATTGGAAATTCCAATTAGTGTAATCAATACGGAGGTCTTATTTTCTATGGATTATTGGTGTGGGAAGAAGGATTTTAATTAATGGTTAAAATAACTTTTTCCAACTACAAATTTAAATATAAATTTGTCCTCAAATATGTTATTATGACAATATTAAATTGGAAACTTATAAGGGTAGAAAATACAACTATGTTAAGAAAAATTAATTATTTGTGTCAAATACACAAATTAGCATACTAGTAGTTCTTGAGTCTTTTATTAGTACCAATCAAATTAAAGAAATATACATTAAATTTAAAATTGAACATTTAGAAATCATTGAGAAATCCAAATAGTAACATTCAAATTTTCTAGAGGAAGCAACTTTACATCCGGATTGTGGAAAATTATTATCAAGTAGTTCACATAGAAGCTATCAAGGACTCATTGAAATCTCGAATGGCTTTAACAATAACTTATCCAAAGTGTAATATAAATGAAAGGAATGAGTTACAGAGGTATTTGATGAACTACAAAAATATCAAGTACTTGGATGGTTATATGTGATTTTAACACAGTGTTAAAGATTGAGTAAAAATTAGGTGGTAGAATTTTTAATCATAGAAGTATGTGTTGTAAAAAAAGAGGAAGAAATGAAGAGAAAAAAATTGGGATCATTCTATTTCACTATGATCAAACTTATTTATAGGTTTATAAGAAGGCCAAAGGTAATAGTGAGAAAACCAAAAGTTACGGTGAGAAAGCCAAATGACTTTCATAAATAATGGTTATTTATTACAAAATATTTATAACACTTTTCAATGCCTAAGAGTAGGTGCTGAGGTATTTCTTGCAAGTAAGTTCACTAAAAATACTATGTCTAGCCTTGTACAATTTTCAAGATATATTAGTATTTCAATTTTACTTAAGGATGATACTTATGGACCAAGGAGTTTCTCATTCTCTTCTTTAGGATGAAATAGATCTATATTCACTACAAGTGATCTTACAATCATAGGGGAGTTAAGTGGATTAGCTTTGCCCATGTAAAAGTATTTTATGACATTTTTAGTGTATGTTGATTGATGGAAAAAAATGTCATTTAAAAATACTAGATCTGCAGGCCAAGACAATTCTAGTCTTACCTAGATCTTTCATCTCAAATGCTTTCTTTAAATAATCAGTAGTTTCTAGAAATCTTTTAGGGATCTCTATTAGATTCAAATCATTCACATATACTATTATAATTTCCAAACTAACTTTTATTTTCTTGATGAATACACACGAGAAAATTCAATTATTTACATATCCTTTTCTTAATAAGTATGCACTCAAATTATTATACCACATTTGACCAGATTGTTTGAGTCCATATGAGAATCATTGCAACTTTATTGAATACATACCACATGGTTTTGAGAATTTTGATTATGGCAACATAAATCTTTCAACTACTCTCATGTATATGTTACTATCTATGGATCTATACAAATAAGTTGTGACATCTATCAAATGCATTTTTAGTCATTCTAAGGCTGTAAAATATACTAAATATCTAAATGTGCTTATATCCATTGCTAGTTAATTTTTCTCATCAAAGTCAATACCAGGTCTTTGCGAAAAACCTTGTGCTTATATCCATTACTATTAAATATTGTATGATTTCATTATTTTTATTTCTTTTTTCATACAAAGTCCCATCTATATCCAATAAGCTTAATATTTTTAGCTGTTGGAACTAGTGTTCCAAATACCTCCCTTTTAGCTAAATAATTTAGTTCTGCCTAAATTGCTTCATTCTATTTTTTTAATCATGTTAATTTAAACATTCATTCATAGGTTATAGCTCCTAATCATTATTATTGTTTATGATGCCCTTAGCCACTTGGAAAGAAAAAATATTTCTATGGTTTCATATTTCTTCTTAATTCATATAATTTATAAAAATATTTTCATTCATAAAAAATTATTAGTTAGTTACTACTACTTTTGTAACTAATTCCATTAACCCTTGTATGTATTTGGCTCAATAGGAGCTGATTGGATTGTAATAGGCTCTTCAAGAGCAATTTCATCAGGATTGTACTCTATAAGTGTAAGCAACTTATTAAATTTTTTCCCTTTGGAAAGAATCTTTAGATCCAATTAGTCTTTCATGTTTTAGATGTGGCATAAATGTACTAGTCATAGCATTTCTTGAATCTTCTATAGGGATTTCAATATGTGCAGGTGTATTGATGGTTGTAATATGTGACTTTATCATTTTATTAGGATCAATAAAAGTATATGGTAATTATTCAACAAGATCATATAAATGAATGATTCTTTGAAATTGACTGTTTAGAATTGGTAATTAATCAACAAGATCCTATATGTGATTTTTTCTTTGTAATAAGTGCCTGATTAGTATGAGGATCAATATTATAGTGTATTCTAAGTAATTCCATGCCATTTATTTGAAATTGACTTATCTCTCCCTAATGTGATTAACAAATTCATCAAAATGATAATCGGCAAAATTGGTAGTAAAAATGTTGCCTATTAAAAGATCATGATAATGGAAAATAGATGTAGAAATAAAACCCACATAAATACCCAAGTGACAATAAGGACCCATTTTAGAATACTGGTTTTGAGGAATAGTGACATAAATGGTGCAACCAAAAATATGTAAATGAGAAATATTCGGAAAGGTAATAGCCAGAAATAATTTGTAAAAGGTAGAAAATATGATCACTAATAGGATGAAGATAGACCAAATTATCAGCATATAGTAGGGCATGGCCCCCAAAAGATAGATGTAATTTGATTCGTAAAAGTAATGGTCTAATAATCCATGTAAATGCTTTATGAAAGATTCTACTAAGTCATTCTGAGAATGGGTAAAAGGAATAGGATACTGAACTTATATGCCCAATGACATGCAATAGTCATACTCATGAAATATTTTAGAAGAAAATTTACCAACATTATCCTAATGGATAGACTTAATGGGATATTAGAAAAATTAGTTTGGAGTTTGATAATTTGTGCTAGTAAGTAAGCAACAGTAAAGTTCTGAGTTGAAAGAAGGTAAACATGAGACCAACAAGTAGATGCATAAAGCAAAACTATAAAATAATAAAAGGGTATACTAGGTGGGTTGATAGATCCACAAATGTCCCCTTGAATAGGTTCTAGAAATTTAGGAAGATTAGAATCGACTTTTAGAGAAGAAGGGTGAGTGATCAATTTTCTTTGAGTACAAGCAAGATAGTTATAATGAGTAGTACTGGATACATGACTAGTGGTAAAAGAATGACCATTAAAGTGGTGAAGTATATGCCTAAGCAAAGAGGTGCCAAGATGACCAAGTCATTCATGCCATAGAACGATGGGGGTTGAGTTACTGAATTTTGGGTTCAAAATGTTATAAGATTCAACATTGTTAGTGGTGGTTAGATATAAACCACATTCAAATGATCATAATTTTTCCAAAATATATTTTGTGCCTTCATAAGTTATAGTAATAAGGAGAAATTCAGTAGTTTCATTGTTCATTATTTCAAGATCAAGTGGATATCCTTAAAACTAAGCAAGTTTCATTTGGATTGAGTGGCATAAAGTGCATCTTAAAGGTAGAGAATAGAATCACCTGGTAGAATAATAGTGGCTCTACCAAAGCCATCAATTAGATTGACATGACTAGAAATAGTATTAATATTAGAAGGGGCTAATGTTAAGTAGGAAAGGTACTTCTTTTTTTGGAGAATTGAATGAGTGGTAGCATAATCGGTCACACAAATATCTTTGTGATTTTGAATCGAGGTGTCAAGTTGGGAGAGGCATCCATGTGTCTTCAAATATATATATATATATATATATAATAAGGTTTAGTGATTAAAGAAAAAAAATATGAATGAAATTTGAAAAGATTCTATTGGGGAAATGAAGTATATTAACAAATATATAAAAGAACTAATCAGAATTGATATGCTCATCACCAATTAGATGAGAAATATTTCCATTAGGATCATAAAAGAAATCATAAACATCATAATGAGGTAGATCCACACCACCATCACCATCAAAAAAATTGACTTCAATATTCGTGCATTTTCCTTTGATTGAGATTTGGTAAAGATCAATCAAATGTTTGGCCATATGACAGTTACGTAACCAATGATCTGTCATGCCACATTTATAATAGGCATTCAATACTTAGCATTAAGTGGTACTCTTGTTAGTAATAGTGCTTTGGGCCTATCATATGAACATGATATTTTGATGGTTTGTGAGAATTAATTATTATGATGATTTGCATGTTTATTATATATATTATCCTTGAATAATATTATTAATTATTCTAAATATCTATAATCAGTTATTATTATGGGAATACCAATGAATTAAGACTAATATAGAGTTTGATTGATATTCATGTGATGAATATGTATATGAGATACATATCAAAGTTATATCTATTTCTTGAGAACAAATATCGGACAGATCCGTCTTGAGATTAATACATGAATCAAAGTCATAAGTTAATCTTTAATAGCTATGTTATTAAATCATTTGACCTGATATCGCTATAGTTCTCAACATAAGGAATATTGTGTTTTGATTTAATCAAATATTGTCTTTAATCAGATGACTATAAAGGTTATACTTAAATATAATAAGAATTATATAGTGAGATATGAGCGATTAAGATGAAATTTGTCACTCTTATTATAAAAGAGATATCTCTGGGTCCCCTCAATAATTGAGACTGAGAAATACATGATCGTGCTCAAATGAATTGATGAAGATCAATATCTTGAAAAATTTAATACTTTTTATGATGTCAAAGCTAAGTTGAAAAGGAAAATGGAGAAACTTAACCATAAGAATGAAGAAATAATAATAATAGTTCTTCTATCATCTACAAATGATACCAAAAGTGCAAATAAAAAGTAAAGTAAAATAGTATACTAAAAAGATTGCTTACACTACAAAGATTTATAATAGATGGGAGGTAGTTTTGAAGGTCTAACTATGAACATTAAATATATCTTTTCTTAGGAAGAAACTATTTGCTTTTTAATTTACTAAACATTCTTGCATATTTTGGTAAATGTGTAGAAATATGGTTGATTTCTATTGATTTCATAATTTTTTGTGTTTTGTAGAACTTTGATGAATAATTATCAAATCAATGAGTTTTTATAGGTGTTTAGCAGAGGAGGTGACTTTATAAGTTCTTTGTAATTTTGTCATCTATTCTTGACTAAAACTCTATCTAAATGATTGTGGAAAAATCTTGTTCTCCATGACCATGTCTGCTCATTAGCTTAATCTTTCTATTATACTCTAATTTTTCAATGATTGTGATATTATTATGGCGAAATAGATATACTTAGCTAATAAAGTTTTAATGGTTGTGATATTAATTCTTTTTTACAAAAATCAAGTACCCCACTAGTGATTAAGGTTGTGACTAATTTTATTAGAGTACAACTTTATATTTATATTGCTATGAAATCTCAAGTCAGAAGGCACAATGTTTTTTATAAAGCTCTAACTTTTGAGATATAAAAAAGCAAAGAGCCTCAAGCACTCAATTTAAAGCTATGATAATTATTCAAAATAGAGACTTTTGAGTAAAATATTGTATAGGATTTTAATTGAGTATGAACATTTCTAAGGTTTTGACTCTTGTCCTCAAATAAATATATATGTTTATAAAAATAAATAAATAAATAAATAAATGAATAAATAAATAACACACACACACACACATATTATAAACATATATGTTTTTTATGAACATACATGTGTATGTGTTTATAGATGTATAAATATTTATATTTATAAATATTTATATTAATTGATTTATATAAATATAAATAAAAAAATAAATAACATAAATATATATATATATGTGTGTGTGTGTGTGTGTGTGCGTGTGCATGTATATATATTCTATATAAAAATATATATATATATATATATATATATATATATATATATATATATACCTATAAACACACACAAACACAAACACACACACACACATAAACCTATAAAAATAGACATATGTTTATATATAAATATATAAATAAGTGTTAATATTTAATTATATATAAATAAATACATAAATTAATACACACACACACACACACACACACACACACACACACACACACACACAACATTTAATTAAAAAAATGAAACAACTTTTCAAAATCTAAAAGCAATTTTGTATTTTGTAGGCTATTCTTGAATTCAAAAACCACTAAAAAATTAGGTATATACTGTAAAACCCAGTTTCCAATTTTTGTAGCTCCAAAACCTAAATATTAAGGGTTGAGGTAAATTTTTTTAATAATTTTTAAAATTAATAACATAGCATAATTTGTTTTGGGATCCCAAAACATAATATTAGAATACAAGATGCTTTAAAATTTATTATTTTATTTGTGAGGGGCATGACTAGAGTGCTCCTTAAACAACTCATTGTTCTTCTACAATATCCTAGATATATAAACTTATTCACACCAATGTTGTTCACTAATTTTCACCATGTCTTTGTTTTAATAGGAACCACATGTTTTTCTTATCATTATCGGATGATGTTATGTTTTTGATTTCTTCATGATATTTATGACTTTCAGATGTGTGAAGTAAGGCCATTCAAGATCAACATAGGTGATGCCTAATTATGAACATTCCTTTATGATGCTATCCAATTCTTTAAATTTGAATCAAAAATCTACTTGTCATTGCAATTTTTTTTTTGAAATTACCTATTTGAAGTTATGTTAGTTAGCCATTGTCCTACTTTATGTGTTATTGTCATCTACATTTTTATAAATATTGAAAAAAATATTTAAACATTTTTAGTTATATAAGTAATTATGTATAAAGAAGAGTACTTGTTGTAATAACTTATATCACATCAATGAATTTTGCATGAATGCTTTCAATACGAGAATGTATGCAATGAGTACAATATCTAAGTGCTCACCATATATGAATCACATTAATCTTCAAGTTGTTACTTTTTCCAAAAAATAGATTTATTTTTTAGTTTGTACAAAAAATGAAACAATTAGTAACATTACAGCCAATTAAATTGGAATCTAGAATTAGTGTGTTTTATAATTTTACTTCATGTGATGGATGAATAATTAATAGATTTTTATGTGTAGATTGTATTATGTTTGGTTATTAATGGATTTGGTATTTATGTATAACTAAAATTAGAATTTTACTATTAGTTTGTTTATGTGTACTATATTGGTAGATGGTGATAGGTAAGTCAAGACATACACTTTCACATAAAAGTAGAAAAAAATAACATCGCTTCCAATTATAATGTGTGAGACAGATCAATATGTCAAAACTCGATATTGAGTAAGTTTAATCATGCAAGTATGATACCTTGAAGGAAAGAACTAAAACTTTTATAAGTCAATTCATTTTGCATATATAAACTTTTTGTGTGGGAGTCACGTGTCATAGTGATAGATTGTGATAGGTAATCAATGAGACATGCATGAGTTGAGGAGACTCATAAGGTATTGACATTCCTATAAGTTACTTTTTATCATATGACTTGTACTAGTTAGATTTCAAATAAAGTATATATTAATTGTATGACTATGATGCTTACAAAGTTAAAAGTACAAATATTTCTAATACCATATCAATCTATGTCTTTAAAAAACCAGAGATTAGATAATAAGAATGCAAATATGAAGCTACCATCAAGGGTAGTTGACAACTCACCTAAAAGGTATGGACTTATAAATGATGCTTGAGTATGGATGATTTATTATTTCAAGAGTAAAGTATTGATGAAATAGTTATGAGGGAACCATCATTAGAGATGGCCAAATAGGTGACAATCACCTTATATGCCAATAGATGGCTATCATTGAATGAAAAGCAATAGAACATTTTCATAATAATCCAACATTCATTATGCAACTAAGCATAAGAACAACCAAGTAATTTAGATAGGCTATCATACATAATAAAATAGACCATTCCTATAATCTTTGGGTATGATCAAACCTTCAATTCTATCTTTTCAACAAAAGTAGCTATAGATTAATCATTGCTTGATCAAATTGCTTTCAAAATCTTATGGGATTGATATACGGACAAAAATCCACTTTACTATTTGTATGAATGATATACTTTTGGGTCTGAGAGACTCCCGCCGATTGAGTTTTAGTGATATTATTTAATCTTAAAAATTGGATATTATAATAAAGTCATAATAAATTTTTGGTATTATTGTTGCTGAAAATTTTTAGTTTGGTTAGTCAACTTTAGTTTACATAACTATCCTTGAAAAAGGATAGTTATGTTTTTAATAGTTTATATAATAATATCTTAATTTTGTACCTTAATTTACATTACAAATCTTATGTTACTTTTATTATATTTTTAGTTTAGTATTTTTTATGTTAGGAAATTCTGCTTCCATGATTGTGATTTTAGAGATTCAGAAGAAGAAAACAACAACAAAATGATAGCAAACAATATGTATATCCACAATCATAATCCAATAGGACCATGATAGAATCAACACCAGTAGAAAATAAACTACAATAGAACACACAAAATAATGTGGTTCACTAGTTGTTCAACACGACTAGCTACATCCACTAGAAAAATATGTATGTACTTATAGATTATAACCAAACATAATGTTCTTACAGGTATGTGCGCAGAAGCAATCACGATGAAAATTGTGCAAAGAGGAGAAAAACTGGAGATGAATAGTTCCAAACCAAAATTACAGCAGCCAAAAAAATAGAAATAAACATAATTTATATTAATGTAGTTTCTCAGTTTAATTAACCGGAGAGGGTCGGATCACTCAGACGGACCGGGTTCTACTCCAAAAATTCTTTAGCTCGCTGATCGGACAGTAGGACCTCTATTATTGTACTATTACTGTATTTCCAACCTCTTAATATTTTCTTTCCTGCACTCACATGAAAAATATTAAAATAGAAATATATTTTGGTTATACAAATAGTTTATCAAAACAAATTATATGCAATATTTTATTTTTTCTAGTGACCAAATTTATGAGTAGAAACTCTAGGACTAGACTAACACCATTGGACCTAAAGATAGAGAGAACCAGAAGAGTAATCTTGAGAGTTGAGATAGAGAGCTAAGAAAAAAATAGATAAAAAGATCTAGCAGTAATAAAGAATCTCAAGGAGATGATGGGCAAGATGTCCAATAGCATACTATCACCGCACCTTGGGAGACTATTGATGGACTACTATGATGAATAGCTACTTCAGGATTCATATGCAACTAGTTGAAACCAATTATTTTGAGTTAAAGCTGTGTCTAATAATGATAGTTTAGTAATAGCAATATAGTGAAAGGATATCAAAGGATCCAAATGGGAATGTTTAAATATTTCTATAGTTATGTGATATATTTAAAATCAACAAAGTTAGTTTGGATGCCATCAGTTAACATATATACCCATTTTCTTTGAGAGGCAAGGCATGAAGTTAGTTTCAATGCTTATCTCGAGACTCAATTGTGACTTGGGATGAACTTGTGTAAGTTTTTCTCATATAGTTCTTTCCTCAAATCATTTCATAGTTATAGAGTGAGATAAGCTAATTCTGTTATGAGGAGTTGGAGACCTTCTATGAAGTTTGTAACTATTTTAATATATTAAGAAGATGTCCTCAATATTGGTTTGAGTTGTGGTTCCAAGCTAACCTTCTAAAATGGGATGAATTATATGTTGAAGTGTCTCGTGACTTTGTTATGATGCCTAATTTTTAGTATTAGTTTATATTAAAAAATCTCTTTGGGTAAGGGTCTCTCATCCAACCAATCCATAAAAGTAGAGGTGTCAAAGTGGGCTAGGCAGCCCATGCCTAGCCCAAGGCACGACCCGACTGAGCCGTGTTGAGCCAGGCACAAGAACCATGCTTAGGCCCATGTTGTGCCTGCTCAAGGCATGGCTCATGTTGTGTAGGGCTAGGGGTTGCCAGGACTCGTGCTGGGCCAAATATGACCTGACTCGATTGCTTGGCCAGAAGGCATGGTCCAGCAGCATAGTCCAACGGCATAGTTGGGTATCATTCCTCGAAACTTGGGGTGAGTATCAGGTGCAGCCTAATTAGATACATGTTTATTCATATGATACATGTTTAAATACTTCAATTCATAATTAGCCAAAATACAAAAAAAAGATTGAGTTATTGTCAGAATGCATCTTTCTTTTAATACCATATAAAATAGTTATTATCATTGAGCATGTCCCAATGGTGATCCCCTCATAGTTATTTCATCGATATTTTACCATTGAGATAATAAATTATCTCTACTTAAGAATCATTCACAAGTCAATTCTTTTTAGGTAACTCATCAATTACACTTGATGATACCTTCATAAATCCATTCATATTATCTAGTTGCATATATCTTAATCACTTTGAATTGATGTGGTCTTAAAATTATTTTCACTTTTAGTTTCTTAAGTATCATTCTCAGATAATTAAAATATACTTACCCTCATTAATCTCTGGTGTGAATCATATGAGTATGAGCAGCTCAAAGGGCTATTACCAGCTAATGAGACACTCCAACTCGTGGGTATCCTATGTATTATCTCTCACCATCCTTCATAATGATGATGTGACTCCCATACTAAAATTGAAGGCCTTAGGAGAATATTCAATAAAATACCCATATCAATTAAGGGTTGGTTCTTTTAATATATGCATAAAAGATTAATATCTAATCCATGCTTTTGGCTTTGTTAGCATCATGTGCACAACTATTAATATATCTTAATTTCAGGTTTTGATGTCAAAGGAGCAAACAATTGTAGAGCATTCTATCTTCTCTCTAAGGTATGGGTTTTGTATTGGTATTGGATCAACTTGAAATATAAAAAAAAAGTTTTTTTTATAGGTAAATTCATGCTCGAGTCAAAGTAATTATTTTTCTTAGACCTAAAGGGAATCATTTTCTTTTGTATACTAAAATCTACAACCATCATTACATGACATAAATAGACATAGAAGAATCCTATAACAAAACTATATTAAACACCAGCACTAGATTTGCACAAAGAGAAATACAAGACCATCACTTTTCAAAGGTGCAAACTCCATCTTCTTTTACTCACTTTGAAGCCTGATAAAACAAGTTGAAATAGTGAAGCAAGTTTTGTGCTTATTAAGGAGAGACTATAACTCCCCGAAGGTAAATCACTAGATGGAATGGGATCTCTACTCTTTAGATTTAGTGAAGTGACCATTTATTCATGAAAAAAGTGAGTTTTAAATTCACTCTTCTCTTCTCTACTAGATTAGCCTCATTGGATGCCCCAACCCATGCTAAAATTTGATCAAGGAATTGGCATTGTTAATGTTAACCAACAACCGACCCAAACCGAGCTTTGCTACATCAAATGAATGCTATGTATCTATTGATTATTGGCGGAAGCTCTAAGTTCATAAAGAGCTACTGTGGTTCCTAGTTGAGTGAAGATCTTTATCTATCTAAAAAATATAAAAGAACCAAGTGATCAGTAAGGATGCATGCTATACCATCATTTCTTTGAAAAAAATCTTAGTGATAATCTCGTCCATAATGATCAATGTCCAACCTTCTCTCATTCAGGAGGGGTTTTCATGTATAATCTTTAACAATCCATAGGTTGAACTGAAGCTTCAAAGCTAAGAGAGAAGGGAGGATCTTGGGATTCAACCTTGAATCACATAATGAAGTAAATTATTTTAAGGTTGAAGCCTATAATCTATATAGCTTAGAATGAGTAGGTCTCAAAGAGCACTGAAAAGTCCAACTATAAATGTAAGGCGTTTCAACATTTGTTACTAAACAAAAATTCCAAGGTAAAAATAAGAGTTGGGGTGGTGACATAAATACGATCTTGTTGAGTTCTTTTGTAGTACCTCAAACCAATTGGTTTGAATTGTTTTCCCATTTTTTTGTTGTTCTTGTGAAGTAAATGTAGTCTCAAAATGAAAGTGTATATGCCAAGCCTTCTATTCTTCTCATTTATCATGTGCATTGCTGCCTAACAGTCCTATAGCCAATTTGAATTCTTTGCCAATAAAAATTTGTCATGATTACTTACTTCGTAAGCAAGGTATTCCCCAGAAAAAAGAAGGGTTGGACCAGACTAGCTAAGAGCTAGATTTGATATTCTAGATGTGATTGTTGTTATTAGACACAAGACTGGGAAAAAAAATATTTAGAGGAAAAAGGTTTTTTTTTGTCATGGACAATTCAATGGAAGAGAGCATATGTGCCTTTGCACCCTTTTTAGAAAATAGGAAAACAATATTTTTAATTTTAATGCACTAGATTATTGTCATCCAATCCATAGCAAAAAATATATTTTTTTGAGACTTTTGAATTGCTCTTTGCCATGCCTTCCATTTTTGCACTAGTTATTTATAGAGTCATCTTTCTTAACTTTACTTTAGCTATGGAGTCTTGTTGGAGTGGATAGTAAGCTAAGTGAGTTTGAAGATGGTTTCATTTGGAAAACACAAAGAAATGGGTCGAGGCAAGGTATTGTTACCCTATGAGGAGTCTCAGATATCTTAGGTCCAAGTCAAATGGATAGAAAAAAAACTTAATCATTTTGATAGACCGAGTCAAACCTTTATAAGTACTATCTTTTGATTCTAAGTGCATGAAAGAGTTCAGTTACTCGATGAGCTTTAACAAACCTCTGACTCAATAAACAAAAGTTGGTTTGCTTGTCTGCTTTGCTTTTTTGCATGGGTGGAAATGCTCTATTTACCTATATGATTTTGCTCAGCTTGAATATTTCACTACATTTTGATTGCACTACAATTTTGAAGAGAATAAGCCCTTCCGTACTAGTTTTTGAAATCACATCCTATCTAATTGAACCTAATTGATAGCATGCCACTTCAATTGTACCCTCAAACTAATTACTTGATCTTAGACTAAAATGATGATAAAACCAATCCATTATTACAATGCTAGGATAGATTGTGCTCATAGGCTGACTCCTACAGTCAAGAGTAGGTTCTTCAGCATGCTTATAATAGGATCAAAGATGGATTACAGTAGCTAATGAAAAGAGCTCTCTATAGCAAAAAGGAAATGAGAAGGTTAGCTAGTAAAGGGTTTGTTTCCTTTGACTCTATCACTCTAGCACCGGAGATTTTAGAGTAGACTAATGACTGGCTGTAAGGATGGGAATATACTTCTTACTTAAAACTCCTTGAACTAGAGAATGAAAGGGTTGGAAGGTTACCTTATTAGAAATTTGGCTGGAATCAGACATAAACCAAGTCTTGACACCTTGCTACTAATCAGTTTGCCTATCTTTTAAAGTAGTCTATACTAATCCATCTTTCGAGCTATTCAACTTCTTCTTCTTTAGAATGGCATCTCAACTACGTAAACTGGCTAACTACCTTTCCTTTGGGCACATACTTAATATTCAACATCATTTAGAATTTTAAAGAAAAATCAAGCACAAGTGATTGCTTATCTATGGGTTGTTTGGCTCACTTTCACATCCTTAAGATTAGTTGTTTGCCTAGTAATATGCTCATGCTATTGATTGAGGGAAAAAGTAGTTCCCCAGCTGAGGGCTTGATTGCTTTGTTTTCTAAGGAAGAGATAGTCAAAATAGTTGTACCATCTTTTGTTGCAAGTCTAGGATTTCTCATTACCATAATTATTATTTTTGCTTCCTCTACAGGTACTTTAGTATAAAAGGTGTACTACAATCTAGTAACTTTCTTTCTAAATTAGTGGCCTTATCTAGAGAGTGTAAATCTAACTTTCCTGATTCTGAATTTCCTTTCCTTTCTTAACTACTAATTAAATGAATCATTCCCTTCATTCTATGTCATATTATTTTGCTATTTTTGCTATTGGTTGAAGCCCATCCATCTATCGATGCGGAGATAGTAGAGCACTACTTCGATAGTTGTGATTGCACTTTTAAATGAAGAAAGGTGTATGGATCCTTCTTTAATATATAAAGTTCATTACCTTAAACTTTGAGTTGATAGAGAGGAATGATAGAACTCTTGGCCTTATGAGATGAAAGCTATGATTAGCTTATCTACCTTTTAGCACTTAGTATTACATTATGGATTCTAAACTTCATTACTTTACGAGGACACCCTCACTAGATTCAAGTTTAGGCTCAATAGATTTTACATCTCTAGTGATCGGATCAGGTTGAGCCTCTATGCTTTCTGCCTTGGCTAAAACTACACAAGTTCACTTCCCTATTTCTATTCTCCCATCAGAGACTATTCGAGCATCAAAAGAAATCCAAGTCTATCTCTCTTACTTTCATAAGATAGCTCTCAATATAAATTATTTCTTTTATTTTAGTATACCATTTGTAAGAATACCTAAAATATTTTTAATTTAGTCTATGCATTTAGTAAAGTAAGGACTATTCCCACTCTAATGAATAGAATTTAAGGGATTCAACTCTCATAGTAGTTACTTGAAGTTAAGTTAACTTTGTTTATTTAAGAAAGTATGTCATCAATACAAATAAAGAAAAGCCAAAATGATGAAGAAGGAATTCCATGCTATTTTGATTTGCTCAATGTAAACCCTTATTTCCATCAACAACTATAACCAAAGTGTGCCTATTGACATTACAATCATTTCAATTTGAAATCTTATTAAATACAATTTTAGCATTCAAAATGTTTTAGATGTGCTATAACAACAAATATGGATTTAGATGTGCATGATTATCCTTTTTATTAATATTTTTGATTGGCATGAACTTGACTTGACACTATTAATACCTCCAACAAACTAAGCATGGTCTTCATCCATGGCCATTCATGTAGGCACCCCCACTGTGGATTTCTATCATGAGCTTTCTTATCTACACACTTTAGGTAGATTCCACTATGGTGCCTCTTATCAAACAAAATAAAAATCAAACTTTTCTTTCATATCTATATTTCTAGGTGCTGCCCTATATACGGGTGTAGTATTTATCAAGTATTGCATGATTCCTCTTATGTTTGAGTACTATAGAAAACCTTTTTCTGCCATTAGATCTATAAAAAAAGAAAGTTGGCATTGCTACGTTTTTCACTACTAAGGCAAGGGTTTCAAATCAGCATCCGATGACATATCCCTCATAGAGGCTATAGTAGCTAAAGCATTTAAAAATAGTTTTGATGTCGTGATAGGTAGTGGAACTCAACATCTTCGAATGGGGATACCATAGATTCTGGATACTTATGGTATGGTTGTAACTTCAAATCAAGAGTCCTATACTTCCATGTGATTTTACTAATAATCATGGAAACATATCTTTTTTTTAAGTGGTATAAGAAATGAATTTGAATTCAGTATTTTGAGTGAGTTGCTTGACATGAGTCCATCATGAGTAGATGTGGAGTCATAAAACTGAATAAACCCCATCAATGCTAATTTATCAATGATGACTGTAGAAGGGTTGGAATGAGTAAGCTCAACTAGACAGTTCTAGATTGAATGCTAATTCAATATATAGATAAATCAACCTTCTCTATTCAAAATTTGAATCATGGGTTGGGTAGGACCTAGTAGGCCATCTTGTTGCCCACCCTCAAGGTATAGGTAGACCCTGGTTCCTTCCTATTTAAAAATGTACAAGTATGGTTACTTCCATTAAAAGTGCGGAAGCTCCAAAGTCTAATCCTGAAAGCCCTTTAAAATGTGAGCTCTTGGAAATTGTAAAACCCTAGTTTCAATCTATAACCTCTTAGTGTTAAAAGATGGATTAGAGAGGTAGTAAATAAATCTTTATATTAGATTAATTGAATCTCATGACATTAGAGAATTATCAATTTAAGGTTGACGACTAAATTAATGTAACATATCGGTCCCGAGATAGGTATACAGTGTAACACCCAAAATATATCCTAGTAGTTTTCGGACTTGTTTAAGGTATATTAATAGCTAAATGGAATTTTTCAAAAATAAAATAAGAGACCCAAAATGAATATTAGAAACAAGGGTAAAGTCGTCATTTACCACTTGAGGACCTAGTGGGCATTAATGAGAAAACTAGGGGTTGGTATCTAAAATGCTTGATAATGAAATGTAAATAAAAAGTCTTATGGTATAAAGGAAGATAGAGAAAAGATGGAATAGAAATAAAAGAGAAATGAGGGACCAAAATGCAAAAATGAAAAGTTAAAAAAAATGTTTTTGACCTAGCCAAACATGACCTTAAAAAAAAGGATGGGATTTAATATCAAAGATTGGTCTCATCTGGAGAAAGACGAAACCGTAGAGAGAAAGAGGGAAGATGAGAGGAGAGAAAAAGAAGTAAAGCCAAAAAAGTATAGATCTAACCTTGGGTATGAATTCTAGTATGGATCATAAAGAATTTGTTTGATTATTATCTTGCCCGAACTTAAGGTTATGCTAGGATTTCATCCTAAGCCAAGAATTATGGAAAGTAAGATGGATAAAACCTTAATGAGTACAAAAAGCATATGAAATCCTCGCTTTTCGGATGACTTCATAGTTCAATGGAAAGTAATTGAATTAAGGTTTAGAATAAACCCTAACTAATCTATGTGTTAGGGTTATGTATGGATTAGGATCCATACTATAAGGGGTTTGAGAGTAATTCATGATAGATTTAGAAATAAGATAAGAAGTGAAAGAGGATTTGAGTAGAAAAGAGATTACAAGATGCATAGTAAATGGTTTTGAGGTGTATATGAAGTATAGAGTTGAATTGGGTAAGAAAAATATAGAAAAAATGCAGAAAAGCCTACATTCTGGGCAAAATTCGAGCACATGTACTTGTACATGTAATACTCTGTTTTCTAGTTTTGACCAGTTTTTGTATTTCAGACATAACTTGCTCATTTATTATTTGATTAGAGTGATTCAAGTGGCTAATTAAAATAGACTTCAAGGAGAACCAAACATGAATAAAGAAGAATCGTCAAATTCTGAATCTGAGTGGCCCATACATTCACTCAAAGTGGAGGTATGTGCAAGCAAATTTCTGCATTAGTTTGATCAAAGAGTAATCCGAGTTGTTTAGAGCATAACTTGAGTTCCTGTGCTCTGATTTAGGCGATTCTAATTGGAGAAAAAACATTATAATCATAACTTCAAATGAGTAAAAAAAATGTCCAATCTATGAAGTTAAGAGCCCAGAAATCAAGGATAACGGTAGGTGATTCAGTGAGTTAACCAAATTGGCATCTAAAACATGCAATACCTTATGTAATGTGGTTGAGGGCCTTAGAGAATGAATTTTAAATTGAAAATTTAAAGAAAGGTCATTGGATATATAAAGGACTGATCTAAAGAGTTTCATACTTTTTAAAGACCATTTGAATAATTTTTGGGTCAAAAAGTCTATAAAGGATGGTTAGAAAAAGGTTGGCCAAAATGAGTGGGTTTTTGAGATTCTCCATTGAGATTCTTGACCTTATAGTTGAGAATTTTAAATTTTTTCACTAGTAATGATGATAAATATTGTGTAGGTGACGAGCACAAGAGCGACACCCATGAGCCTCACAGAGACGCTTGATGGGGAGTGACGCAGATTCAAGGTAAGTGGTTCACTGCTTAAGATCTTTTCAAATTTCATTTAAATGGTAATGAATATGGTGGTTAAGTAATCTAAAAAGGAAATATTTGAAAAAAAAGTTTTACAAGTTTCAAAACAAATTAGATTTGTGCTTTTGACAATAAGTAAATGTAGTTTTAAAACAAATATATATTCCTTAAGATATAATGAGATTTAGAGTTATGTGGCGACGCAATAAATATCGTCCATAGTCACTCATAATAAAGAAAAATTAGCACCACGTGCCGATGTAGAAAATTCAATTCGTAGTTGCTCAGTTTCAGAGAAAGTATAAGTGCTACACTGCGATTGAGACTATTCAGCACGTAGTTGGCTAACTGTATAGTTTGGCACTACGTGGCATTGCAGTATATTCCGCTCATAGTTGCCCATAGTTTTAGCACTATAATTGTGATGCAATAAATTCCATATTGTAGTTGCTTAGTGATGGGCTTTAGTGCCCTACGTGGGATGTAGTAAATTCCATAACGTAGTAGTTGAGATGACTTAGTAAGCTTCATATCAACATTTGTTTTAAATTGCTTGTGATATGGTTAAAATAATTAAAGGATATACATAGGAATTTTTGAAAGAAAACATCAAACAAATGATAAATTATCATGTTAGTGTATGTGATATATATCTTCGTTGCACTAACTTTGTTGTTTATTTTGTAGCTATTTATATTCCATTGTGTGCTATCATGGACGATAGGACTTCATCATTTTGTTGTCAATATAGGCGGGCAATTTATGACCTATGATGTAAAATTTTATGCATGAGCTGGATATGTAATTGAACAACATATATTTAGATTTTGAAATTGTATATTTGTAAATATCCATGCATTTCATATATATGATGCATCTTGATATATTTTATTTAAGTTTGTATTTATAAATTGAGAATTGAGTGTCAATGTGGCATGTTGGTGGAAATATGATAATAACTATGACATGTTTGGGAATAAAGAAGTTGGGAGGAATTGAGATTTTAATAGAAGTGTAAATTTCTTTATAAGTAAATATTGATTTATCAAAATGCAGTCGTTATACTACTGAAAATTTTATAAAAATATTTGAAACAAAAGTTGCAGAAATTTTATCACTCCCAACTAAAATAAAGAAAATTTAATTTCTGAGTTTAAATGAAAAAAACTAGTTAGAGAAAGTTAGGGTTCACTTCTCAGATTTCTTCGATCCGACTAGTTGATGAAGAGGAGTCCGTTGAAGTGCCCGACAGGATTTTACATACAAGAGTTTAGATAAGGTCTGGGAATGATCTTGTCACCCTTCCTCTTGGAAAATGTATAAGTATGGTTACTTCCATTAATAGAGTACAAGCTCCGAAGTCTAATCCTATTTTTTTTTAAAATGTGAGCTCTTTACTGTCATGGTGGCCCATCAAGTCCTATTGATGATCAAATTATTCGTAAGGTAGTATTTAAGCTATTGGTGCAGCCATCTTCTGGTTCCTCACTCTCTACTATAAGCTAAGTCCTTATTCAATCTCGTATGTGCCCTTTCATTCATTCTTACTTTTCTTTTGTCTTACTCAAGCTTTTCACAATCATCATAATAGGAATAAAAATGAGCATGTGTTAAAGGAGCAAGAAATTGCTGAGCCTTCTCTCTTCCCTCTAAGATAAGAGTTTGGAATTGGCATTGGACGATCTTGAAAGATAGAAAACAAGTTCTATTTAGAGGTAAATTCATTCATTCATCAAGGTAGTTCTTTTTCTTAGACCTAAAGGGAATATGCTTCATTTGTATACTAAAATCCACAACCATCTTTACACAAGTAGACGTATAAATATCCTTTAACAAAATTGTATTAAACACCAGCACTGGATTTCCATAAAGAGAAAGACAAGACCATCACTTTCTAAGGCACAAACCCCTTCTTATTTTCCTCACTTTGAAGCCCAAACAAAGAAGTTGAAATAGTGAAGCAAGTTATGAGTTTATTAAAGGAGAGAATGTAACTCCCCGAAGGTAAACCCTAGGAAGGAACAGAATCTCTACTCTTTAGATTTAGTGAAGTGGCCATTTACTTTATTAGGGTTATGAATAGCAGGATAAACTTTTCTTCCCTTCTAGCCCTTTGACCTTCTCTTGTCCTTACAGGGAGTTAAGTGGCCCCACTTGATAGGGATGGGGCACAACTGATAAGAAGAGTTTATTATCCTTTTAGTCACTTCTATTTCAAATAGAAAGAACTAAAAAATTTATATGAAAGATAAAAAAAATCTATGAATATTCTTCCATGACCAAGAGCAATGCCCTTTCACATTACTTTCTACTTATTTTGATCATGCTACCAGTATGATTGTTGTCATGAAGATTGTAATGCCTAAGGTATAAAAGAATAGATCATACTAGCGAGAAGTTGGATCATAGTCTTACCTTTTTATTTGAAGGACCATATTAGACCTAAAAGGAGGCCATAATTATTTTGTTGGAAAAGATAATTGACATGGGTAGAGAATCCTAAATTGATTTTATCTTAGTAATCATCATGGAGTCATTGACTAAGCTGGAGTCAAAGCCCATCCTTACTGATTAATCTCTTATGATTGGCAAGCAATCTTGATGAATTGAACAAGTAAGAAAGATCTAATTTCACACTATTGAAGGGAAGCACTCAAAGGAATATAATCACTTGCAAGAGTAAGGAAGGGAAGACTTAGTAAAAACCTAGAGATGAACCAATGAATTCCTTTAATAAATAGGATAGTGAATGAAGATTCAATTCCATTATTAAAGAGGTTGTTGACAAAGAGAACTTGCTACCAGAAAATGTTAGCAAACTCACTTATATTTATTACACTAACAAGGGATGAGACTAAAAGATTGGGATACCTACATAGAAGGAGGAGTCCTATCAGCATACTAGCATACTAAGCAAATCAATTATTACTCCATGAGCTCAGTACTAAATAAAGAAAAAATGTTCATGGAAAGAATAAAAGAAAGTATATAAATGTCAGCCCTCGGTTAGACTTATTTAGTAAGAAAGATATTCATGATAGAAATATCCTCTACTAAAAGCTATTGAATTCCAACTCTTCTTGTTCTAATTTTATTGGAAGAGAGATGAGATTCTTTCTTTAATTGAATTGGGGATGTTCTTTGACACCTTTTTTCTAGCAAACAAATTCACTTAGAGTATGGTTGTGTCCAATGATTCAAGGAAGGAGCTATCTACAACTTAACTGACAAATGAAAGAGCAAGCATAAAAAAGAGAGTTGTAGAGCTATCACAAGGGTATTCATTGAAGAATGTAAGTGAATTCCTAGGCTCATTCTCTTTCTATTGCTATTGCTCCCAAGAGTAATAGTTGATGTATTCCAAGTCCTCTTTGGCTTAAGTTGTGAACTTCCTCTCTTTTAACTTGACATCTTTATCAATTCTTGGCAATCTCATACCCTGGGAAGGGAGTGGTTGCTCAACACGAAAGAAGACAAAGAAGGTAGCATCCTCACTCTGATCATTTGCTTGTCAAAGTTAGTTAGTATTCACAACCTCTTGAGGTCTATAAGGATAGTTTGTTGATCCTATCATCATTGATTCAACCATTCGATGCATGTGAAGTTTTTCACCAAACTGGAGAAGGGAGAAGTTCAAGCAAGGCTCATCCGAACTAGAGAAGATAAAGTCCAGATATAGCAATAATCAATTCATCAATCTCACCCATAAAATAAGTATATTTTTCATCCAAAAGGTGGGTGCTCAAACGAATAAAACTTCCTAAACTAATTATAGATCCCACCTCAAATTGATAACCTCTCTCTTGAGAGAATTTGTCCATTCCATCTTATTTGAGAATCACTTACTCCGAATGGATGGTGTGCTCTCTTTCCAGAAAAATGGACCAAGCTTACTCATAATTTCATGTGGAAGAGTTTAACCTTCCACAAACCCCATATGCTATTTGGATTTGGGTCGACCCACTATACACAAGGTCTTGGGTAGACCTTTTCACATAGTGTAGAAAAAAATAGAGAGACATGAAATTAGGAGTAAATTCCTACTTATAGTTCCTTTAGAATATTAACTACTTTTAGAATGAAATAAAATATAGAATAATACTTAAAGGAATAAAGGATGAGAAGCACAAATGCTCTTCCACAATGTGGTTTACTAAAGTAGTAGAGCTGTAAGGGGCACACCCTTGGGATGAGCGGAAGACCTCTTTTAGGCAGAATTAAATAGTAAACCCGAGCAATGTAACTCTTCTATTTTTAAGCAGAAATTATGCCTTGTATATAAAATAAAAGGAAGAAGGCACACCTTCATTTTCCAAGTGAAGTATGACTTCACATCTTTAGCTCGTAACTTAAGCATAAAGAACTTATAAAAATAATATGACTAACTTACCTATTTCCCACCCCCTTTACCAACTATATTCTCTTATAGCAATTTGACTCTTTGCCTACACAACCTTTTTCACATCATCCTTTTTAAATCATTGCAAGGGGCTTTTAGGAAGCACTATAGGGAATGAAAGCAATGCAAAAGCTTGAAATAGACCACTATTTCATCCTTGAAACACCAGTCGGTGAGGTCACTTTAAAGTGAATGGTGCCGGAAAGAAAGCTCTGTCCTTGTAGATTAGTTAGTCGAGTCAATCAATAGGGGTAGAATTGTTAACACCTCAAGAGTTGAATGAGAAAGAGCTTAGGCAACACATCCTACCACACACGAAAGTAGCAAAGAAGATTGAGCGAACTACGTATACAAATAGCATGCTATGCTTGAACGTTGAGTACCATGCAGAGAATGAACGCTAAGACTCCAGCCCATATCGGGTTCAATTTCATATCTTTTCTCAATCACTTTAAAGCACATGCTTCCATAATGTTTGACTCCTTTATTCATTAAAGAATGTGAGTCAAATTCACTATTCTCTTCTTTGCTGGATTAACCTCATTGGATACCACAACCCATGCTTCAATCTGGTCAAGACATTGGCATTGTTAATGTTAACTTTAGATTATCCCAGACCAAGCCCTGTTATGTCAAATTGATGCTATGTCTTTATTGATTATAGATGGAAGCTCTAATTTCATAGAGGGCTACATTAGTTCTTGATTGAGTAAAGGTCTTTATCTATCTAAAATAGATAGAAAAACCAAGTTATTGGAAAGGTTACTCGTCATACCATTGGGGCTTTAAAAAAGATCTTAGTGATAATTCCATCCATCATGATCGATGATGAACCTTTTCTCATTTAGGAAGGATTTTCAAGTGTAGTATTTTAAAAATCATAGGATGAAGTGGAGCTTCAAAGCTAAGGATGAATGGAGGATCTCAGGATTCAATTTCAAACCATGTAATGAAGCAAGTTATTTTAGGGTTGAAGCCTATAATATATGTATCATAGAATGGGCAAGTCTCACAAAGCACTGAAAAATTCAACTCTATGTGTAAGGTATTCCAACATTTGTTACCTAACAAAAATTCCAAGGCAAACGCAAGAGTTGGGATGGTGGCATAATCAGGATCTAATTGAATTCTTTTGTAATACCACCAACCAACTACCTTTAAAGCATGTATGCCAAGCTTTCTATTCTTTTTCTTTATCTTGTGCTCTGCTACCTAACAGTCCTATAGTCAATTTCAATCCTTTGCTATGAAATTATTTTGATTGCTTACTTCACTAGCAAGGTATTTTTTAGACAGAAGATGGGTTGAACCAAAAAAACTAAGAACTAGATTCAAATATCTAGATGTGACTGCCATTATAGGACACAAGATTGGAAAATAGAATATTTAGAGGAAAGAGATATTCTTGTCATTAACAGTTTAACCGAAGAGAGTAGATAAGTCTTTTCCATCCTTTTAAAAAGCAAGAAATTGATCTTTTGAATTTTAATACACTAGATTATATTCATTCAATCTAAAAATAATGCATTTATTTGAGACTTAGGAAAACCTCTCTAACCTACCCTCCATGCTCGCATAGTTAGGTATATGGTCAACCAACCTTACTCTACTTTAGCTATTGAGTCTTGCTCAAGTGGGTAGTCAAGTAAATGAGATTGGAGATGGCTTGGTTTTGAAAACTCAAAGAAATGGGCTGAGGTAGGGCTACAAGGTACCCCAAAAATATTAGGTCAAAGTCATATGGATAGACTGACACCTTAACCATTTTGATAGACTAAATCAAACCTAGAGGTGTCAGCAGGGGGTGGGCATCCCAAGCCAGACACGGAGGCCAACCCAGTTCAGCCATGCCTGACCCGACATGACACGGTCCAGGACCGTGCCCTGGCCCATGTCAGGCAGACCCTCATCACAACTCATGTCGTGTCGTGCAGAGAAAATTCAGCCCATGTCTTGTACTAGGCATGACCTAGGTGCCTAGCAAGTGGGCACGACAAGGGTGATGCCTAACGGATCAATTAGCGATGCACGACAAGCGACATGGTGATGGTGTTATCTATGATGGGTGACATGGTGATGCCCAATGGGCGATGGTGTGCCTGACAGAAGGTGATGCCTAACGAGAGATAATACTGTGCTATATAAATCTCATTTCTAGGTTAAGAATTATTTTAATCAAGAACCAGTGTGAACCAGCTCGAACTAGCCCGAAATTTTGTTGATTTTTGGTGGTGGGCCTGCCCTTTAGTGAACTATATGCTGTCATGGCACGACATGGTTCTTGTAGCATGTCGTGCCTGACACGACACATGGGCCTGTACGGACATGAAAAATATGGGGCATGTCGGCTCGACATGGCCTGTTTGACACCTGTAGTCAAACCTATATAAGTACTAAATTTTGATTCTATGTGTGCGCAAGAGTTTAGTTACTTGATGAGCTTTAACTAACATCTGACTATATAAAAAAATCTTGGCTTGCTTGTTTGCTTAGTTTTTTCACAAGGGTGGAAGTGCTCTATTTTCTTATCTGATTTTGATCTGCTTGATGATTGCGCTACTAGGTGATGGAAATAGCAATAGCATAATAAAGTTTTTTCTTTGTGAGTCATGAAATGGACATTAATATAATAATGGATTTTCATGAATGATTTGAATTAGTTGAAGAATGAGACTAATTATAACAATCCCTAATGGAGTTGGTTGAACATTCCATCTACTTTAGGTTTGTTATAGTTTATATGGAATCAATTCATGCATCTAGGGCATATGTGCTATGATGGATTAGTAGGCTACTAGGATTATTGATATGAGATAATGATGTTAGTCTTTTTTTTTTCTTAGAGGTGGCATTAGTGTTTAATCTTTCTGAATAAACTCCTTTGGTTGCTTCATTTTATCCTTTCATCCTCTAGCTTATAAAATAGACCAATTTAACTAACATAGCTCCCATACAATTAGGTGGGGTCAATTGATGTTGGAAGGCCACACTTAGTGATGGCATAGTCACAACTCCATATAGGTTGACCTACTACCAACATCATTAGTCCTTTAATTCTAGAAGCTAGGGACAAAAAATTTTATAAGACAAATGAAGAGCTCCAAATAGAATCAAAAGCAAGCAAGGTCAACCCCCAGTCTTTATTCCATAGTTACTCTATTGCCCACCACTAGTTACTCTGTTGGTTAGATGGGAATGAATGATTATTCTAGATTGACTTCTAGGTTTAGCAGTTGGATATGAGGCATTCAAAAATGAATAATATATATATATATATACTCAAACCAAATACTTCTACTTGATAAGAATGTTGAATTGAGCTCCTGTGCATGGCTATGTGACATGTCCCAAACTTATTGTTATCTCATGAATTGATCCCTAGTGATATAGAGAATATCAAACCATCAAAAACTTGGAAAGCAGCTCTACCAAACCCTAGTAGAGGCGACACAACTGACATGTGAGCAACCTACTCTCTCTACAAGCAATCTATCAAGTAGAAGAAAGTCAAGGCTAAAAAACTAAACGGTAAGAATATTATGTGGTCAAAGGTTTACTTAAACTCTTCAGAGTCATACATTGACTGACATTGTTGTCAACTCACAATGTGACCTCACACCATTATGTGAGTGGTTTTATTAGATTCACTATTCAAAAATAAATTCTTTCTATTTGTATTCTCATTGCTTCCATCCAATTGGATGATATGAGATATCTAATATCTCCATACATCAACAGTGATCCAATTATAATAAACATAGCTTAGGTTGTAAGCATATAAGAGATCTTTTTCCTTCACCTGAACTATTTGAGTGAGATTAGAATTTCATTCCGGGGCTTAGATGAAAGCTTCAACAAAGCATAGAATTCCATTGTCTCGCCCTACAACTAGAATCCAGAAAGTCTATAATCAAAAGAAAGTTTTATGGTTATTCCAAAATCAAGCATTTGGGCTAGCTTGTTTATTTATCTTTTTCACTCTCCTTCTTAAATCCATAGAAATGTAATATTAGGTTGAAAGGTATCTTCATAAGTTATCCAATCTATTACTACTAGTATTATAAGTACGGTTAGGCCCTTACCTACTGGCTAAAAAGAAAGTCTTGCTTTCTCACTAGATTACACAATACCTCTCATCTAAAAAAGGTAATAACAATTGAACCGAAAAGCATAAATTAAACTCAAATCCCAACTTGAGTTGCAAAGAAAACTAAACCCCCTGAAAACTCACCTAGCTTTGTATAAACGGAAAAGAAATTAGATTTAGATTGGCATGCGATAACAACCCAAACTTCCATGAGATTCTTAGTTTACATGCATGCTAGATTTCCTTTAACTACTGAAATGCCTACATCAATGAGAGAGTTACTAAGGGATTTCTCAAATAATCAAGAGACTATTATAGGGACCTTTATACAAGTCCTGGTTATGCCCTTAGGGAAGATTTCTTTTTCATTTTATGATTACCTTGCATGAAAAGGGGCTTGACCAAAAAGATAACCAAGCTAACCTCAAAAATAAGAAGCATACCTAGGGGACTTCACTTGAATATGATAAAAAATGAATTTCGTAAGACCACATCAATCCTTAGCTCTAGCATACTAAGCGAATTAATTACCCTATTTGCTTATTTATTTTACTATTGTGCTCGAGATTGTAATATTATTAGGCACATTTTCCTACTTATCTTAAATAGGGTGATGTGTCAAGACCCTTGTTGTTGTGTATGGGTAATGAAATGTATCCCATTCGTTGTGCACTTAGTAAAGATCACTGCTAACATGAGAGCCAATCTTCTTCATTAGGGTTTATTAGTCATTTTTCATTATTTGAAAGCTATATTAAAATGTCTAAAATGTAATGCTTCTTGGTAAATTGCAAAAGTTTCAATGCACCAATTGTTTTCGTTTATAAGCATTCATTTTAATTTGCAAATTTTCAAAAACTCTTGACCAGGGATCTCATGAAAAGAAGGGTTCATTTTTTCCTTTCTAATCAAAGAAGTCAGAGATCTATAAAGAGTCAATTGCAAGACTTGGGAGGGGATCGACCACTAGGAAGATAGAGATAGTCATTCATCTATGCTAATAGAGTTTATATTAGCTTAGGAGAGGAGTAGATTCCATCAAAATTAAACCCAAAATAGAGTTTATATTCAAATCCCTACTAAACATGATGCCTTAAAGAGAATCCGATGTTGCTAATGGAAGTATCATGCTTTAGAATATTCACAAAGAAATGCTTTAGGAAGTCACAATGGTTAGCGAGTGCCCAAAGAATTTTTCTTATATGATTTTTTTTAGAAAGGAGACAAAAGCCCACTATCTCCAATGTATGGTGATGCTTCCACTTTTGGCTTATGTTAGGAAAATGATATTGTATGCAAGTATGACCCTATGTAGTGATGGTACATTAAGGTGAGTCGATGAGCTAATATAACTAGCTTACTTTAATATGTGGAGGCAACCTAACGTTAAGCACTAGGGCCAGCCACAAAGGAATATGCTTGAATTTAAGAAATCTTTCAATTGACCTTTTCCACAATCAAGCTAGAAAAAAATAGATGAATACAGTACTATTCAAATATGAATAAAATGGATGATAGTAGAGCATACCATCCATTCCTCTCCAATTATATGGTATATGCGCTTCATGATTAAAATAAAAGCTAGCAGTGAGACCTCAATTTGGCCAACCTATCTAGTAAGTGCCTCTAAAGAAATGTTTGGAACAATCGATAAGGAATAAAATTCCATTGAGGCCTTCTCTAACATGTTCATCTTCCTACAACACACATGGCTTTGACTCATTCGAGTAGGTTAGTGAGCATGTATGTTGCGGGTTCAAAGTATGGTAATGTTGATGGGGAACTAACCTTCATTACATGTGTTAAACATCTGACTTGAGGTTTGGAAGGATGGTGCATATTTAGAATAACCTTCAGCCCTTCGAAATTCTTAGAGTTGCTCTTTCTCTTTTTGCTTCTACTTCTTACTACTTAGATACTTTCAGTAGGAGGGGCAGTTGGTGGCAACTTGGAATGCATGGTCAGCTAGCTCTTTAGGTAGGACTACTCTAGTTGATAGCTCAGGTTCTAGTCTTGGAGTTCAAGCTGGAGACATTAAATGCTGGAAAAATGATTTATTCAATCTTGATAAAAAGTAAATCCCCCCCCCCCCTCCCCAGTCTTGATCCATTCCATAGGTACACTAATTCATAGTACCATATGTGAGTAGAAGAAGGGCTTTGCTCTAGGTCTATTTGCTCTAGATAAAAGTGATGTATGGAATACTTCGCCTAGTCAATGATGAAATTTTAAACAAATATAATCATACATGGACCTATCGAAATAGTTCTAGGGAAGACCATACAAAAGTAGTCAAACTATAATTTCATGGGTTGATCAATAATTAGGGAAACATTCCTCAAGGCAAAGGAAGCAGTTAGTCGAGCGAAGAGAGAATTGGAGAGGTTGAAGTGAGCTGATGTTTTATGTCAAGTAAAGGTGTTTGTGTAACACATATCAAAGCATCTATTTCCAAATCTAATATATGAGATTTGTTCTCTGTTTTTCCATGTCTCTTTTTGCCCTCGATAAAATATAAGACCACTCTTCTAACTCTTGACTTTGAATAATCTTTCTTTCTTTCACATCTGAGACTCCTACTCTACTAATAAATAATTATTTGGTATTTTAGAGATGGCTACTAGCCTGCTATATTGATTTGATACCTACTCCTTCTCCATAGCTGGTGCTCTTCTAGTTGCCACAAATAGAACTATTAAGGTGCTCACATGACACTAGTAGATGCTCATAAGGAGTTGTAAGACAGAACTCTCATTTTGGGCTGCTAAAGACATACGTGAATTTCGATGACTTTCTGTAGCTCATGGAGACCCTTCTAGATGCTAGTAAAAATGGGGCTCCTACATATGATGGTATGCCTTCTCTTTTACTTAGACCTTTCACCTTTAGTTGATGATTTCGAGACAAAGACTAATAGGCCTTCCATCTCACCTATCTTATAAGTCACTCTTCCCATAAGGGGCCACACCTAGATCTTGCCTTTTTTTAATTGGCTGAATGTGACCCTTGAACTCAAGCTACTAAAAGGAATGAATTTACATGTCCATTGAAAAATATAAAAAAATTAGGATCTTATTTCTGCTTGTACTTCTTTCTTAGTTTGATAGGGCTAATGGTGAAGTTGAATTGTAATTTTTCTTCCTAGTTCAAAAGGAAACTTAGGCAGTTATGAAAACTACTTTTTGAGATGACATAGAAGAGAAGGTCATTCTTTATGACTATCCAAAAAATATTATCTTGACTTTGAGATAGTTCAGAGGTTCAATTATAGCACTACAAGTAAAATCTCATATAGCTGGGGACAATTCCCTAGCTAAATGGGCATTTTCCACTACTAAACGGAATATAGCGATGGATTACCAATGGATGGGTTCCCTACCTAATGTGCTCCTTGCTACAATTTAGCGAGGGAAAATATCACTAGCTAAAAATTTAGCGACGGAAAAATTTCTAGCTAAAAATACAAATTCCCTAGCTAAATTAACAAGCTAAATGAGATTTTCCGTCACTAAACGAAAATAACGACAGAAGATTCCCAAGCTAAAGTGCCGGTCGCTAAATTTTAGTGACAGAAATAATCCCTAGCTAAAAAAATTTAGCGACGAAAAAATCAGTAGCTAAATTTAAGATTTCTCTAGCTAAATTAGTTAGGGAAAATTCCCTTGCTAAATTAGCAAGGGATTTATCCCTTGCTAATTTAGCAATGGATTATACCCTTGCTAATTTAGCAAGGGAATTTTCCCTAGCTATTTTAATTTCAAAACTATCTTTACAATTTAATTTATTTTAAAATTTTTTAATTAAATAATTTAATATTTTTATATCAAATTGAATAAAAATTGAAACTATACATAATTTATAATAAACAAAAAATAAAATCATTTAATAACTTATTCTACTTGAATAATCTACATAATTGAAACAAAAAAATAATAAACTTGTATTACATCTTATCTATCAATGTATCTACCGACAATGCATAAAGTATAATATATCCATTCATTAACATTGCTTTCTCTCCTTCTGCTCCTTCGATCACCAATTTTCTACTGCGACAAAGCTGTCCGAGTCACGGCACGTAATGTCTAGTGAAAAATCTCATCACTTATACAAGCTTTGTATGAGGAAAAATGTAATATCATATCTGTAAGAAATTTAAACTACTCTGTCAAATTAAAATAAAAAAAAGTTATATTTTGATAAATATATAATAATTCAGTATATATGTAAATATATACTAGCATTTCACTAGTACATATATTACTACTGTATATGTACATAAAATCTACAATATTATGTGTACATATATACTAACTTTATTCATACGTATATACCATATTTATTGCTGTTGCTACTGCTCCCCCTACCGCTGCCACTCTTGCTGCTCCTGCCGCTGCCACTGCTGTTGCCAATGCCATTACTGCTGCTGCCGCTTCTACTACCGTCACTATCAACGATGCCACCACTACTGTCGCCACTATTTCCACCACTGTAGTGGCTGCCGCCGCTACCTGCTGCCCACGCTGCTAGTGCTGCCGCTATCACCGCTGCCTCCATTGTCGCTGCTGCTTCTGGTGCTGCCATTGCTACTGTTGTTGCTTCCGGTATTGTCGCTACTACTGCCGCTGTCATCGTCTCCGCTGCCATCGCTCCCACCGATGCCGCTGCTGGCACTGCTGCTACCGCCACTGCTGCCGCCACTGCTGCCACCGCTGCCACCGCCAACTCTGCCACCACTGCCATCACTACCACTACTGTTGCTGATAATTGGCTTTTATATACCTATAATAGACTAAAACTCTACCCATAAATTTTGGATACACACAAATATATTCATAGATATATAAAAACAGGTATTATAGACATGAACAAATACAAATTAAAGTTGATTGTCATTCAGCTTCAACAAATTTTTTTTTTAATTAAATTAATATTTTTATATTAAATTGTATAAAAACAGAAACTATAAATGAAAATTTTAAATTAAACAAAAAAAATTCATTTGATAACTTATTCTAATACAATATTTTAAATAACTAAAACAAAAAAAATAACAAAATTATATTACATATTATTAATCAATGTATCTACTGACTGTGCATAAAGTATAATCTATCCATGCATTGACATTGCTTTCTCTCCCTCTGCTCCTCCGATCGCCAACTTTCGGCGTCGAAAAAATTATCCGAGTCATGGTGCTTCATGTCTGTTGAAAAATCCCTTCACTTATACAAGCTTCGTATGGGAAACAATGCGGTACCATATCTGTAAGAAATTTAAACCACTCAATCAAATCAAACTAATTAAAAAACTATGTTTTGATAAATATATTTTACTGTAGTAAATATATACATATATACTAGCATTTCAATCGTACATATATGACTATAGTATACGTACATATAAACTACATTATTATGCGTAAATATATACTGAGTACATATATACTCAGTATATATGTACATAAAATACTATAATATTATATGTACGTATATACTAACTATATATGTACGTATATAGCATATTTGTTGCCGTTGTTGCTGCTCCCACTGTCACTGTCGCTCCTATCGCTATAGCTCCTGCCACTACAGCTACTGTCGGTGCTGTTGTCATTGCTGTCGGCAGTGGCAGCATCACCGGCAGCAGCACTGGTAGTAGTGACACCGACACTGGCAGCAGTGACACCGGCACTGGCAGCGGTAGTTGTAGTGGCAGCAGAATCGGAAGTAACTGCCACATTTATATATACTGTGTACATATGCTATATGCTCTCAAAAAATATAGCATAAAAAAGCATACAAATTATATTAAATCACGACAATATGCATAGATAAAAAATCATAAATTCATAAAACAAGATTACTTATTATTATATCTACAATGTTGTAACTATTAGTATCACAAAATTTCAAATACATTCTACTTTCTTTCTTAGTTAATGAAATACATATTCAGAAATCTCATTAGAAACCTTCCAAATAAAAGATAAAACTCAACAAGCAATTCACATTCATTTGTATCATATGTATTAATATTTCAAGAACAAAGAGAATCAAATAAAATATGTTTAAAAATAAAGTATATAAATAAATTATGTTTTTCAAGGTTCAAATAACAAACTCACTTATAAGTAATCATTGAGCAATCATATATTAATTAATTGTATCATTATTTTTCTTATTTTCTAAAATTATTCATCATTTTTATTACATATCTATAAAAATCACCAATATGCTAAACATGACTCTTATTTTTAATAAAATATTCATTAGTTCAAGATAAATTCAACCATACTTAAAGATTTATTAATTATAATCTCACCTCATATAAATGATTTCTATCACCCTTTTGAGTTCGTCATTTCTATTGTACTCTTCACAAATATCTTTGTATAATTATTCATTATCTTGTGAATGCATTTCATATAAGCTCAATTTTATACGTAAACAATCAATAAAGTGAAGCAAAATTGAGTGAATATTTTAAGTAATAGTCAAGTGTGTTCCAGAATAAAAATATATATTTAGTGTTTGACATTTTTTTGAAAAAATTATCCAAAAAAAATATAATTTGAAAATAATTAAGAAATGCTATCTAACCTTTTATAAAATCCCAAATTTACTCTTACTCATCTACATCATGTAAAAAACAAAAAATAAAAAAATAAAAAAAACAAACATATTAATACATATATATATATATACATACATACATACATATATAAACATACATACATATGTGTGTGTGTGTGTGTGTGTGTGTATAATATGTTTATACATACAGACATATATACAATATATACATATTAACATATACATATTAATACATTTATACATGTATACAAGATATACATTTATGCATTTTAACAAATATTAATGTATATGCTTTTGTTTTCAAAAATAGTATATTCCAAAAAAACTATTTTTGACTTTTGTTAAATATTAAAATATATTTACCTAATCAAACAAGTAAATATATTTTTAAAATTATTTTTTAATCACAAGTTTAGGCAACATAAGAAAAAAAATTATATATTCATCTATATTTTTAAGAGCACCAAAATATATGATTTTTTTTATTTTAAGCATTGATTCTTAATTATTATCATATTACAACCCCTTTACATAATTTTCCTTATTTTTTTTTTCTATATTATTATTTTACTAATAAATTATCTACCTAATCAAAATAAGTAAATATATTTCTTAAATTTTTTTAATCACTGATTGAGTCAACTGTCAACATTAAAAAATAATAGTACATTATATTCTCAAGAATCTAAACAATTCCATTTATTTAGTAAATCATCTAATCATGTTAACTAGTTGTAATCAAATTTACACTTATAGCAATTAGAAAATAACTAGTTGTAATAAATTAATATAATTAATTTATTAATTATTTTATAAATTTTATTTTTAAAATTAAATATTAATATATATTAATAAAACTAAAACTCTTAACTAAAATAAAAAAACTAAACTAAATAAAATTTAAAAGAATTTATTTTTATTAATTTATCCTTAATACGTAAAATCCCATTTGATTTATTATGTCTACACCTTAATCGGCAGTCCGTACCCGAGTTCTAAAAGTCAAAACTAAAACGAGATATAGAAATAAACAAGAGAGGATGGATAATACTAGAAATAGATAGATAAGATAAAATGGATATATATTTGAGAATGAGAAGATATATATATATATATATTTCAAAAATATAATTTTTTTTATAAAAATTCATTTTTTGATTTTTTTATATTAAATTGGGCAGCAGATTACGACTTCCGTCAAATTTCTGCTCCTAGTCATTGGGGTTGAATCCAATGGCTTAAAACATGATTTTTTTTTAATCATTGGGTATGTTCGACCATCGAACCTACCCAATAGTCACATATTTTAAAAGCTTCAGCTTCTAGAATGTGTTGGAACTAGATGCTCGGGCGGTTGGGTTTGATTGTTCGGAGTTCAGATGCGGACCGTTCCCGTCGTCCGAACACCTACCTGATTTCTGAGATTTGGTCTTGGGGTGCGACATGGTTTGGGTAATGCCATTTGCTTTATTATGTCTGCACCTTTATCGGCAGTTTGTATCCGAGTTCTAAAAATCAAAACCAAAAGGAGATATAGAAATAAACAAGAGAGGATGGATAATACTAGAAATAGATAGATAAGATAAAATGGATATATATTTGAGAATGAGAATATATATATATATATATTTCAAAAATATAATTTTTTTTATAAAAATTCATAATTTTGATTTTTTTTATATTATAAATGGGCAGATTACGACTTCCGTCAAAATTTTGCCCCTAGCCATTGGGGCTGAATTCAATGGCTTAAAACATGAATTTTTTTTAATCATTGGGCATGTTCGGCCATCGAACCGACCCAATAGTCACAAATTTTAAAAGCTTCAGCTTTTGGAATGTGTTGGAACTAGATGCTCGGGCGGTTGGATTTGATTGTTCGGAGTTCAGATGTGGACCGTTCCCGTTGTCTAACACCTACCTGATTTTTGAAATCTAGCCTTGGGGCGCGACATGGTTTGGGTAACGCCGAAGAACCGTGCCTTCGGGCTAGGGTACCAAGCCATGCCTGGTCCAACATGAGGCTTGGGTTAGCTCGGCATGGTATGGGCCCAAACAAAGGTCTAGATAGATGTGTCAACACGGCCAGGCCGGCCCCGCCGGCCGTGCTTGGGCTGGCCTTGCATGGGAATATCCCAGGCCCGTGTCGTGCCCGGCTAAGGCACAACCCGTGCCGTTCCATGCCGAAGCGAATCGGGCCTTGTGCCGTTCCTGACCCGGCACGGTTCGGTGGCCCATGGCACGGTTTGTAGGCATAGTTGGGGTCATAGTTCACACCCAGCCCCGATGTTCCGCACCCGCAATCCCACACCCACTGACCCGCAGACCTGGCTAGGTCTAGGTGGCTCCCGACTTTTCGCACCCTCACGAGTCACAGTGACTCGGGACACGGGAGTCAGGCCAAGCCAAGCTTCCTACAAAAATGATCTCGGGTCGAGTCCAATCAGACCCAACCCACGGTCCTGTTGTTTTGCAACAACAATTTCTTGTTTAACACAAGAAATTATCAAGAACAGAAGCTTGAGAATTAAGAAGAAGAGATGAACAGAGAAGAAGAAGAGAGGAAGAGTTATCGCGCAGCAGAGGAATTCAAAACAATAATAATGATCCAGCGGCTAGGTCAAAAAAAATATCGGCTTATATATCAGTCCGATAATAAAAACGCGTAAATTTATTAAAAGAAATACTTTACAGTAATTCACGATAATTGCTCATTAAGGGCAAATCCGTAACTTCACTTCCCTATCCTAACATAATCGAACAGCCCGTCAACAATCCCCCCGATTCGATGTAGTTGGGGTCAATCCAAGCTTTTCTCTCAGATAGATAAGCTTTTCTCTTGGTAAAGCCTTTGTGAATATATCAGCTACTTGATCTTCAGTCCTGCAAAAAACCAACTTTACTTCATCAGATTCAATCCTATCCTTAATGAAATGATATTTCAAACCTATGTGTTTGGTTCGACTGTGCATTACAATATCATTCGCAATAGATATAGTGGATTGATTATCACACAGAATTTTTGTCGGATATTTTTGGACTTTATCTAAGTCACCCAACAATTTTCTAAGCCATAGGGCTTGAGAGGTTGCAACTGAAGCTGAAACATATTCAGCTTCAGTAGTGGACAAAGCTACAGTTGATTGTTTCTTGGACTGCCAAGAAACTGCAGCAGTTCCAAGATTAAATATATATCCAGAGGTACTTTTGTAATCCTCTGGATTTCCTCCCCAATCACTGTCACAGTAACCTATGATTTCAGTATGGTTAATTCTATGATATTTCAAACCTAAATTCAGTGTACCTTTGAGATATCTCAATATACGTTTAGCAGCACTTAAGTGTATATGATTCGGACAGTGCATAAAACGTGATAGCAAATGAACTGAGAAAACTATATCAGGTCTAGTTGCTGATGCATACAGCAGACTGCCTATTAGGCTTCTAAATTTTTTTATATTTACTGGTTTACCCTTAGCTGAAAGAAGTTTCTGATTTACTTCTAAGGGGGTAGACACTGGTTTACAGTCACTCATTCCGAAATTTTTTAATATTTGTTTAATGTATAAGGTTTGAGAAACAGACACACCACTTGTGTCTTGAATTATTTCAAGTCCTAGGAATTGTTTTAAACTTCCTAGATCAGACATTTCATATCTAAACTCCATTTCTTTCTTAAAATTAATTATCAATTCTGTTTTATTACTTGTGAATATTATATCATCAACATACAACGAAACAATCAAAATTCCAGAATTGTTATCTTTTTTAATATAGAGTGTAGGCTCACTCTTGCTTCTACTGAATCCTTGATTCAGAAGATAAGAGTTGATTTGGTGATACCAAGCACGAGGAGCTTGTTTCAACCCATACAAGGCCTTATTTAATTTATAAACACAGTGTTCACTACCCTTTTTCACAAACCCAGGGGGTTGTTCTACATATATCTCTTCCTTGAGTTTTCCATTTAGAAAGGAAGATTTTATATCTAATTGGAATAAATTCCAACCTTTCTGTCCGGCTAAGGCTATTAAAAGCCTTATGGTTTCTAACCTTGCCACTGGAGCAAAGGTTTCATGGTAATCCAGTCCAGGTTTTTGTGAGTAGCCTTTGGCTACTAATCGAGCCTTGTATACAGGCCGATTTGAGTTTGATTTAAATTTAATTCTATAAATCCACTTAACACCTATACTGTGTTTATTTTGGGGTAAGTCAACTAAAGTCCAAGTGTTATTTTTCTCGATAACGGACATTTCTGTCTGCATCGCTTTGAACCAGAATTGATGTTTTACAGCCTCTTCATAGTTGAGTGTCTCAACTGAGGTGTAGTTACATCTCTGATAAATGTCCGATAGGTCTCTATACTTTACTGGAGTTAGTTTACTAATTTCAGTTATCGATTCAGAATTAGATGTTTTACAGTCACTACGTTCAGAAACAGATTTGGACTCATATTGGGAATCATGTTCAGTAAAAGAATCACAATCAGAAATAATTTCAGAGGTAAGAGTAGAGGGTGAGCCGAAATCATACCTTGGAGCATTTTTAAATTTATTGCAGGTTGCACCAGCTTCTGTGCAACCATTTTCGGTTCCAGAATTAGCTTCAATTAAATTCTCATCCCACATGCTGTTTTCATCAATCAGAATATCTCTACTCACCAGAAATGTCTTTGTTTCTGGTGAGTACAGTCTGTAACCCTTGGATTGCAGACTGTAACCTACAAAAATACATTTTAGACTCTTGGAGTCTAATTTGTTTCTATGTGCACTTGGTATATGGGAGTAACACACACTCCCGAATACCTTTAGGTGTTTAGCACTAGGCTTCCTACCAGTCCAGGCTTGCACTGGAGTTATGTTTTCCAGTGCTTTGGTTGGGCATCTATTGAGCAAGTACACAGAAGTGTTCACTGCCTCTGCCCAAAAAGACTTTGGTAGGTTTTTCTGTTTTAATAAAGTTCTGGCCATTTCCATTATGCTCCTATTTTTCCTCTCCACAACTCCATTCTGTTGTGGTGAGTAGGCAGTGGTAAGTTGTCTAATTATTCCATTCGATTCACAGTAATCTGTGAATTTTTGAGAGAGGAATTCACCTCCTCTGTCTGTTCTAAGTGACTTGACACTTAGACCAGATTGTCTCTCAACTAATGGTAGAAGTTTCTTGAAGCATTCAAGTGCTTCAGACTTGTGCTTCAAGAAAAAGACCCATATATGTCTTGTGCAGTCATCTATGAATAGCAGAAAATAACTGCTATTGCCCAAGGATTTTACTGACATAGGACCACATATGTCAGCATGTAGTAATTCCAGAGGTTGAGAAGCTTTCCAGACAGAGTGTTTCGGAAAGCTTCTTCTGGATTGTTTTCCCAGTGAACATACTTCACAGATGGAATTAGGTGGTGTAAGGTTAGAGGGCACACCATTTACCAAATTATTTTGAAAAATATTTTTTAGGTCATAGTAATTCAAATGCCCAAACCTTCTGTGCCACAGAGAGGTGACAGATTGGACATTCATTGAGAATGCCTTATCTGTTTTCTCTGCAAATGTCAGTGGAAAACTTCTTCCACTTGACATTTTTACAATCCAGGAAGGTTTATTGCTATTTTGGTCAAAAATTTTACATATTTTATTTTCAAACATTAATTTATAGCCTCTTTCAATTAATTGCCCGACACTTAGTAGGTTCTGGTCCAAGGCAGGAACCAGAAGCACATCCTTTATGAACTTTGTTCCAGAACAGGTGGGTACAGCCACTCTGCCCTTGGCTTGCGCCTGAACTAGTTCACCATTCCCCAATTTGACTTGTGAATTTACTACTGGAAGTAAATCCACAAATATCTCTTCATTTCCAGACATGTGGTTTGAGCAGCCACTGTCCAGAAACCAAGTGTTTATTGAGTGTATTTTTTCTGTTTCATTTACATAAAACAGATGTTCTACAGAACTTACTTGTTCTGTAAAACCAACACTCTGATTGTAATTATTTTTACAGTTCTTTGAACTGTGCCCAAACTTTTTACAGTTTTGGCACTGATTTTGTTTTCTAAACCAACACTCTGTCGCAGTGTGGTTTAATCTCTTGCAAATAGTGCAAGAGATAGCTTTTTCCTTAGATGAGTCTGAAGAGGGAGTAGAAGGAGAGTGTGTTTTAATTTTATTCTTATTTTTATTTTTAGAATCATACCTTGATGTAATTTTTTTGTTCCTCATATCTCTGTATTGCACTTCAGCCTTATTGGGGCTGCCTTCCCATCTTGACTGCATTGCAGTCTCTGCAGAACTTTCTGCTCTCTTCAGTAATCGACCTTCGTAGGACTTCAGTGAGCTCAAAACTTGCTGGATGGAGAGTTTTGATAGGTCTTTAGTCTCCTCAATAACTGCCACAATAGCATCAAATTTATCAGGCATGCATATTAAGAGTTTTTCAACCAATCGAGTCTCAGAGACATTTTCTCCATGAATCTTCAGTTGATTAACAATATCTAAGAACTGGGTTGAAAACTCAGTAAGAGAATCTGAGTTTTTCATACTCAGATTCTCAAAGTCTTTTCTCAAGGAGTGCAGAAGAGCTCCTCGAGCCTTCTTATCTCCTTGATATTCCTCGATTAGGAGGTCCCATGCCTCCTTGGCTTGAGTACAGCCAAGTAATCTAGGAAATATCGCATTACTTACACCCTGTTGGATGAAAAGTAATGCCTTAGCATTTAATTTCCTCAATTCCTTCTCTTGTAACAGCTCTTTACCTTCCAGAATAGAGAAATTAGGAGCTTCTTGATATCCAGAAACAACTATTTCCCATATATCTTGGGAGATAAATAACGTTCGCATTTTGACAAGCCAATAGTCAAAATTATCACCATCAAACAAGGGAATAGGAATCAAACCCGAGTGTGATGCGTTTTGAGTTTTTGAAAACATATCTTAATAACAGTTTGAAAAAATATGAACAGATAGTTCAGGCTTTGTAAAAAATAAGTTTTAAAAAACCACAAACCCTTTAGATCTTGCTAGATCTGGTTAGATCTATGCTCGATCTTAAGAAATTTGTGAAATATATTTAGGTTTTCAGAGAACGCCCAACTGGAGAAATTAGATTTGAATATTGCTCAAAAATAATTTCAATCACAGTTAAGAAACAATGCTCTGATACCACAATGTTGTTTTGCAACAACAATTTCTTGTTTAACACAAGAAATTATCAAGAACAGAAGCTTGAGAATTAAGAAGAAGAGATGAACAGAGAAGAAGAAGAGAGGAAGAGTTATCGCGCAGCAGAGGAATTCAAAACAATAATAATGATCCAGCGGCTAGGTCAAAAAAAATATCGGCTTATATATCAGTCCGATAATAAAAACGCGTAAATTTATTAAAAGAAATACTTTACAGTAATTCACGATAATTGCTCATTAAGGGCAAATCCGTAACTTCACTTCCCTATCCTAACATAATCGAACAGCCCGTCAACAGGTCCCCCACACCCCAATGGGCAAAAAAAAAAATTTGAAAATGTTTTCGTTGGATTTCGCCTCCAACGGCTAGGGGATAGAATCCCTTTGGGACTGACCATCTTAAAAGGTATGTCAAATTATGCACCAAAAAATATGGTCCATTAAATCCTAGGCAAACTCAACTTGACACTGTACTTTTTGATACTGAATCGAGTTCAGTCTCAAAGTTTATTCCCTTCATATATACCAGCGAGTTGGGTAAGGATGACATGGCCAGACTTATCACATTGATAGGTCTTCCGATCAGATTTTTGGAAGATTCAAGGGTAGCGCACATAATGCAGACATATTTTCAGCCTGCTTATCGTAGGATTCCTAGGTCCACATCTAGGAATGACAAACTAAAATTGTATAAGTTAGAAAAATAAAAAACAATTAATGAATTTATGGCATATAGTGGAGTGGTGTCCGTGACATCCGATATCTGGACAAGTCACGATGAATCATCTTATGCATGTCTCACCAGCCACTATGTATATTCTAACTGGACTATGAATAAAAAAATTTTAGGATTCTCTGAGATTCTCCATCCTTATGATGGCTCGGTCATTTTTGAGAGTATGATAAAAATTTTTAGGGAATATAAAATTTAAAATAAAAATTTTAGTATCATATTAAAATAATACATCTAATAATGAAGTAGCGATTAACATGTTTGTTAGGAATATTAAAGATATACCATTAGAAGAGATTTTTCATGTCAGATGCATGTGTCGCATAATTAACCCGATTGTTCAAGCGGGTATGAATGTGTGTTCCCCTGCGTTGGATAATATACGTAATGTACTAAAATATTTTCGCACTTCTCGCAGATAAGAGTTTAATAGTCTTTGTCTACGAATCTTAAGAATTAGTAATTCCAATCTGATGTGTGATATCTTTGGAATTACACGTACCTGATGTTGAAATCATGTGTTGCATATGAACGCGTGATACTTGACTATGTCAATGTAAGAGTGAAGAACTTATTATTGACGACACTGACTGGGCTTTTGGAATTTCATTTATGAAATTCCTCAAGATTTTTTATGACACGACAAACATGTGTTCATCGGTTTATACGTTTACAACTTACATTGTACTCGGTTGCATATATAACATTAGTAGTATGCTTAGGAAGTATCGAGCTAACCTGACACTTAGCTGTATGATTGCAGAGATGGAAACCAAGTAATTAATGTACTGGTCTATCGTTCCTTCTCTTTATTGTCTCGCTGCATGCATGGACCCAAGGGTTAAGGTTGAAGGGGTAGAAAACATCCTGACTTACATTTCCTCGTTCATGAACCTGAAGAGCCACCTGAAGGGTTCATTCACGAGAAGTTGACTGACCTGTTCACATACTAGATACTAGGTATGGTGGTGGTAGTAGTGAGACTGTGATTACAGACATGGATACCATGTTTGGAGATGATGATTTTTCCATTCAGCTAGTGAGGGGGAAATATCAGAGTAGACCATCACATAGGAGCGAGCTTTCTCGGTACTTAGATACTGATTACTGCTCAATCCTATCACATTCTGATACTAAGAATCTTGATATATTACAACGGTGAAAATCATATGAGTCAACCTTTCCCATGCTATCTAGGATGATACGAGATCTACTGACTCTTCCGGTATCGAGCATAATATCGGAGTCTGCTTTTTCTATTGCAGTGAACGTAATTTCAGATAGAAGATCGAGATTACGTCCAGATATTATTGAGGCCTTGGCCTGTTTGAAGGATTGGGAGGATTCGAGGTTTAGTATCCATGGTGGTGCTAGAGCTGCATCCACTGCGAAAGCGGCGGAGTTGATTGCTGAAGATGATGATCCATATGATACTGATTTTGATGTTGCGGCTGATGTTACTCATGATATTTCGATTGACGATTGATGATGATTCACTGCTTTTTGATTTCGCTGTTTTTTTTTATTAATTGTACGTTACGTTGAATCTTTAATTTGTTTGGATTGGATCTTCGGTATCTATTGGGTGATTGATCATTTCTCTTTGGTTTGCTTTTATTTTTTTTTATTTTTAAATTTTTTTTAACGAAATTTTTTTCTTAATTTATTTTTTTGTTAAAATTTTTTATTTAACAATTTATCACACTATAATTTAATTCTAATAAATTATAAACTAATTTTATTTTAAATTATAAAAAAATTTAAACATTGTATTTTATTAAATTTTTATCAATTTAATATATTATACATTATCTATAATTCTATATATAATTTAATATATTTTTTAATTAAACTAAAATATAAAATTCTAAAAATAAAAAAAAATTAACCTGGCCCCACGGCCTAGTTTGGCTAGTATGTCTAGGTTTTGCTAGACCGGACCTGGCTTTTTTAAACCGTGCCGGGCCATGCACGACACGGTATAGTAACAGTGTCTGGCCCGCAACGAAAGCACAGCCGTGCTCTAAAAAAATGGGCCGGCCCTGCCCGTTTGACATCTCTAGTTCTAGATCGTGCAGTGCCGGGGTGGGCACGGCTAAGTCGGACCATGCCCCGGGCTGGGCTAGGGCTGCCTGACCTATTTGACATCTCAACACGTAGCTGCCCAGTATGGCTTATGGCATGCCGTGCATACCTGTGCCAGTGAAACTGGGCCATACCTTGGGCTGTGCTCGGGCCTTTTGGCCCATTTGGCATCTTTATGTATAAGTTTTAACTATTTTGGAACTTTGTGTTTGTAAACGAGGCATGAAACATTGACAGCTGGATATATAGTGACAATAAGTAGTAATTAATATTCAGAATTCAGTGTAGTACTGCATTATTAGGAATAACTCTTTTGCCATGTATAACATGGTATGACTCCTTAAGAGTATCAATTATCTAGTGTTTCTGTGGATAATTGATATCACCATGCATTGTTTCTTTGTAGGTCAGAGGCTTCCTTTAAAAATGATTCTACATAACAATGGCTAGTATTCTAAGTGATATTGGTTATAATATTTTTTAAGGAAAACACATACATATTAAATTAATGCATCAAGATTGATTTTTATTATATAAGAAGATTTCAGACATTTCTTATCAATGCATATGTTAGCTATAGTTTCATAAACATCAAAGTTGATTTTCATTTTAAAATCAGATTGTCAAGAAATTCTTGCATTTTTTTATTTACATGAGGGAAGTGCCAAATTGTCATTGATCAACCGTAAAGAGAATATTGATTATATTTGAAGCCATTCATTCACCAACTTGAGTGAGGATATTGGTGATTCATTGATTGAACTTATTTTATTTTCTTATATACTTCATTGTTGGGTTGTGGAGTGCTAATCATGACAATGGTTCTTCAACCTTGTCTTATGTGTGTGAAAAGAAGCAATGAACTATGATTTATAGACTTCATATTTAATATTTTTTGTCAATCATCATTTGGTGCAAAATCTATAGGCTTTTGTGGGATTTGTAGTTTTTTTGGGTAGGTATTATGGAGCAGAGTTCTTCCATCTTTAATTTTATTAAATATGGTCTTTAGTAGACTTTATTTGGAATTGCTTCTTTCACTACCATGTCGCCATTATGTGTGTGTGTGTGTAACAAATTCTTAATACCTCGGTGTTTAAGTTGCTGTACATCTAAATTAAATGTGCTAGTACACACCGAGTGTGTTTATATTTCAATTCTTAATAGCAGTAGTCTACTATTAAGGTGCATCTCCTTAACCCAGCATAACATGGCACGACCTAGTGAGGTTCACCATGCATTGTTTCTCATAATGCACGTGTCTTTCATTTTAAATCTATCATTCTAGATGCCATTAAGTTGTATTCCGAATGATATTTATTATCAATATTGGTAGGCAGAATACAACCATATTAAATTAATGCATTTACCCTCATCCATTAAAGGGAGTTTCCTTTCTATGTTGTAGCAAATGGATCTCTCTCATTCTCTTTATTTGCTAGTTATATCTGGCTTTGTATGATCCTTCTTTCAATCGTCATCTTCAATTGTGACAATCATGTTTACCAAAGGTTCCTTTTGTATATCTCAATAATGTTTCGTGCTTGTAATTGTGTGATGTTTTTTGTGATTAGGGAAAATATGGTCCAAATGGTCAGGGTAAGGTTTCCAAGAGTGCAGCTTCTAGGAATAACAATGATACAAAACAGAAATCAGATGTTGATATAAAAGTTGGGCTTTCTGAAGCCACCATGGTTTTGTAGGTGTGCCATGAGTTTTACACATGCTTATTTTCTCTTCCAACTAGATTTGCTTTAATGATTTTCTTCAAAGATTTTGTTCAATTGGTGAGTTTGCCATCCAAATTCAAATAATCATTCAATTAGTGTCCAGTCTTTTTTTCATTTATTCTTTTTATAACATTTTGTGAAGAATTTCTTAGTGCTCATGCAATATTGACTAGTTTTCATGATTTTTCATAAGATCAAGTTTTAAAACTTTTTATTTAAAATTTTTTAAGATTTATTTATTGGCTGTTTTGAATTATTTGTTTAAAATTTTCACATACAATTTTTTTGTTGCAGGCTCTGCAACACTAAGGCTTCTAGTAAACAGACATTGCTACTCCATGGTAATGGGAAGAAGCACCTGACAAAGGTTAGAGCTTCTATTGCTTTTGAGCTGCAATCTAATGAAAAAAATGTATAATTTCTGCATGTAAGTGGTCCAGCAGAAAATAATTCAAGTGTAGAATTGCCTAAAAGTGATCAGGCAAATAAACATAAAATGAATGCGACACTTAAAGTTAATGCTTCTTATGCCAACAAAGAATTTGAAAATGAAAAATGTTTCTCGAAGAGAAGAAAATTGTGCACTTCATCTAGTAATGGCATCAGAAAAGAAAAAATGGCCCTCCTGCAAAAGGTGATGGGCAGAAGATGAGATTGAAGAAGTTAATCAAATCAACCTTGAATTCTGTATGAAACCAAGACATTTTATCTTTCATTTAAGTTTTGATGAATGAACAACAATTTTCTTTGTGATGCTGGTTTGCTTTGTTGAATGTGTCACAGAAGCCAGACAGAGCCTTGAAATTGCAGAAACTTAAAAAAATTGTGTTCGAGTCTATTGAGAGATCTGGGATGACTGAAGATAAAACAAAAATTTTTTGCATGATTGAGCAAAAGGTGTGTGCCAAGTAATTCTGCCTTGATACTTTGCTGAGTTTTTAAAATTATTCTCGAATTCGATTCAGAAAATTTGTATTTCAAAAAAATTTACAATCAAAATCAAAATTGTTTGATATATGTATAATTTATTTATTTTTATTCTGTGTTGAGTTGTCTATATTTTAACTTGCTAATTTATGATGCATGCAAACTAGAGTTTGTAATTATTATAAATATTGTAGCGATGCACATTTGTAGATAGTGACATATTTTGTGTTGCTCTTTCTTATTTGCTCTTTTTCGTTATTATTTACTCAACGAGATATTAGAGATCTGCAAATTTTATTAATATGGTGAATAATAATTCTTCTAAGTTAGAATTTATTTCAATGTTCTGTCCATTGATACAGATCACTGGTGAAATTGAAACCATTCAGACCATTTTGTTGGTGTTTTATAAATATTCGGTTAAGTTTGTAGTTTTCTTGTTCATTTTTTTTTATCATGGATGAAAATACTTATCTCGTGAGCTGTCCTAATCTAACCAACCAACTATATATAGGCTACTCATATACATTTTTCTATAGAATTTTATTGTATGTTTTGTGGATTTTGGCTTAAATATTTTAACAAGGTGTCTGAGCCAAAATCTTGTGGAGTAAAATCTTAGGGTTTCTAGAGAAAAAGAAAATGTACATTATAACAACATAATGCATGTGTGCATTGCATGCTATAGTAATTGCTGTGTAATTCCCGTATAGAAAAAGGTGCACTTGGGGCGCGTCCCCTCTGATTCTCCCCTGTTTTTTTGTCTTGCACAGTAGGGTTTTGTCTCACATGTCAATCTGCCAAAAAAAAACAAGCATGCCGAATTCTTGTGTGTCAATCTGCCTTAAATGCTGCATAGTATAAATGTATGGTAATACAAATTTTAGGCTGGCACTCACAATCGGTGAGTGAAGAAATAAAAGAATTGACAATATAATTTTGAACAATGATTGTGAATGATACCAATCCATTCTTGGTGTTAATTTGGGGAAGTTGTGATATGATATTAGTATGCACAAACAATATATTTTTTCTATAGTGCATATATTATAGGGAGAAAAGATACATTTGAGAAATTTATAAATCATTATTTCCAGGTTAGGGGCCAAGAGAATTATAGAGTATTGAGACGAACTGACAATCAGAGTCATTTAAGAGTTTTTATGTAGTTTATTCACCATAATAGTTTATAGAGATGAATATATAAAATACTTTTTTAAGACAATAATAAATCTTTTTTATTATTTAAGTATTAATGAATTGTCGACATATGCCTCATTACTCATATTACTAATAATTATTTTATTTTCATCATTTTTTTTGATTATTCATTGAATATTATCACAGCTAATGATATGTTTTTAAATGTCATTATATATGACAATTTTCTCAAAAGTCATTGTATATGGAAAACTTACATGTGAGATGTATTTTTTGTCAAATTACTTTTGATTTTATTTTTTCTTATAATAATATTTTTTTTGTATGATTAGAAAACTTATGAATATTTTTTTGGGTCTTGTTATAGATTATAAGTTTTTTCTTTTATGATAAGATTTTTTGTGCATACTCGACTTGGTCACTTATTACAGGTCAAGTGGAGAATATTATATCTAATGTAAAAAGTATTCCTATCTTGTAGTATGATATGTGCTAGTTAGAAAAATATAATAGATTTTTTTATTCTGAATATTAAGCTGGTGTGAGTAAGAAATTATTGGATCTGATATACTTAGACATATGATAATTTAGTAGAGATAAAATTTAAGAAAGATTCAAGAATTTTTATATTTTTATTGATAGTTCATGCATAAAAAGTTCTCTCTTATCAGTGTCAATATAGATATATTAGTAGTTGATTTTTCTTGGCATATACTAGTTTTTTATTTTGTAGTTCTCATAAAATGATAAAAAATTAATTTAATAAAAACATAAAAAATAAAAAGTGATAATACTTTAAGATTATATGTTATGCAATTTTAATAATTATTTTATGAATCACAAGATCATGTACTATATCTCTTATTTTGGCATACTTAAATAGAATATTGTTATAAAAAAAGAAGAATAAATATTTTATTAAAATAACTCAAACAATTTTATTTGGTAGGAGTCTTACATAGCGTATGTCATTTTAAATATTGTATTCAAGAGAAAATTTATTTAACTTATTTCACATAGTTTTTGAAAGTATTTATTTTGTATTGATCTTTATCCAAAATATGATTTGATGATGCATTGGGTTATGATATGTGATTTTCTTGGTTACTTTAATATTTAAAAAAAGAAAATATTTTTTACTAGACTTTAGTAGGATTTTAACGAGTACTGATATTATTATTATTTTGGCAAGAGTTATTTTTTAGAGAGATTATGAAGATTGAGAATTCATAAAATATATTTGGATCTGTTATTTTTTCATATTCCTTTGTTGTCCTACTTGCATCTCCATTTAGGAGAGAGTCACATGTTGTTTATATATGAGCTTGTTGGTTGTATTAGGATACTTGCGTTTACCTTATGTTGGTCATATTTATTGTATGTTGGTCATGTTTGTATAATTAATTTCTTTTTCTTCATTGATTTCCTTCATTTGTTAATTTTTTTTTTGGTTGTATTAGGATACTTAAATTTCATTTTAAGATATTATCCTGCTCATGTTGCTAAGCTATGTAAAAAAAATATAAATATACTTTACTTTAATGAGACTTAAAAACTTATATTATGTTTTTTAGGAAGATATGTTGTTGGTGGTTGTATGTGAGTATTCATTGTGAAGATATGTTTAGATGTGAAATTATATTATTTTAATGTGATACTTATAACGTTTGAATTTATTCAGATATTAATATAGATTATTAGGATATTTTCTTTTTAGTAGCTAAGAAGACTTTTATATAAATTTTTATTTCTTTAGCATTATTTTATACATGGAGGATATATTAATTAGACTTGAAAAATAATTTTTTATGGTGATCTTGATGAGGAGATATATATGGAACAACAACCTGAGTTTTGATCAACATAGTTAAATGTAGTTTACAGGTTATGAAAGGTACTATATGATTAGAGATAGTTACTTAGAATTTTTTCCGAGGTTTTTATAGATAATCACTTTGTTTAGTTCATACAAGTGCATCTGAATTATTTTTTTTGAAAAAATTTTGATGGTAAAATAATCTTGCTTAAATAATAAATTGTTAATATTTTGATTATGAAAATTATTGAGTTGAGAATTATCTAACTTAAGGAGCAATTTCATTATAATTTCATATGTAATACCTTGAAAGTATTATAGAATATATCTAACTTAAAGAATAAATTTTATTTTCATATGTAATACAAGTGCATCTGAATTATTTTATTGACATATAAGTGGCCTACACTAGTAAATTGATTGTTTTGTCTTATAGAATATATGTAGTTAATATTCTTATAAAAGTTGATTTTTTAAGTTGTATTCTAATAGATATTTTGATTGATTAGACTATTAGTTATTTTTTTAATGTGATTCTTATATTTGATTTAGCTGCTTATAAAAAAATTATATAAAAGATTAATTATATGATTATTATTAGATTATAATTCATATATAGTTTATTTAATTAGTATAATTAGTTATTTTTTAAATTTTTCTAGAAAATTCACTTTGATGTAATTTTTTGCATATTGAGTTATGTGATGAAACATCAAGAATTTGATGACTCTTTTAGTGATCACGAGTATTAATAGTTAAACAAATATTTAGATTTTAGTTGAATATTAAATTATATTGAGAGGAGATTTACAATAAGTTTTATATTTTATTTTTGGAGGTAATATTGTCTCTTAGACATGGAAGTGATAGATATTAATTTTGATATTTGGTTGGAGATATCCACTAGGCTATGTCATACTAGTATAATTTAATTATTTTAGTTCCAGTTTGGCCACCATGCCATGTAGGACACGGTGGCCCATCATTGTGGCTCAACACAGAAGTGAGGCTTGATCGGGCTCATTGTCCCACATGTAAAACATGACATGCTATTGTTGTTTTGGATCAGTTGGCTCACTCTTTGTATGATCAAGCTAGGAAAGATTTCATGCCTAGCCTAGCTCATGGCTAATCACTAACCCAATAGGCTACTTGCTACTATATTGCCATTTGGTCTAGTTTGCTAGTAGCCAGTTTAGCAGGCTACTGACTACTAGTAGCCAAGCTAGCCCATGACACTTCCATCCCTTAGGGGTCTACTGCCTAGACTTAGCTAGGGTAGTCCACCTTAGTTGTAGAGCCTTTGATTATCTCTTAATTTATAATCCTCAAATTATTGTAATTTTTTTTCTTTGTGTGTGTGTGTGTAATTTTATAAAAATTAAAATATTTTTTTAAATTAAATTGCACGTCACAATTAATATGTATGAAAATTAATGTACACAAATATAATAAAAAAATACTACAACTCATATTTAAAATAAAAATCTATCTGTGTACAAAAAATACAAAAAAATTGAAAATAATGCATCCTAGTGCAATGCCAATACCAATAACATAAATATAATATTAATGTCAGTTTTTTTTTTATTTCTGTATTATCATTACTTATTTGCTGCTCGTTAATTTTATCTTAAAGATCATTCATCCATCCTTTCAATTTTGTAAGTATGATATAACTTGAATAATATGTGTATGTATTATATATTTTCCTATCTAATGTTATATATATGATCACATAAAAATAGACCTTGATGCAATTATAGTCGTTAAAGATATTAGTAGGTTAAATGATATTTTAGATTTCATAGAAAATTTTGATTCATATAATTTCTATTAATTTAACATATCAATTTTTTTAGGAATTTATGGAATAAGATTAAATAGTAATTACTAACTAGTTGAAAAAGTTATCATATTTGAATATGGAGTTTGTGTCTATCGTTATACTTGAAAGCTCACTAAAATTATCATATTTAATTCGGTAATAATTAAATAAATTATTTATTATCTATAAATCATTCTCTTTTGTTTATGTGATTAATTTTTGCAAGTAAATATATATTTAATAGTGTTTTCTGCCCATTTTATTTTAATCCTAAGATGTATACATATTACTAATTAATAAAAAAATGAAATATATGATCAATATTATAAATATTTTATTATTAATTTAATAATAATGTCTCTAAAATATTAGTTTTTTTATATATTAATTAAATATATTATTCATATTACATATACACCTATATATAATATATATCATAAATATTTCAGTATTATTTGTTATTTATTATCACTAATTTTATTATGAATATAGTTAGATATTAGATATAAATAGTTAACATACGAATATAATATTAGATATGTAGAATTTTAATGATATTTAGCATCTAGTTAGATTTTTTTTTTATTTTGAGGTCTAATGATTTACCTTACAAGATGTCTTAATATATATATTTTTATGTATTATGTATTTGTTTAAATGAGAAGGAAATAATTGTTAAGTTAGTTTATACTATTATATTTATTATGTAATATATATATTTAAAATGAAAAATATTTATTAAAATATTATCTCTAATGATTCTTATAAAAATATTTATTATCATATTATTATTTAAAGTTTCATTAAATATTCTGCTTAATATTTTATTTTGTATCTTATATTTTCTTATGAATTTTTGATAGATACTCATATATGATAGTGTTATGACATGGATGAAGAATTTCATGAATTCATAATATTATTTTTTATTTAGTCTCTAGTTAGAATTAACAAAATGAATAATAATGCAAACGAATATTTTGTCATCGTAACTAGTTTAAATGTTAGATGTCATTGAAGCTACTTCAATTTGTGTTTTAAGTTAATTAATAACTAATTATTTTTTTATTTTATAATTTTTTATGTTATTCTTTTAGATTATTCTGAATTCTATGAAAAGTGGGATGAAAATATTTATATATTAAATAAATTAGCTTAGAATATTCTAAAAATTTAAATGTAAGATCCAAGCTAGCAATAAATCAAATCTTGTATTTCTTTGCAAACTTATTATTGTAATTGAATGGGGTTTTCAAACTTGAAGTAGATATAAATTCAAAGATGCCTTGCTTAGTAGGTTTAATTTGAGATCCAATGTATTTTATTTTATGTATTATTGGTGTCTTTAAAGTTGTTCAATTTTATCAATACTTTTATAAAATTATATAATTTTTATAATATATGCATTGTATCAAATCTTATTTTGATGCCCTTAAAAGTTTTACTTTTTTTAATAATTTTATAGTGAGCATATTCTATGAAAATTTATTTATTCCTTGAATTTTAGGTGATTGGGTCTTACAACTTTTTTATTGGTTTGTTAATATCTAAATTAATTTCATAATATTTAATAGTGTTTTCTATCTATTCTAAATTATGCAGCAAAAAAATTTAAAAAATTTAATGTGCGCATTTAACAAATTTAGACAAGTCTAAATCCGAACATAAAAATCACAAACCTGTAATTACTAGGCTCATATGTGAATATTAATTTACATTTTTATTTTTTATATATGATTAAAATAAATATTTAAAAAATATAATAAATAGTAATGTAGTATCGTAGTCACTACTTCAGCCTAGAAAATTTAGAGAATATAAAGTTAAGAGTTGAGAAATAGAGAGAGAGAGAGAGAGAGAGAGAGTAATATATTATAATTAGAGTATGCAAAATTATAAATACTAGTTTTTTAGTTATAAATAATTTTTATAATTAAAATAATATTTTTTTAAATTAAAATAATAAAAGTTCAAAGCCATTGGATTTCTACCCATAGCTATTTGAATGAAATCCAATGGTTGATGTATATGTTTTTTAAATTTTTTGTTAATATTATATTACCTAGCTCGACATAACAATGACATACAATGTTGTTTTGTTGTTTGTCTTGTTGGACCCTAGTCATTGCAAAGGCAAAATGGTCTTGTATGTGCCTCATTCAATATAATATTATTTAAATAGGTGCATGAGCTTTAGACACATATTAAAAAAAAAACTAGCATGAACATTCATGTGCAATGCTTGTGCCATGCATGTTTTTGTTGGTCTTGCCGAATGCACCTTGTTGTGTAGTGCATTGGCATTTGGGCTATTTCCTCAGCTCAACCTGACATTCGTTGTGTTGTGTATTGGCCCCCCATGTAGGGCAACTACAACTCATGGTCATGCCATGTCATATTTGACGTAGTTTTTTTAGGTTGTGTTGTGGGCCCGACTCAGGTTGCCCTACCCAATGGATACTGCTACATCTAGTATAGAGATTGAGTTGGATGTGATGATGACAATTACATGTGAAATATTTTAATTCTGATATATTCTCAATGAGTTTGGATATTCATTTTTTTTAATATATTTTACTTTGTTAGTCAGATAATGACATACATGATCTCCAATTTAATATTCAGAGTAGAAAAAACACATATAAGTGGGTATACACTAAGAAAGGAAAGAAGAAACACTTGATTAATTAGGTAGAGTATGATAAAAATTGTATTTTTCCAAAAATATTATAGAGCACTCAGAGACTTCTTGTAGAAGTCTCTGAGTCATCTCAATTAATTATGTATTTTTTTTTAATAATCCTATTCTGTTGGAGTTTGTTGGTACAAAAAGTTTGATATATAATTTTGTTGTTCATATATTTAATCTTGAATCAATCTGAAATATATTTTAATACTTTATTATTTCTTATTTTTTAATATTTTTATTAAATTATTTTTTTATTATTTTATAGGTATACTTGTAATCTATCACAAAAATGATATATTCATGTATATTGTGAGCTTTAGTCAACAAAATTAATTATTTATCTAAAGTCTTTTTTAGTTGTATCTTTAATAGGTTCTTATATATCTATATATCAGATAAATTGAGTTATTGCTTATATTATATTGATGTTCAAGATAAGAAGTTCTTGTTTTAGATTAAAAATATTATTAAGATTAAAATATAATATTTTCAATTTTGCTAGTAATGTATGACCAAGCTAAGAATATACAAGTAAATAGTCAAATACACTTAAACATATAAAATATAAAATTTTATCGTAGAGAAATCATACAATTTATTTTGCTCAAATTCAAATGAAGTCTGTTACATAGTTTTTTAATTTTACAAACAAATATCAACAAAAGTAAAAATAAAATTATAGTTGAGTTTTGTAGAAATACAACTCTAATAAAAGAAACCAACTAAATAATTAGAAATAAGTATGACATGGTGAAGTAAAAATTCAAGCTGAATATTATCATGCCTAATGATTTTGGAAGACTTATTAATTATGATAGTATTTTCAGAATAAAATAAAAATAATAGTGGATAAGACATGCTTATTAATAATATGAATATTATTAATAATTGAGTTTTTGTGTGAATAATATATGATTCTGAAGTATTAATATAAATGAGATAATCAGTAATATCTAAGAAAAGAAAAAAAAGACTATTCTTGTCTTTGATAAGAGTTTTTGTGTTGATAATTCATGATTCTTAAGTGGCATAGTGGATGAATTATGTGAGGATCCATAGATAGTTCGATAGTTAATTTGTCTTTCTCAATATTGTGTAAAGCTCATAACATTGCCTCTAGAAATACATTTTTGTATTTGGTATAACTCATTCTCTTGTAGAATATACATTGAATTGAGATTTTTTTTTGTATTTATCTTTATTATGGGTAGTCCTATTGACATGTATAGCATGATTAAGAGTTGAGTGACATTTCCTCACTATGTAAGATCAAAATATAGCAGGGATCAATGTTGAGATTTACACTTAACATTGTGGAGATTGTATTTTTTGAATTTAATGGGATATACAACAAATTATTGGATGTACTTATGAATTTTAATAGAGTAACAATACATCCATGAAATTCATTACTATTGAACTTCAAACTACATAAACAAAATATACAATAAGTTGAATATTTTTAATGTAAAAATAACAAGCAATGCTTATAATGAGTTAATGGATTCAAGTAGTCCATATTTGGGCGCACCCATTAATAATTACACAACATTTATAAAAAAATACAAGTACAAAATGTATAATTGTAATTTATAATATTCCTTTTGAAGTTGGTGCATGCAAGTCTAGAATATCAAGCTTGGAGGAAAAAAAATAAATTGGTATTTATTCAAGGGTTTCGTAAAAATGTTTACATGTTTTGATATCTGAATATGTGTTCTAGTAATAGTCTCATCTTGTATCTTCTTTTTAAGCAAGAAATAATCTATTTTTATATGTTTTGTTTGCTCATGAAATATTAATTTTGAGATTATATACCTTATTGTCTAGCTATAATACAAAAATAATAATAGGGGAAGGTAGTGGATACCTAATCTCTTTGAGTAGATATCACAATCAAAGTATTTTGTAAATTATAGTCATCATTTTGAATTGACTCTATATTAGATCTCAAAATAGATTTGTCTTTTATATATTTGTGGAGATAAGATTACATTCAAGAAAAAAATATAAAATTATATCATAAATTTTTTCTTTGTGCAAGCTGATGCTTAATTTGAATTTAAATGATCGACCAACTATAAGTACCTATAATAATGTCTTAGTATAAAAGAGTTACGTCTAGACGAATTTTCGATGAGAACATATGAATTATCTAATTATGTTGATTATATATGTTATATCAGGTTAAATAATACTTAGATAATTAATATTTTTAATATTTTTAATATTTTTAATAATGCTATATCCAAATGTCCAATTCATATAAAAGTATTAAGTGCATATCTCATTTATGACAATACAATACTTTTCTTAGAATAAACTATATCAGGTTGAGTAATATTTAGATAATTAATATTTTTAATAAATTTTTTTTTTGTAAATAGTAGTCAATGAAGTGTTGCATTAGAAATAAAATTATTATTTGATTCAATGGGAGCATTAGTTGTAATACAACCCAAATGTCAAATCCATAATAAAGTATCAAGTACATATCTCATTTATGATAAGATAATATCTCTCTTAAATTAAGCTATCTCAATCTTAAGAAAATATTTGAATTTTATAAGATTGTTCATTTGGCATTGTGGTTACAAGATATTTTTAAGTTGAGTGATTTTTAACTGGTCATTTTAAATAATCAGAATATTATTTTATCATGAGGCCTAATTCAAAAAAATAAAGAAAAATATATAAAACATATATACATCAAATAAGATAAATGTCTATAAAAATATTATAAATTAAGCTTCCAATGGTTATTTTAGACTATATAATTTTTTTAAAATATGTAAACTATCTGTAATTGTATTGCTCAAAACCCAAGTAACTACTCTATATGTATCTCTTTATCAAGGTCATTATAAACAAATATTTTTCATTTTTAGTTGATGTATTTTCAATCTATGAGATATTGTCAGCAAAATAAAAATTTGTACAAATGTCATCTTAACCACTAAAGAAAATGTATCTTGATAGTTTATCACAAATACATGATTAAATTCACTCACTATAAATATTCCCTTATAGTGAGTTAATATCACTAAAGAAAAAGTGTCACACGTTAAGATGAGTTAATCTCATTTAGAGTTGTGTTTATAGTAAATATTCACTTACTACCAATAATATTTTTTTATATGTCATGGTACTAGTTATCAAATATAATTGAAACTGATGATATCTATTTTTTCTAACACAATTTGACACTTATGAGTGGGATAATTTCTCAGAAGGAAATTTGTGTATTATAGTATCATCATAGAAGTAATGAAAAAAGTAAAAAAATGAGAAGACATGTATACGACAATACTTATGAGATTTGGTGTCAAATATGGATTTTGTCCTTTTTAAAGAGTGATCGAATAGTCAAGACTTCAAGGTTTGACTGCTAGATCATATATATTTTTCTCATCATGAGATTAAATTAGAGTAAACTAATGAGTTACCATATCATCTAAATTTTATGAGGATTTTCTCTCTTAGAAATTTTGTTCTCTTAAGAGTTTATCTGATTTGTAAATATTGGTATATATGATGATTCAATGAGTCTAATCATTATATCAACCAACAACTTCAAAATAGTGGTTAAGTGACTTTGTCTTCAAAATATATATATGATCCAACTTGAAATAGGAATACTTATTTGCATTATGAATAATCATCAATGAAAGTTATCAAGTATTTAAAGTTTTATTTGGAAGTAAACATAAATATTTTTTTTTTCACACCAAAGTCCTAGATTGATGGACATGATAGGAAATTATGATATAATTTTTAAATTGATATGCCTAATATTTAATCATAAAATATATTTAATTTGGTAAATGATAGATGATAAAACTGAGAATGCACAAGTAAATGATCAAATATACTCAAACATATATAATACAATTTTATCATACAAAATGACGTAGTACTCATTTTCAAATGAAGTTTTCAGAATTTTCTAATCTTGTAACCAAAAATTAGTAGTCGATAAAATAAAGTTAGAATTAAATTATTTGCCCATATAACTCACTGAAAGTTGACTAACAAAATAATCAAAAATAAGTATATCTCGATCAAAAATAAAAAATCAAATTGAATATTATCATATTTAATAATTTTATAAGGTTTGTTCTTATCAATAATAATATTCATATTATAAGGAAAATGAATAATAAATAGAAAATAATTTTTCGGGGTGTGATGACACAAAAAATTTAATTTATATTTTAGTGATATATACATTATATATTAAATATGTCTGAGATATATTATAATAAAGTGTCACTTTTTTTTAATATATTTATAAAATAAATTTTTATTAACTTTTAAAATATCTAAATAAAAAACACATGATCCAACATTAACTAGAAATACTTATTTATATTATGAATAATTATTAATAATAATAATTAAAACCTAAAGTTAAATTTGATTGTATTTCTACTAGGTCCCTAAATATTCAAGTGTATCATATCGAAAAATTTTTTCTCATATCAGATTGATAGATATGATATGAAATTCTGATATAATTATTTTAATTGACATGCCCGACACTTTAAAATAAAAATATCTTAAGAATAGAGTATAATATTCTTAACATGATAAATGATGGATGACTAAATTAAGAATATATAAGTAAAGTGTCTAATACACTCAAATATTCAAAATGAAATTTTATCATAAAAAAAGACGTAATTTACCCTATTTTTTTCTCAAATAAAGTACTTCTTGGAATTTTCTAATTTTTAACTAAAAATTAGTAGTAGATAAAATAAAATTAGAATTAAATTAATTGGATAGATAATTCACTGAAAATAGACTAATAAGATAATAAAAAATAAGCATACCATTATTAAAGATAAAAAAGAAAAATGAATAATATTATATTTTAATAATTTTAAAAGATATGTCATGACTTTGATAATATTCACATTATAAGAAAAATGAGTAGTAAATAGGAAATGATTTTTGGAGGTATACTAATACAAGAAATTTGATATATAATTTAGTGATCTATATAATTTATATATTAAATATGTCTGACATATATTATAATGTATTATTATTATTTTTAATCATTTTATATTATAATGTATTATAATTATTTTTTTTATCATTAACTAAAGTAATCAATTACTTAAAATTATTTCTAATTGTATGTTGATTAGGTTTTTATATTTTTGAGTGTATCATATTATATTAGAGATATTAATTGGGCTGGGTGGTTCGAACATGGCATGAGACAAGATACGATATAGTTGTACTTAGCATGACATGATACACAACATGATTCAACTATGTTGTTCCTGACAATATACGATATAGTGGTTCAAAGTCGTGCCAGAACCAGCCCCATGCCGACCTGTGGTATTGCTTAGGTCGTGCCTAGCTTAGAGATGTCAAATGTGGTATTATGACCACCGTGTCTTTCCCAGCACGACACGTTTAATAAAGGGCAACTCATTATGGCTTATTAGCATGGCTTTGGGTAGGTCATGCTGAGTCATGCCAAATTGGGTGTCAGGCATGACCAGACTAACTCAGGTCAGGCCAGATTAGCCCTGTTGAGGCCATACTAGCTTGCTTTAGGCCATGCTAGTTAGTTTGTTTAGTTGATCCAAAATTAGCCTGCATGGGCCATCATGTCGGGTCATGTCGTGTAGAACCTTATGTGTCAAAAAGATTAACTCGGCATAGCCCAAGCCATGCTACATGCTAGTCCGTAGCACTTCTATGTAGAGTTTTAAATTGTGTTGTGCTGTGTCAAGCACGACTGAATTATGTTATGCTGTCGGACATGCCCGAATTACTCAGCCTGGTTGATATCTCTCACTGGGCTAGAGTTCTTGACACTAGAAGCACAATCTGGTATGTTTTAAACTGTGAGCTAGTTTTGGCATGACTGATCAAACAAACTAGCTTGAACCTGATTCAGGATAATCTAGAATGAACTAGTCTAGCCTAGTCATGCCTAATTTGGATTTGCATGATCCGACATGACCCAAGCAAAAGGTGTGTCAATGGATTGTACTGAGCTCCCCTTTTTTACAGCAATGATGAACACAACATTGTGGTTTGGCATGGTGGCCTGGACATGCATAAAAAATGGGAAGTGCTAGCATAGTACGACTCATTTGACATCTCTATATTAAATAATTTTTTTTAATATCAAATTGATAGACATGAAATAAAATTATGATATAATTTTTCAATAGATATTTTTGACCCTCAAATAGAAATGTTCTAAACTATAGTAAATTATTCTTTACTTGACAAATAATGGGTGATTAAGCTGTGAATACAAAAGTAAAATATGCAACACATTCAAACATCTAGAATGAAATTCAATCATAAAAAAATACATAATTTATTTTACTTATTCTCAATTAAAGCCCTCCTCATAGTTTTCTAATCTTGTAATAAAAAATTAACAATCAATAAAATAAGATAAAATTAAATTATTTAGACATATAACTCACTAAAAATTAATAATCAATAAAATTAATTATTTGTATAGCTAACTCATAAAAAATGATTCGTAAATAGAAAAAAATTTATCAGTTAAGTGAATATTAATTCTTATATTGATAATTTATGAATTTAATTATTGAATATGAGTGATAAAATCAGTAATTTCTAAAAAAAAAATATTTATTGCTGGCCTGAAGTGTAGTTTTAAATACTCTTTTCTAGTTAGTGTCATAATCAATAAATTTTATGAAAATAATTTAATGACTTTAGTCGTTAATCTATTTCTTTCAATATTATGTAGTATTTTTAGTATTCTCTTTAGAAATAATATTTAATTATTTTTAGTATAACATATCCTCATGTAATATGTTTGTTAAATTGTAACTCTTTTATCTTTGTCTATGCTATGACTAGTAGGTTATAATGAATAATTTTGGCTAATAATAAGACTACTAATTTTTTTTCCACAATCATGTCATTTATATAAGAATAACTATAAAAAAGTCTCCAAAATTTGGATGTTATCTTTTTATATATATTTTTTTATTGTTTAATATTCTGGTACTAAGGCAGGGACAAAGTCATTAGGAGTTTTGATTCTTGGGGAGTTGTTCAAATTCTATCATTTAGTTATAATCTCTAATTTGGCTTCCTATAAATCATAAGAATTCAATTTTACTTGTAGTATCAATTGCAATAAGATTGTGGGGTTGTTGAGTTATTCATCCTCATCGAGTTATTTTCACTTGTATTATACAATCATATATTTGATGTGTTGTCAATAAGGTTGCAACTCGAAGTGAGTAAATTCGAGTAACTCATACCCAATTTGAGAAAAATTTAGTTTTGTATCGAAGTTTTTTTTTTTGTGGATTTGGTTCAGTCCGGGGTTGAAAAATTTCAATCAAAACTAAACTTGGGTCAGATTTGGACCTAAAGATTTGAAAATTAAAAGCAAATCATAACCCCGAGAAAAAAGTTAAATAAAAAAAAACATAATTCAAAATAAAATTGAAAAAATAACTCAGGTACTAATTTTTATAGACATATTAACTCATTCTCTTTTTATATAGTGATGTGGGCAATCATTTCTATTGCCCAATTTGATTGGAGTATTTTTTAAAAGTGTTCTTATCAAATTTTAGTGTTTGCTCAAATATATCAATTTGAGAATAAGTTGCTTGCTATGCTAATAAAAATCAAGGTTTGAGTGACAAACATTCAAATCTAAAATATCTGCAATTCATTTCAATGCTAGTTTTATATTAAATAAATTTGTGATGCCAAAAAAACTTCCATAAATTAATAATTTTTTAATTTTTTATTATTTTTATATATATTTTTTGTTGAATTACTACAAATTTCACTTTCTTAATTGAGGTTGATATTTGTTAGATTTGCGATGGATTCATGTTGGCTCTCAAATTGACCCGACATGCCTCAATTCTCAACTGACATATCAGTAGATAAAGTTTTCCAAAAAAATAGACTAGGTGTTAGAGTTGATACAAAATGACGGACTTGATAATGATTTTCAAACAAAGATGCAGGAAATTAGGAAGTATATTAGAAAATTGGCTTCATAATAATATTGAGGATTCATATTTCAAGTTGCACACTTTTTGGGTCTAGGTGGGCAGTGTTAAAAGGGGATTACGTTCATTACCACATAGTCTAGATAAAGTGATACTGGGATGACTGGACACAATCCTAAATCCAATTTCAGAGAGTGAAGTTCAGTGGTAGTAGAGGCGTGATACTTGGTCTTACGTGCTCATATTGTGGAAATAGGGAACATGCCCGAGAGAGGTGTGGTTTTATATACAAATAGGCAATAAATGTTTACTCAAATAGCAAGCCATTGAGGCATCCATCAAACTAATTCAGTTGTCATCACATTGTGTGCTCCTCTTTCTTTATATCTTTAAAGAGTACACGAGATTGATTTCTAAGATCTAGGTATTTGTTATATTTTTCAACTTTTATTTTAGAATCTCATATGTTGAAATTATTTAATTATTATGTTAAATATAATTGTTTGTTATTCTTATTTTTTTATCATGTTTAGTGTGTTTGATGTTATCATAGCCGATAATATCATTGTTGGGGCACGCCAATAGATGCAATAATATTACGGTTGGTCTTGTTGTTTAGTTATTAATACTTTATATTTTAGATTTTTAATTTTGCTTATTATTCCTGAGATGCATTAATTAGTTTATTTGTAATACTATTTATTTGTTTAGTCTCGGGTAATGAAAATGATGAATTGTGTTTGTTATTGTTTTTCTATATTTTTAGAAGACCCAGTTGCTTGATTATCATACACATGTAAATAAAATTATTTAATTGGTTAAAATTAGTTTAATTGTGTTTATTTTTTTTATCATATTGTTTGGGAGCACCCTACATGTGAGTTACTTCAAACTATATATATATATATATATATATATATATATATTTGTGTCACAATATATCTTAATGACATGCATATTTTTTCTTGTCTCTTTCTTTTCCTTTTTTCTGTCTCCAATTCTTGCAAAGACCCTAATTAGTCTTGATGGTTGAACAAAATATGATATCAGTCTATCAGAATCTTTCTAAGATGAATCAAGGGTGGTGCACTACTCGACAGCACACCTTTTGATGGTGTTGATGACAAAGTGGGATGGTGTTTGTCCTTGATAATGGTGGTGCCACCATATTGTATTGAACAAAAGGTTGTTTTTTTGTGGTTTTGTTGAACACGATTGAGTGATTGTGATTATCAGATATATAAACAACAAATAATAACTGCTATGATGGTTCATATAGATTCACTAGACTAGTAACTAACCAATTTAGTGTCATCAAAGTGTTTAGATTGATGTTGTGCCTGTATTTTTTTTGAACCTTAGTATGAAGGTTTGTTGTGTTTTTAATATATTTTGTGTTTTGAGAAGTTTGTATTTTTTTAGAAAGAAAAGGATGACTAGAATTATAGTGGGATAACTAAGGATAACATACTGAAAATCAAAGTTGAACATGTATTCCTTCTGAATCATATTAATAAGGATCTGATTTGTATGCTAAGAATGTATGAGTTACTTATTGGATTAGTCACTATTGGATGAAACTGATGAGTGGATGACAATTGATACATAATTATTAGTATATCTTTTAGTTGTCAAATGATCTGAGTATGAGCTAGAAAGTTTGGAACTTGGCACATTGATGCACTCAAATCAAAGATTTATCAGATGATGATTCAGGCATCTAATAGCATACTTAAATCTAGTATAGTTGTTATAATCAATCAGACTATTATAGTACCATTGGATGTTATAATCACCTAGATCTAGTGGGGTTGGCAAGGGTGCTTAGAGATGGAAAAAGTCAATAGTTATCATTTTTTTTTGTAAGAGATTGAGACATACTCAAGAAATGTGTTGGATGTTACTTCCCAAGTTATAAAGAATATTTCTGGGTTCAAAGGTTGTACAACATGCCATTGGATCCACTTATATTGTATCTTTCACATGTACATGATATTCCAATTAGTCTTGTTATGCTTATTGTTGATGAGTATTTCATTTTTTTTCTTGGGTATTACTAGCTTCAATTGATATGTATTTATGTTCATTTTTTTTTCATCACCTCACCAAAAAATCATAGGTCATTGATTTATGAGTTAATACTCATGTCATTAGTGATTGTATTCTTTTTATTTATTTTGTAGAGTCCATAGTTTTTGATTTTGTTATGACTAATGACATTATTATTTAGGTTATGCGGTATAATGGTGCCATTATTAAGCCATTATATATATATATATATATATGTTTTTTTTATACTAGAGTTTTGTCATAATTTATTTTTTAGTCAGTTTAATTATTTTTATGACTGAACCATTAACTTTACTGGGGATTGAGTGATGTTGATGGTATTTATTGTTCTCCATACATTAGAGTTCCTTCAAATGTTTGATTGCTATTAGTTCATTGATTATATATTATTTATTTTGATATTTATCATTGGATAAGATTGAAATTCCAAGGTAAAGCATCAAAGGGTGATCTTTATTGACTATGAGACATTAGTTAGGAAAATATATTAGTGCCTCTTATCTAAGACATCAAGAGGATATTTTTAGATATTTATTTTATCTGATTCATTCAAATATTTAGTGATTATATAGGATAATCATATATGATAAATTAAGATATATTATAATTTTATTGATGATTGTATTCGATATATATTATTATTAGTCTTTTAAGAAAACAAATTTTAACTATTTTGTGAAATTTTACAAAAGAATTAATATTTAGTTAATTTATTTATAATATTAAAGTGTTAATATTTTTGGATAAATTCTTTATTAATTTTCTTATATTTTTAAGGAGTATAAGATAGTATATTAGATATTATTTGCTAATATTCATGCCTAGAATATGATAGTTGAAAGGAAGAATTGATATTTAATTATAAAGATATTACTATTATATATGAGTATTAGGAGTTTTTGAGGAGAATAATACTAATCATTAATTTTATTATTAGTTGAATGTTGTTTTATATTCTTTTAGATTATATTTCCTATTTGATATTATATTCTAGAGAGAATTTTCTCTTTTTATCAAAGATCCTTTGGTGTATTTTGATTTAAAATTCATCTCAAGTTTTTGGGGGTATATTTGCTCTTCTATCAAGTGTGCTTTAGTTGGGTTTTTAGTACTTAGAATGAATATATATGTTACCAGTGGTTAGGTGGATTGTTATGAGTGCAAATGGTAATATTATTTGAGGATAAGTCCTTCAAGAACTTTATCCAAGTGAATGTACCCTCAGATATTGTAGTCGTAGTATCATTCCTATTTTGAGGAGTGGATTGAGACTACTTGGAGCTTTGTATTAGGAAGAAAAGTTACATGAGTTTCCCATAGAGCATGCCATTTAAGTTTTCCTAAGAATAAAAGATAAAGGTTGTGAGACTTGATCCTAACTTTAATGTATATATTAGATAGATATATTTATTGTCTTCTCAAATAAGTTTTTTGCTATACTAGTTAGGTTCAGATTGAAGTTGACTTTTATATTTTGATTGTTTTATAGAAAAATAATAAGAATATGTTCTATTTAGTACTCATTATTACTAGTACTTTCTCATTTTCATTTTAATAATATATATTCATATTTTGTCATATCATAATGACTATAAAATTCTATAACATAAAGATACTATTGCATCAGGGTGAGGTTGATATTACATCAAGATACTATTATATTAATAATACTTAGACATTTCTAGATACTATTACATCAAGATGTGTTTGATACTAGTTATGAAGAAAGTCTTGATTTAATTAATGTGAGGTTGATAGGCATAAGATTTACATGAATTTATGATATTTATTATTGACAATTTTTTTTGTACTGATATGATAACTAATAGGTTATTGCCCTTTTTTGATGCATTATGTTGTTGAATTTTATATTAGTTAGATATAAATAATATATTATTTCTTGGTAATCTCGAGAAATAAATATTTATGCATTTTACTATTCTTTGGAACACGTGTATAGTGTATATCGTCAAAGATTCTTTATGGGATGAAATTTTTTAGGGCATCATTCAGTAGGTTTTTTGTTGTGTTTATTATATTTGGTCGTAGGAGATATGTGTCGTATTATTTTTGTTTCTATAGACATTGAACATGGAGATAATATATAATATTAATAATATTTCTTGATAATATTATAGTTATAAAAGATAATTACAAGAGATGTTAGTTGTAAGACATTTTAGATATTTCATTAGAGTGTTTAGGTCATATGTTTTGAATATTATATCTAATAATAATATAAAAAGATACCTACTAATTGATTGATCTTTGATCTGAGTATAGATCTATCTAAATGTATTAATTCCTTAGTTGATTCCACTAAATATTAGATAATTGTCATAAAATTGAATTATTTAAATGTTTGAATTTGTATTGCTTGTGTCATTAGTATAATTATTTATTTTTTAAAAATTTTCAGGCAAACTCATAAAAATGTAACTTTGAGACATGAAAAAGAGTTTAGAATGATGTTTTTTAGAGATCAAGGACATAGCTGGGATGGTGCTTACTTAGATTTAGTTGAGCTTTAATAATTATATAAAGGAGATTTGATACAGAGTTTTGTACTTTTATAGAACTAAATCTCATCTCTTAGAAAAATAAAAGGTGGATTGTTGTTCTTAGACCTAGTGCTGAGACATAATATTGAACTATGATATTGGTTATTTGTGAATTTCAGTGAATAAGTTATTTTTTGGAGGAGCTTTACTTGACATAGTTTAGGATGGTGCCTGGAAGTGCTGTGGGCTGGCACATAGCATGGCTCGGGCCTTGCCGATCCAATCTTTTTGGCATGGGAATCTAGGCACGACACTACCTAGCACGATGCATGTGTTGGCCAGTTTTGGCCAAGCTGGCTAAACTGGCTAGCATGGCCTGACCTAGGCTTGCATGGAATGACCAAGGCTGGCCAGGCTTAACCTATGTAAGCTTGGCTAGGCTTAACCCATCACAATCCACCAAAAATCCATGCCAATGGGCCTTGCCAAGCTGCCCTTTAGAGGTGTCAAATGAGTCAGGCTGAGCTGTCCCTTAGAGGTGTCAAATAAGCCAGGCTGAGCTGCCCCTTAGAGGTGTCAAATTATCTAGGCACTTACTATTAGACTATGATTTGATCTCTAATATATGTATGCAAAAAGTGGACTTTCCGATTGATTAATTATATCAATATTAATTTTATTTAAATATTTTTAAATTTAGAATTCTAATTAGATTCATTGTATTAGTGCTTATGTTATCATCCAAAAATATCTCAATCAGTTATTTTTATATGTTCTTATAAAATAATTATAATTTAATATATTTGTGATATTAAAATTTGGCGATCAGATAGTATTCTCAATTATACATCTTAAAGTTTTTTTTTATTTTGAAGACTAATCGGTAATTAACTAGATATCCTTTGCAAACTTATTTTATCCCATAATTGGATTGTTAAAAGGAAGACAATTATATGATTGAGATGATTAGAATTTTTTTATAAGAGTTTCTAATATTTTTTTGGGGTATGATAATATTAATTATAAATTATTTATCAATTAGGTAATATAATGTGTTCTCTCCAATCTTTTTTCTTATTAGGTGCTATATTTGATAGAAAACATATGTCATTCATCAGGTAATATTTTTGTTTGTATGTGATTTGGTAAACATATATTTTTTGAAAGTTAGAAAATCATAACTTGTATCATCAGATGTACAATTTTCTGCAATCATAGTATACGAAAAGAGCATGAGTGCTACTCCATGTTGACACTTGTAGTAATAATGTTAATCTGTTTTTAGTTGTTGTTGTCGTTACAGTTATTCGTCAAAAATTTTTCTTAGTGTTGATCTAGTCGAGAGTATTGAGGTCGTTTAAATGTTAGGTCCAAGTAAGGGGTTTTTATTTTTTTTATTTAATACTTAATAGAATTTTTTTTTATTTTTTATGCTAAATGATACTTAATAACATTAAGTATTAAGTTTGTTTTTTTTAATATTTTATTTCTATTAAGAATTAAGTTTGTATTATACATATTAAAAATTAACATCTTAACAGCTTAATATATTAAGAAATTTTAACTACAGTGTATCCAAATAACTAAAGATATCATATTTGATGCCAATATTTAATCAGTATATTCAAATAAATTTGTATATTCAAATAACTAATCTCATTTCATAATCATTATAAAAACTAAAAACACAAATATTAATTAAATTTAAAATATTTTAATTCAAATACATATTCATATATATTTAAAGAAAAATATTAAAATTTAAGAATAAATTTTAAAATATCTAAAGTCATTTTATTTGATATTTATATTTAATATCACATTTCACACCATGAAAAAAAATTAAAATGACAAATATTTGATACTTTTGATAACTCATTTTATATAATGATAAAAGTTAAAATGATAAGTTAATTGAATATTTGAAATAGTTCATTTGTAATATGATTTCGAAATTGTAGCATGAACTCTTGATCGGTAGTTGTAAAAAAGTTATTTATAGTTGAGCCTTGATATCGATTGTCACTATCATTTTTTTATTCCTCTTCAGTATCATATTCAGAAAATAATCTATCTACAACTTAAACTTGTCAAAAAAAATTATGAATAGAGAAATATGTTATGATTATTTTTGTTTGTGTAGCATATAAATAAGGTGTCATTTTCTTAAATATTGGAAAATGTGCCTTAGCAACACCAAATGCACGTTTAATAATATTTCTTAATTTTGCATGATATAAGTTATACCACCACTACGAAAATCACTCAACCAATATCGTATATTATGATATGGTGTAATAAAACCCCTAGTGTGTGTATTTGTTGTATCTACTAAATAATAATTTTTTGAAAGAGAGAATTTAGTATATTATAATGGTAATAAATAAAAATAATAATAAATAAAATAAAGTAAGAATATATACCTGACGGGAGCTTGGGAAAATTATGTTGTGAACTACGAATTATTTCCATCAAAATTCTTAAATCATGAGCTGTTCCTTCCCATCCGACAATTATATATTTAAAGTTCATATCAAAATTATAAATTATTAAAATAATTTGAAAATATTCTCCTCTTTACTGACCTCGAAATGATACTTATTGTTCAGTGGGAATGTATGCATGGATAAGAGTTCCATCAATTACACCAATATCATACTACAAAAAAGAATTGTTACTAATATAGATGTTTATTTTTAAATTAGAATAATAAAAATATGATAAAAATATTTACACATAAAAAGTATTATATCTTAAAAATTTGTCTTGATCGATGATTATAGATATCATTCGAATTATCTTTAAATGATGGAAGAGTATTTATTACTTTTGAGAAGTTCACCATGGCCACTAAAATATCATGGAAGTATTTATAAATTGTTTGGCTGGAATATTGAAATCTATTTTTTAATAATCAGTTTTGAAGATTATGACTTAAAGTTATTAAAAATATGATTATTTTCTCTTCAACATTCAAATATTTGCTGTCAACAAGCTATTTTTTATCTCGGAATATTTGACATAGAGAAATAAATCCATATTTTTCCATTCGCATTTGTTCATTACATATACTAGATGACAGAATAAAAAACTTTAATAAAAAGTGATCTGATAAACAATGATATAGAAACCCTTTCTTTATTAATGAATGAGTCTCTTAATAAATGGAGCAATAACACGACAAGCCTTTTTATTTTAAATCTTGTCACTGTAGATTTTATATTTTCACCTTCACTTGATAATGAACTTGAACTATCTGATTGATGTGAAGGATTCTCCATATAAATATCCATTAAAATAAATCATTAATTTTATGAAATAAAATCACAATAAAATTGTTATTACAATGTATAATGAATAATATCACTACATTATAGTATCATCACATCAAACCCATTTCGCATATATAAATTAATGTTGCCATGAATTTTCTTACGATTATGTAGATAACATGACTTATAATTAGAAAAATTAAAATGCACAAAGTATCTAAAATAATTCAATCAAAATATCATGGTATAATCATTAAAACAAAAATGAAAAATATATTCCACAATTCTAAAAAAGTAAATTAAAATATTATTTTTTTAAGCTTTGAAGTCATCTTATTTGTTCTTGGTTACTTTCCATTTCAACCCAAATTATTCTATATTCTTTCTTCTTGTAAAATGTATTAAATTACAACATAATATAAAAGATTCTCATGGGTTGCGAGTTTCTTCAAAATGTTCAAACATTCCTTTACCGAGGGTCCTTCAACATTTATTATTTTATTCATTTTGTCTTCTTTGAATATTGTATTTCTTCGCTAGCATATCTTAATAAATTATCACCATCTTCTAAACTAATTAGAGTTTTACTAGGTATTGATGTAGAATGTATTGCTGATTCCTCGGGCCCACAAATAATCACTCTTTCATACTTCAATTTTTAGACCCAGTAGCTAGTACTCTTCCAAACAATATCTCTAATTCCTTCAAATATAGTAACGATCTATAACGGAATTATTTAGCTTCTGGATATTTCTATTAAACAAGAAAAAAAAACAAATTAGTCATGCATGTATATTTAAGACATTTCGTTAAAGAATTACTTAAATTTGTAAAAAAAGTACATGCAAATAATTGACTCATTACTTTAATGTTTTAAACATTTTTAAAGTAATTTTAAGTGAAAAGCTTTAAAAAAAATTTATACCATTCAGCTTTAGGCTGAAACTGATTTGTTTTCCGCATTAAACTGAAAAAACAAACACCCACTGAGTATTCTCTATTGATGGTAATCTAGAAGGTAATTTAGAAAGAAATACATGTGCAATAATTTCCTGAAAATATAAAATAAATAAGCAGCACACAGATGTAAAAATAAGAGCTTTTATTATGGGAATGTATAAATAGAGTAGCCACCAACACAGATGTTGAACATAATTGTTGTCCAAGGACAGATTTTGTTATTATTTAAATTTAATAAAATTTTTTTATGGATGAGAGTAGTTAATGGGGATTATTTTTATTTGGATTAAAGATATTATTAGTTTTTTTAAAGATATAGAATATTTCTTATATTTAACTGCTTAAATGAAATATTTTCTTACTAATTCATATTGATCATGTTATTGTTGTTGTGATGTTGTGTTGGCAGTTGTGTAATGGAGTTGTTGCAAACATAGTTTTGGCCAAAGGATCTTGGGAGGTTAAATTTTATATTTTCTTTGGATTAATTTTATATTCCCCCCCAAAAAAAAACTAATATAATTTAGTCTAGATGAGTGTATACTATATGAGTAATAGGTGTATCAAAGTTAATTATGATTATTATTATGAGTACACTGTCTGTTGTTGGAACTAAGCATTTTATCTGGGTTCTAAAAAGAATGATTCATGATTATTATTAGGAGAGTCACATTGTTGAGATAAGAGAGAATGCTTTGTAATATTCTATGGAATCCCCACAGGCCACAACCACCTGATATCAGTTGGGACCTAAAATAATTTTTTTCTCCCTTAAATCAAAAAGGTCATCATCATTATCCACACAATCACATGTCATTTGTCCGTTTGATCAGCTTGGATACTCCTAAATATAATTTCTAGTTAGGACATAATAATTCATCTTTGTTTGCTTAGATTGGATACCCTAGATTCTTATTATGTTAAGAGGCAACATCTTGTTTGGTATTTTATGATTTTAGAAATGTACTTGGTAGATAATGATGATGACCTTTTTGATTATGGAAGACATATATATACTTCCAGGAAAATCTCTTGATGAAAATTACTAGAGATGCCCCCATTATTTTTAACAATTTCAATTAGTACTGGATGAAATTGTCATAATTAATGTGCCATAAAGTAGGTTCTTGGTTACTTCAAATATTTATATTTTAAGTGTGCAAATTATTTCTTGTATATTTTATAACATATAATTGAGTTAATGAAAAAATTGCTTTTTTTTTGATGTTTTCTAGACGTGTTATCATGTTATATAGGCTTGCTTTTGTTTCACTTTCATGCATAATTTGCAATGTGAGCAAATTATTTCTATGTAAACCTGCAAGATCTATTGTAAAATATGTTGTACCAGCACTCTTAAATCATTGGTTTATTGTTTTGGTGTTGCTTACATCAGTATGTGTTGTGCTACTGGCAGATTAATTCCAGCTCCAGCTTTAAAGTTGCTAATAAGCATGTGTTTCTGGTGGATAAAGATTCAAAGTTATGATTATTTTGTGCATAATGCTGCCCACAACACTAGTCTAATGGCGGGACTTGGATTGGTGCTTCCTTGGCAGGTATTTGTTTGATAATAATCCCTGCTGGTGGATGAGGATTTCCTTCTACCTGGTGCTCTGGTGGTAACATCTGCTTGAAAAAAAAATTGTTTTGTGATGTAAAAATGTAGTTCAGAAATAAGTATAATCTAATAATCTAGTTATTATCATCCACCATATAATGACATCTACAATAATGATATTTTCAAATAATGCAAATGTATTCATTAAAAAATTACAAAGTGTGACCAAATATAAGTCAACAATAAGCAAAAAATATTGAATTGGATGAATCTTTTAGTTGGCAAACGTGGACCAAGATTCATAAGGTTGACATTAATCCAAAAACATCAAAAATAATATCAAAGTTAATTGGCCAAATGTTTGTTTGATTTTGATTGTCCTTAACCCAAGTATTGTATGTTTTTGATTAAGTTGTTTAAAGTCGAGGTAGAAGTTGTTGACCAAGAGCTTTTAATGACAACTATTGGGCGCTACATGTTTAGCTATTGATAGAAAAAATGGTCCCATTCTTTAGAATATGTTTTCTAATTAAAATAGAAATTCATTTGTGTTTGAACAGAAGGTGTCATGTCAAAACTATTTTCTAGTTTTTTGGAAATTGAAAAACACTTAAAATATATTTTCTTATGTTTTCATAAAAAGTAAAATTTTTGGCCAAATGATGTGTCCCACCACCCAACTTTGATATAAGCTTACTATATTTTATTTAGCTATAACACAAATCATTTTGTTTTGTTTTTTTTTCATGCTTTAAACTATGTGTGTGTGTGTGTGTGTGATGATTATTTTCATTGTGTTTAATAATGACAATTGGTAACATTAATAGAAGCAATTTTTTTTTAAATAACAATATTAAATAAAAGTCTAAGGTTTGTCCTAGCAAAGGATAATTTCATGCAAATTAACTATATTGAAGAGAAATGGTGATATGATTAAAAAGCCAAAGTTTCATATTGATATTCCTATTAGTTTGGATTTTATTTTTGTACTGGTTATCCATGATGTTGAGATAGATAAAAAAATTATGATATTGATGATCCTATAGTTGATGAATCATTTGATCAAATGGAGCAAACTTCTTCCTCCATAATAGAGATTTCTACGAGGGGATCAATAAGATGTAGAACTAGATATTCTCCTAATGGGTATGTGATGATTTCTGAACATGTAGAACTAGATACTTATCAAGAAGCTATCTTGAATAAGAATAAATAATGAGAAGAAGATATGAAACAAAAGATTAATGTATTACAAGAGAATCACACATATGGCCAACTATAATTTCCTAAATCTATAAATTATTCTGGATTGATTTTGAGATGATGTCTTATGTTAGTCAAGAGAGGAGTATTGATTTTGAGAAAATATTCTTTTATGTAGTGATGATGCCTTATGTTGAATTATTCTAAATTTTAATGCTCAGCTAAATCTAGAAATTAAACAACTTGATGTAATAACTATCTTTTTTCAGTCATTTGAAAGAAGTTATATATAGAGCAGCATGAAGGATCAAAAGGCAAGGGTAAATAAAATCTTATTAGAAAAAGCTTGCATGAGCATAAATAGGCCCCAGGTGGACAATACGATAGGTTTGACTTTTCATGAAAAATCTTGGGGGGAATTATATTTTGGGGTTCTTCCCCAAAAGTTTTTAACAATTAAAAAGTAAATTTTTGATATTTGTGAAAAAATCACAAAATTATAAAAAAAAATTAAAAATAAGGGCACTCAAATACGTAATTCCTAAAATAACTAATCCCCTCTCTCCTGGCCCTCGACCTCGGCCTCACCCCTCTCCCCTGGCCCTCGCCATCGTCCTCACCCTCGCCCTCGCCCTTGCCGTCACCCTCGCCCTCCCCCTTGCGCTCGCTCTTGCCCTCACCCTCGCCCATATACCCTCACCACCCCCCGCACCTCTCCCCACACCTCTCCCTCCTCTCCACGATGGAGCTCGACGAGCTCCGACGTGGAGTTCATAGAGTTTCGAGGAGCTCCACTATGGAGCTCGAGGAGCTCCACTATGGAGCTCGAGGAGCTCCACTATGGAGCTCGAGGAGCTCCACTATGGAGCTCGAGGAGCTCCACTATGGAGCTCGAGGAGCTCCACTATGGAGCTCGAGGAGCTCCACTTCGAGCTCGAGGAGCTCCACTATGGAGCTCGAGGAGCTCCACTATGGAGCTCGAGGAGCTCCACTATGGAGCTCGAGGAGCTCCACTATGGAGCTCGAGGAGCTCCACTATGGAGCTCGAGGAGCTCCACTATGGAGCTCGAGGAGCTCCACTATGGAGCTCGAGGAGCTCCACTATGGAGCTCGAGGAGCTCCACTATGGAGCTCGAGGAGCTCCACTATGGAGCTCGAGGAGCTCCACTATGGAGCTCGAGGAGCTCCACTATGGAGCTCGAGGAGCTCCACTATGGAGCTCGAGGAGCTCCACTATGGAGCTCGAGGAGCTCCACTATGGAGCTCGAGGAGCTCCACTTCGAGCTCGCTGGAGCTCCACGAGCTCATGTGAGCTTGACCTTGGAGCTCGTGTAGTCCTGTCGAGCTCCAGTGAGCTCGACGAAGGAGCTCACTGGAGCTCCTAGAGCTCCATCGTGGAGCTCGACAAAATTCCATGAGCTGCGCGTCAGAGCTCTTTGAGCTCCAGTGAGCTCCATGGTCGAGCTCACCGGAGCTTCAGTGAGTTCCATCGTGAAGAGGTGCATGGGGAGAGGTGTGGGGGGTGGTGAGGACAGACGGACAAGGGCGAGGGCAAGGGCGATGACGAGGGTAAGGGGTGAGGGCCAGGGGAAAGGGGAGATGGTATTTTAGAAATTACTTATTCGAGTGCCCTTATTTTTAATTTTTTATAATTTTGTGATTTTTTACAAATATCAAAAATTTAGTTTCTAATTGTTAAAAATTGTTGGGGAAACACCTCAAAACATAATTCCCCCGAAATCTTGGGTAATAAATATTCTTTTTTGCCTTTTGTGCGTTTACAAAAAGATTTTAAGATAATACCTGTTATCATCCTTCTACTTTATATCGACGACATTCTCAATGGAAGAATCATGTAGCTGGAAGCAAAAAAATACTAATGAGGATTTTGTGCACCAAATAAATGAGGTTTGTGTAAGATATCATAAAAAAAGTAGCAATGTCATTAAGGTGGTATATGAGTTTCATCGAGAGATTTGATTTCATAGTAGTAGTCATCAACATTGCCTGGGGAGGATTCCAAACAATGAAATGGTCTGAAAATATTTGAAGTCGATAGCATTAGGATTGAAAAAAAAAATTAAGTTGGGTATCCAAGAACTTTACAAATCTATATGCCAAAAAATCAAAATCTTGACACTTTTAAAGGCCTGAGGAGAAATGTTGTCATATGATTCAATCAGGCCATTTATATGGTATCAAAGAGAACCACACCAATGATAATATTATCATGGTCAAGGAGAGGTAGAATAAGGCAGTAGTGGATTTTGAGCCTCAAGAAGGTGAGATGAGTGAAGATGAAAAATAATAAAAGAAAAATAAATTTTGTCACACAACCATACATTAGAGAAGGATTTATTCCATATCACTAATGGATGTTATGATCGATATTATATAAGTTCATATCATATTATATTATAATGAGATTTTTTTTTATAATATTAGTTTCATGGTTCAATAGAATTATAGAGTTAATAGTTTTGTGGTGTTAAGATAGACAATTTTTCATATGATTTCAATGTGGACATTGCAAATGGTATTGGAGAGATAACCTTTTTGTTTTTTTTGGCTCAACATCCTTGTTAGCATTTTGTTACCACAGGTTTGCTATGTTGGCCATATTGTTGGGTAATCGCGATTCCACGGGTAGTGAGATTAAGAACAGAAAATACAGAAACAACACATAAACGAGCAATATATATATCCCAATCCACAAACATCCACGACAGAATCAAAACGAGAAAAACAACACAGCAAATAACGTGGTTCGCTAGTCACTCAGTACGACTAGCTACCTCCACCAGAAAATGCTTATGCGTTACAGATTAAAACCAAGAAATGTATGTCTTACAGTATGCAGCACGGCAGTCGCGAAAAATCACGCAGAGAGAGAGAGGAGAAGAGACGATGAATAGTTCAACCGGGTCAAAAACAGCCACCCGAAAAATAAATACAAATGTTTTTATACAGAAAATAAACAGCCAGTTCATTTAACCGAAGCGGGTCGGATCATGGACCGGGCCAGGCTCTGCTCCAAAAATTTCGGCCTGCTGACCGGACAGCGGGACCTCCGTTATTGTGCTACTGCTGTATCCCCGAGCTTTTAATATTTCATTTCCTGCACTTACATAAAATTATTAAAACAGATTATTAAGTTAAAACAAATTACATATACAGCACATATCGATAGCTAGGTTAAGTGATTACAACATCCTAAAAAAGAAGTAAGCCACAAGGGTTGTATATTAGTGCTTTAGTTAGGGATCCAAACTCAAGAGTATGAGTCATCTCATATTAGTTGGTAAATGTTAACAACAATAAAATATAATCCTATAGGATTACCTTGAATCATAATGAGATATCTTTTGGTTGTATCGTCTTTTCAGTTCAAATGAAATTTGGAGTTAATAATATTGAACTTGGGGGAATGTTTAAAGGACACATGATAATCTATGAACTATCCCAACCCCAATTGTCAAAATAATTTTTCTTTTACCATAATGAATGTGAAATAAAATAATTTTTATGTGATTTGATGTGTGGATACAAATGGGATCAAAGAGAAATCTTAGCCAATGATATGGCCTATATGGTGAGGCAGAAACATAAAAAATCTATAAAAAGTGGGGTTATTATAATGGGAGAATTATGTTTTGGGGTGATTCACCAAAAATTATTAACAATTAGAAACTAAAATTTTGATATTTGTGAAAAAATCACAAAACTATAAAAAAATTTAAAATAAAGGTAGTCAAATAAGTAATTCCTAAAATACTCTATCTCCTCTCCCTTAGCCCACATCCTCGCCCTCACCCCTTGCCCCTGGCCCTCACAGTCACCCTCACCACCCCCCGCAGGTCTTCACAATGGAGCTATGGAGCTCCTTCGTGGTGCTCCAGTGAGCTCCACATCGAGCTCGACGGAGCTCCACGAAGGAGCTCATAAGGAACTTCATGGAGCGTGACGATGGAGCTCGTCGAGCTCCAGTGACCTCGACGATATCGAGTTCACTGTCGAGCTCTAGTGAGCTCGATGATGGAGCTCGACGAGGAGCTCACCGGAGCTCCAGTAGGCTCCATCATGAAGAGGTAGGGGGGGGGGGGGGGCAAACGAATGAGGGCGAGGGCCAGGGGTGAGAGTGAGGACGAGGGCCAGAGGAGATGGTATTTTAGGAATTACTTATTCGAGTGCCCTTATTTTTAATTTTTAAAGTTTTGTAATTTTTTTACAAATATCAAAAGTTTAGTTTTTAATTGTTATAAATTTTTAGGGAATCACCCCAAAACATAATTTCCCCAATTATAATTGCTAAAAAAAGAGCAATGCCAAAAAAACAATATATTCTACTTTATTTCTTCACCAAAAATAAAATTGGGGAATAATGTTTTGGGGTGCTCCCCCATAAATATTTAAGAATTTGAAACTTACCTTTTTAAGTTTCAAAAAAAGTCATCAAAATCTTAAAATATTTAAATTTAGTGTACTCTATTACATTTATCCTAAAATACTTTCGCCCTCTCCCATCGGCCCTCTCTCATCGGTCCTCTCCCATTGGTCCGCATCCTTTCCAATCAAGCTCGATGAAACTCAATCATGAGCTCGATGGTGCTCGACCATGAGCTCCATCGATCTCCGAAAGCTCATGGTCGTGCTCCTGGAGCTCGATTAAGAGCTCTTTATAGCTCCAAAAGCTTGGCGTCGTCCTCCATTGAGCTCCTGGAGCTCGACCGAGAGCTCCGGCGAGCTCCTGGAGCTCGACTAAGAGTTTCGTTGAACCCCTAGAGCTCGACGACTAGCTCGATGGAGCTCTCGGTCAATGTTCAGGAGCTCGGTGTCGAGCTCCTTCGAGCTCGTCGAAGCTCTCGGTTGAGATCCTTCAAGCTCCAGGAACTCGACCGAGAGCTCAATGACAACTCCACGAAGGAGCTCGTGGAGATGGGTAGGGAAAGAGGGATGGGGAGAGGGGGTGAGAGGTGAGGACAGACGTGAAAGGGGTGAGGGGCGAGGTGTGGGTGAGGGCGTGGGGCGAAAATGAGGGAGTGGCGAGGGTGAGGGAGGGGCGAGGGCGAGGGCGAGGGCGAGGGCGAGGGTGAGGGAGGGGTGAAGGCCAGGGAAGAGGATAGCTTAGTACTTACGAATTTAGATGCACTTATTTTTAATTTATTTTTAGTTTTCTGACGTTTTTAAAAATATCAAAAGTTTAGTTACTAAATCTTAAAAATTTCTGGGGAAAACACCCCAAAACATAATTCCCCCAAATAAAATCATACAAATCAAGCCCTAAATTTATGGTTCTTTGGTAGAAGTATTCTGGAAACATACATAATTTATGCATACTAAGGGTCCATTAGGCCATAATAAGATATGTAGAAAAAAAAACTAGTCTTCTAACTTTAGGCTAGTATATAGGTGTCAAACGGGCAGTGCCGAGTTGACACGACCCATTTTTGGTCATGCCATGCCTGGCATTAGAGGTGTCAAATAGGTAGGGTCGGGTTAACTCAGTCCAGGTTTTTCGGGCCCAACCGGGATGGCATGCAGTGCCAGGCACGACACGGCACGATTCGGATTAGGTCTGGCCCAGCATGGGCCCGTGGTCGAAAATCGGCCAGTTCCGGGCTGTATTGGCCCGGTTTGGATTGGGCCAATTCCTAATTTAAAAAAAAAATTAGGGTTCCGGCGATGCATGCCATGCCTACTTGCTGCCATCACCTTTTCGGGGCTCACCTAGCCTCGTCCATTGAGCGTCGAGATGTCATCCCTACGTCGTGACCATGCTTGGTGCAGGGTCACTCGTGTTGTGCCCATGTGGCAGGCACGGCGTGTGGGACAAAATTTATTGGCCTGGAATGACACGATCGATGCCAAGGATGTGCCCGGCATTGGCCCGAGCACGGCACTTCAGCATACCGTGTTGGCCTTGGCATGGCACTACAGCGTGCAATGCAGGGTTGAACAGTGTCGGGTTTCGGGCCTGGCCCAGGCTTCTCGGCCCATTTGACACATATACATGGCATGACACCACTCAAAAAAGGGTAGGCCCGACATTGCCTGACCGGCCCGAGTTTGCTGGATTCAAGCTGATCCTTGTCGAGCTTTGTGGGTTCATGCCGGGAGCCTAGCACGTGCCATTTCAACCCATTTGGAATCGGGTCATCTCCAATTCTAATTATTTTTAATTTTAATATAAAATTAATTAATTAAATTAATAAATACAAAAAAAAAACAAAACGATAATCAAAAATCATAATTGATAATTTAAAAAAATAACATAATATAAATATTATAAATGTTAATCATTTCTTTTTTACAACATAATAAAAGTATCAATTACAAAATAATAAAGTTAGCTCAAAAAATAAAAATAATACATTAAAGATCAACATTAATCTCATAAGTATCGGAATAAATAAAGAACAAAATAAAAAAACAAGTTCAAAAAAAAATGAAATCAATATACAATATAAAAATGATCAATCTTATAAGCATATGATGATATCATTAGCGGTAGGTACTAGGCTCAAACTCAATCTCAGTCGTCATCAAAGTCACACGAATCATCATCGGCCACTAACTCCTTCTCTCTTGCTATAGTTGCAGCATGATCCTGGATGCCAAAATTTGAATCCTACTAATCCTTCATGCATGCTAATACCTTAATAATATATGGTCACAATCTCAATCTCCTATATAAAATCACATTCAATATAAAACAAGATCGTTGTAATGCTATGCTCGACACTAGAGCCCTTTGCAACCATAATTAAAAATCAAATAAAAACAAAAGAAAATTATGGATGAGAATTTGCATATTTTTAAAATTAATTTAGGAAATCAAGTAAGAAAATTAAAAATTAATTAATTAATCTCAACCCCAACCTTCATTGTTGGAATTATAACACTTATATGGATGTTTTTGGTCGAAACGAAGGATTTATTAAGTTTAATTACTTCATAAAATGAATTTTCACCAAAAATCATGAATTTTGTAATTTATTTAATTGATCTTAGTGAAAAATGAGGAAGAAGTGAAGAGATCCAATAAAGAAGAAAAGAAACATAATAGATTTCATGAGATGGAGCGAGAAATGAAATAAATGGAAATTTTATATTTCATTTAATAGTAAAATGAGCATTTTGCCAGTAAGGTTTAATCTAACAAAGTTTTTTTCTAAAATATTAATTCTAGCAAATCAATTATCATTTTCCATTCATAATCATTTTTAAAACAAAAATTAATAACTTTCTCTCCTTTTTTAACCAACATAGCAAATTAGGAGTATTGGTCTATTTTGTGAAATTATTTTTTATAGGGCTCATAACTCAGATGATAAGGAATATAAAAAATAAACTAACAAGTGCTAATTATATCAAACACACAAATAAGCAAATCCAAATAACTTACTACATCAACACACTTAATAATTCATGCACACACAATGAAACCCTAGAAAACCTTACATCTAATACTAAGCTATCATGATCCACAAACACTCTCACTTAGGAATGACAGCATACTTTGGATTGATTAGTTAAATTTAACAAGATTAAAAATACTCAAATCCAATGAGAAAGGTTTTTACATTTTTAATTGTGGGCTTTTGTAAATTTATAAAATTACTCATAGAGCACAAGAAAAATAATGGGTAGGATATTTATTAAAAATATGAATCCAAAATATATAAATTTGTATAGAAAAATCAAGAAAAATATACTATAAATAGTACAACCTATGGACAACGACATGTCTTTAGAAAGTTGTAGGCAAGTTAACATCTTTTTCATTTCCCATTTTTCATGTTAGTTTCACTATAAAATATCTAAAACATCAAAAATTCAGTGAAAATATATAAATAAATAAGTCAAGACCGCTCATATTTAGTCAATTAAAATAGATCAAATTTTAGAGAATATCATGAATATGCATAAACCAAAGTTAAAATATTCACATACAAAAGTAAAGTCATTTATATAAAATAGCCCATATGGCTAAATATATAACAAGATTTTAAAAAAACCATCTAAATACTCTACTAATACAATCGCATTAATCTGCAAGCTTTAGAATCATGTTTGACCATTAACATTTTTTGCACTATGGAAAATATGAGTCAACAATTAATTTCAAGTAAAAAAAAAGTCAAAAAATATGAAAAATCCATGTTATACCTCTTGTTGCCAAAAATCATGGTTGTAAATTATTTGGCAAATTTTGAAATGAAATTATACTAATATGTATGTGTAAAGCTCTATGAGAAATAATTTAAAGCTATATGAGCAATATGAGTTTTTGAATGAAATATAAAAAATTTTGAAAAATTGCATAATTTTGATATTGAGTTTAGAGAAGACTATTAGTCTAAACAAGGACTTGAAAAGCTAAAATTACAAGAATATTCATGGAATCATGAATTATATATGCTCTTGTGAGAAAGACCTTAAATCATCTTGTGCACATGTAGTAGAATTCTTTTATGTGAAGGAAGTGGTAATAAGGCTAAAAACTAGTAAATTTTTAAAGAGTCTTTGGATCATGGCAGTGGGAGTGGGTATGTGTTCCCTAGCGCGGTGTGGTAGCAAGGATGAAACTAGCATATTAAATTTTATCTATATATGCATTATTATGGAATGGTGGAGACTTGATATGCATAGATTACGCATGTTTATATAAAAAGGATATGAATGAAAATAATTATCTTGAAAACATACACACACATAATGGTTTCATAAATTATTATAGCCATGTGTATGAATGCATATATATAGTTATTTGAAAACATGTTCTTAAATTTTTAATTAGATATTGGAAAATATATGTGGCTAACTTCTTCTTCTTCTTCCTTTTATACTACTACTATTTAATTTTATTATTATTATTCTTCTTCTTTTTAACTTTTACGTCTTGTTCTTCTTTTTCTTTTTCTTTCTATTTTTTTTCTTCCTCCTCCTCCTCCTACATCTTCTTCTCATACTCATTCTCCTTTTCATTCTCCTTCTCCTTTTCCTTCTCCTTCTCATTCTACTTCATCATCATCATCATCTTCTTCTTATTTTTTTTTTCTTCTTCTTTTATTATTATTATTATTATTCTTATTCTATTTCTCTTTCTCCTTCTCCTTCTTCTTCTCCTTCTCCTTCTTCTTCTCCTTCTTATTCTACTTCTTCTTCTTCTCCTTCCTCTTCTTTTTTTTCTTCTTCTTATCATTCTCCTCCTCCTCCTCCTCCTCCTTCCTCATCTCCTACTTCTTCTTCATCTCCTTCTTCTTCTTCTTCTTCTTCTTCTTCTTCTTCTCTTTCTTCTCCTTCTCCTTCTTCTTCTTCTTCTTCTTCTTCTTCTCCTCCTTCTCCTTCTCCTTCTTCTTCTTCTTTTTCTCCCTCTCCTTATCCTTCTCATTCTCCTTCTCCTCTCCCACCTTCTTCTTCTTCTCCTACTACTTCTTTTCCTTCTTCTCCTTCTCATTATTATTATTATTATTATTATTATTATTATTATTATTATTATTCTTCTTCTTCTAGTTCTTCTTTTCCTTCATCATCATCAATTTCTTCTTATTATTCTCCTACAACTACTAGTTCTTATTCTTCTTATTTTTCTCCATCATCATCATCATCATCATCATTATCTTCTTCATCTTCTTCTTTTTCTTCTCCCCCTCTTGCATCTTCTTCTTCTTCTCCACCTCCTCCTCCTCTTTCTTTTTCTTCTCCTCCTCCCCCATCTTGTTCTTCTTCTTTTTCATCATCATCATCATCATCATCATCTTGTTCTTCTTTTTCTTCTTATTCTTCTCCTTCTTTTTCTTATTTTTCATCATCATCATCATCATTTTCTTCTTCTCATTCTTCTCCTCCTCCGTCTCCTTCTTTTTTTTATTATTCTCTTTGTTCTTCTTATTCTTCTTCTTTTTCTTCTCCTCCTCCTTCTCCTCCTCCTCCTCATTCTTCTTATTCTCGTGCTCCTCATCCTTTTTCTTTTTCTTCTTCTACTTCTTTTCTTTCTTCTTCTCTTTCTTCTTCTCCTTCTTTTCCTTCTTCTTCTCTTTCTTCTTCTCCTTCTTCTTATTTTCTTTCTTCTTCTTACACTACTTCACCTTCTCCTTCTTTTCTTTCTTCTTCTTCCTCTAATTGTCCTTCTTACTTTTATTATTCTCCTTCTTCTTTCCTTCTTTTTTTCCTTCTTCTTTTTCTTTTTCTCCTCCTCATTCTTCTCATTCTTCTTCTTCTTTTTCTTCTTATTCTTATTCTTCTCCTTCTCCTCCTCCTTCTTCCATTCTTTCTTCTTCTTTCTTCTTCTTCTTCTTCTTCTTCTCCTTCTCCTTATTCTTCTTCTCCTCCTTCTTCTTCCACTCTTTCTTCTTCTTCTTCTTCTTCTTTTTCTTCTACTCCTCCTCCTCCTCCTTCTTCTTCTCCTTCTCCTTCTCCTTCTTCTTCTCCTTCTCCTTCTCCTTCTTCTTCTTCTTCTTCTTCTTCTTCTTCTTCTCCTCCTTCTCCTTCTCCTTCTCCTTCTCCTTCTTCTCCTCCACCTTCTTCTTCTTCTTCTTCTCTTCTCCTACTACTTCTTTTCCTTCTTCTCCTTCTCCTTATTATTATTATTATTATTATTCTTCTTCTTCTTCTAGTTCTTCTTTTCCTTCATCATCATCAATTTCTTCTTATTATTCTCCTACAACTACTAGTTCTTATTCTTCTTATTCTTCTCCTTCATCATCATCATCATCTTCATCTTCATCTTCATCTTCTTCTTTTTCTTCTCCTCCTCTTGTATCTTCTTCTTCTTCTCCACCACCTCCTCCCCTTTCTTTTTCTTCTCCTCCTCCCCCTTCTTGTTCTTCTTCTTTTCATCATCATCATCATCATCATCATCATCATCTTGTTCTTCTTCTTCTTCTCTTTCTTCTTATTCTTCTCCTTCTTTTTCTTCTTTTTCATCATCATCATCATCATTTTCTTCTTCTTTTTCTTCTCCTCCTCCTTCTCCTCCTCCTCCTCATTCTTCTTATTCTTGTGCTCCTCATCCTTTTTCTTTTTCTTCTCTTTACTTCTTCTCCTTCTTCATCTCTTTCTTCTTCTCCTTCTTCTTATTTTCTTTCTTCTTCTTACACTACTTCTCCTTCTTCTTCTTCTCCTTCTTCTTCTTCCTCTAATTGTCATTCTTACTTTTATTCTTCTCCTTCTTCTTTCCTTCTTTTTTTCCTTTTTCTTTTTCTTTTTCTCCTCCTCCTTCTTCTCATTCTTCTTCTTCTTTTTCTTCTTATTCTTCTTCTTCTCCTTCTCCTCCTCCTTCTTCCATTCTTTCTTCTTCTTTCTTCTTCTTCTTCTTCTTCTTCTTCTTCTTCGTCTTCTTCTTCTACTCCTCCTCCTCCTCCTCCTCATTCTTCTTCTTCTTTTTCTTCTTCTTCTCCTTCGTCTTCTTCCTCTCCTCCTCCTCCTCCTCCTATTTATTTATTTATTTATTATTATTATTATTATTATTATTATTATTATTCTTCTTCTACTTTTACTTCTACTACTACTACTTCTCCTCCTCCTCCTCCTCCTCCCCTCCTCCTTCTCCTTCTTCTTCTTATACTTCTCCTCCTCCTCCTCCTCCTCCTCCTCCATCCTCTTCTTCTTTCTCTTTTTTTTTTAAAAAAGAAAATTTGTTTTTTATTATTTATAGCCCTCTCTTTTGGCGGAGGAATACCGTTTATACAAGCTACTTTTACCCTTTACCCTTTTACATCCATGCCCCATTTCTAGTGACTTTTTTAATATTTTTTCTTAAGTTAATAATATTTCAATGAAAAGTCCTAATAAATCCTCATTAATTCTACTTATGAATTTTCTGTCTCTATCTCTTAGCGCACTCTTGTGTGTTTTCTGCGTTTCCGGATGTCCTTCCACTCTATGATTTATTTTCCATGTGCCCTGCAATAGGTCAGTAACAGAAATATATCCATTTTACAGATTACCTTTACTCCGCTATCCCCCAATTTTCTGCCCTTTTTTCTTCCTTCTTACCATCCTTGCCCCTTTCCTTGTATATTACTGAATCTTTAGGCTCCATCTTGAGTATTTTTTCAATTCTTTTCTCTTCTTGGGCCTTCAATTTCTATACTAGACTTAGCATAGAACTTTGCATTTATCATAGCTTATGCATTACATAATTCCATGTATCTTGAACTTCTAATATATAAATAATGCCTGAATTTATAAAGCTAGTCCGGATTCTCTTTTCCTTCAAAGTAGTTCTCTTCTCAAGGCATATAGTGTTGGTCCAAATAGAGTTCCTGCAAGTAAAAACCACAAACACAAGCCACAAAACTACTTTTACCTTTTCCATTCTTTTACCTTATAAACAAGCTTTGTGGGACAGAATTTCCCCTTCCCTCCGTGGTGCCCCAATTTCCAGCCCTTTCCACTATGTTGCTGTAATCTTTAGGCTGCCATCTTTATAAGCAATTCCCTTTGCCGCAACTTGAGACTCTTCTTCTTTCTCTTATTCTTCTTTTTCTCCCTCCTCCTCCTCCTCCTTCTCCTTCTTCGTCAATCATTTCTATCTTCTTTTTCTTTAATTTATTATTATTATAATTATTCTTATTCTTCTTCTTTTTATCCTCTACCTCCTCCTTCTTTTTTCATTCTTCTTATTTTTTTTTCTTTTTCCTTTTCTTCTTCTTCTCCTTCTATTTATTATTATTTTTATTATTATTCTTCTTCTACTTCTACTTCTTTTTCTTCTTATCCTCCTCCTCCTTCTTCTCCTCTTCTTCCTTCTTCTATTCCCCCTCTTTATTCCTTCCTCTACTCCTCTTTCTTCTCCCCATCTTCATCCTAGTTCTACTTCTTCCTTATCTTCTTCTTTTCATTTTTAACCATTTTTTCTTCTTTTAATTCATCTTTTTGTTTTTCTTCTTCTTTTTAATATTTTTCTTCATTTTCTCCTCATCCTCCTTCTCTTCTCATTCTTTTTGTCATTCTTATTCTTCGTATTCTTCTTAATATTTATCTTTTTCTTTATATTATTCTTCTTTTTTTTCTTCTTTTACTCTTTCTAATTGTTCTACTCATTCTTCTTCTATTTCTTCTTCTTCTTCTTCTTCTTCTTCTCATTCTTCTTATTTTTTCTCTTTCTTCTCCTCCTCCTCCTACTTCATCTTCTTCTTCTCATTCACCTTCCCTTTTTTCCTTTCTTTTTATTCTTAGTCATTAGCCGTCTTCTTGTTATTTGTTTTTCTTTTTTCTTCTATACTACTTCATCATCTACTTCTTCGTCTCCTGGTAATGTTTTCTTTTTCCACATTAATTCTTCTTAGTCTTTTTCCTTCTTCTCTTCTTCTTGTCCTCATTCTTATTTCTCTTCATCTTCTTCATCTTCATCATCATAATATTCCTTCTTCTTCTGCATTCTTCTTATTCTAGTACTTAGCTCTTGTTTTTATTCGTCTTGTTCTTATCTTATTCTTAATCATTAGATTTTATTCAACTTTTTTATTTTTTTCTTCTTCTTCTTTATCTTCTTCTACCTACTCCTCCTCCTCCTCCACATCCTCCTCTTCTTTTTCTTCTTTTTCTTCTACATCTCATTCTTCTTCTACCTTTTTTTCTTATTATCTTTTTCTTCTTCTTATATTCTTCTTATTCATCTTCTTCTTTTTATTCTTCTTTTTTTTTCTTTTTACTCTTTTTATTCTTCTTCTTTTAACTATATTATCTTCTTCATCTCCATCTTCTTTTCTTTTTCTAATTCTTCTCTTTTTTCTCATTCTTCTCTCCTACTTCTCCTTATTTCTCCTATTATTCTCTTTATTGTTCTTTTTTTCTCATTCTTCATTTTATTGTTCTCCTTGGACTTTTTCTTTTTCTTCTTTTTTTTTCTCATCATCATCATCATCATCTTCTTTTTCTTCTACTACTACTACTACTTCTTCTTCTTATCTATCTTTTTCTTCTTCTTCTCATTATTATTCTTCAGCTTCTTCTTCTTCTTCATTATATTATTATTATTCTTCTTCCCTATCTTCTTCTTCTTTATCTTTATCTTCTTCTTTTTCTTCTTCCTCTTCTCCTTCTCTTCCTTCTCCTATGTCATTTTCTAATTTATCTAATTCATCTTATTATTATTATTATTATTATTATTATTATTCTTCTTCTTCTTCTTCTTCCTTTTCTGCTTCTTCCTACTCTTCTTCTTATTCTTCATCTTTTTTTCTTCTTCATCTAATTCTTCTTATTCTTATTCTTCTTCCTCTTCGGTTTCTTCTTCTTCTTCATCATCATCATCATCTTCTTCTACTACTTTTACATCTTCTTTTCCTCCTCCTCTTCCCAAATTCTACTATTCCTCCTACTTCTACTCTGTCTGCACTTTTTTTTTTCTTCTTCTTCTTTTATTTTTCTTCTTCTTATTCTTCTTTTTTTCTTCTTGCTTCAACACATCCTCCTCCTCCTCCTCATCCTACTACTACTTCTTCTTCTTATTCCTTTTCTTCTTCTTCTTTTTCTTCTTTTTTTTCTTCTTCGCCTTCTTCTTTTTATTCTTCTTCTCCTTCTTCTGCTTCTTCTTTTTCTTTTTTTTTCTTCTTCTTCTCTTCATCTTTCTCCTACTCTTCCTCCTCATCCTCCTCCTTTTTCTCCTTCTTCTTCATCTTCATATTATTCTATTTCTTCTTTTTTTTCTTCTACTTCTTTTTCTTACTTCTTCTTCATCGTCTTCTACTACTTCTTCTTTTTATTCTTCTTTTCATTCTTCTCCTTATACTTCGTCTTATTCTTCTTATTCTTCTTATCCTTATTCTTTTTATTATTCTTCTTCTCATTCTTGTTCTTCCAATTCTTCTTCTTTATCTTTTTCTCATTCTTATTCTTCATATTCTTCTTCTTCTACGTCTAATTCTTCTTCTTATTCTCTTTCTTCTCTTTATGCTTCATTTTTTCCTACTTCTTAATCTTCTTCTCCTTCTTTTATTTCTTCATCTTTTCTTTCTTCTTCTTCTTCTTCTCCTTCTCCTTCTCCTTTTCTATTTCTTCTTGTTCTTCTTATTCTTAATCTATTCTTCTTCTTCTTCTTCTTCTTCTCTTTTTCTTCTTCTTCTCCCCACTCTTCTTCTCTTTATTATTAATTATTATATTATTATTATTATTATTATTCTTTTTCTTCTTTATCTTCTTATACTTTTTCTTCTTATTTTTTTTCTTTTTCTACTTCTATTTTTTCTCCTCCTCCTCCTCTTTCTCCTTCTTCTTATCTTTTCACATTTTCTTTTTTTTCCTTTTTTTTTCCTTTTTTTTCCTTTTTTTTCTTCTTCATCTTTTTCTTATTCTTATTTTTCTACTATTTATTTTTCTTTTATTATTTATATTCTTCTCCATCCTTTGCCCTCATTTTTTTTCTTCTTCTCTGTCTTTTCTTTTTTTTTTTCTTCTTCTTCTTCTTCTTATTCTCATTCTTCTTCATCTTTTTTCTCTAATTCATCAT
>JAREIK010003718.1:891862-914649 GCA_029783825.1 Sapria himalayana
TAATGTAGGGGAGTCCTTCCCGATCCAGATTTGTTGTACCTATATATTTTTTTGGAAGAGTTATTTCATTATATTCCTTTTCTCCTTTAATTCTTCCTTCCTTGGCTAATATGTCCGCAAAAGCATTAGCCACTCTAAAGATGTGTTTTATAGTAAAGTCTAGAAGATTTATTTCGTATAGAATATTTTCTATTTCATCCTCGTATTTCCACATTATTGTCTTTTTGTTAATTAAATTAACAACGATTTTAGAATCTATTTGAATATCTATTTTTCTAATGCCATTCTTTATACATATTCTTATACCCTCTCTTAAGGCTAATATTTCCGCATGAAGAGCCGATAATGCTTGAAACTTCCTAGTAAAGGCTAAGAACGCTTTACCTTCGAATGTTTCTTATTACTCCACCTCCTCCTGCTGCTCCTATGTCTCACTCAAAGCTGTCCATCTGTATTTAAAGCAAAGCTTTCCTTTCGGTGGGTTTTTCCATTTTATGCCTACTATTTTAAACTGTTTCAATAGGTTTTTCTTTTAAATTCCTAGTAATTTAAAGTATCTTTGTCTGACTTCGAATCCTATAAATTTAATGGGTAGGACTCTGACAATTTTCCTCGTCTCCTCTTTTATATCCTTCCAGATATTCTCAATAGACATGCATTGACCCTCAAATCTGCTCTTATTTCTGGCCTTCCATATACACCAGATAGCTATTAGAGGGACATTATTTTTAATCCAATTCTGTACAACATTTGTAGTTTTTAATTTAAACCATTCTGAAGTCGGCAAATAAGTGTAAGATGTTCATATTTTATTCACATTTCTATTCCTAGTTTCTTCCATATATTTGCTGCTATTTTACCCTGTGAAAAAAGATGATCAAGAGTTTCCATCTCCTTTGCACAGCAGTCACATCTAGAAACTATTTGAATGCCCTTCTTTTTTAAGTTAGTATCAATTGGAATGATATTAGATAAAATTTTCCATATAAAAACTTTAATTTTTTGTGGGTTATCATTATTCCAGATCCATTTGAATATTAATTTTTCCTCTTGCCTTTTCCTTATGACATTTTTGACTGAATTAATGGAGAATGTTCCTTCTGACGTCAAGGTCCATCTCCATCCTTTATTTGTACGTTTAGAATGATTCTCAACTAGCTCTCTTTGTTTAAGCATATGAATCCAAACTTGAGAGCTACTGCTTACCCTTTTTTCTCTATTAGTTTCATTTTCAATACAATACTTTGCTCTCATGAATTCTGACCATAAGCTATCATTTTCTTTTAATCTCCACCATCTTTTGCTTTCCCATGCTTTAGCTAGATCGATGAGATTAACAAATCCCAAACCAGCTTCTTGAATAGGATAACATAAATCTTTCCATTTTTTCCAATGAATTTTATATTTGCCATCTTTTTTACCCCACAAAAAATTTGCAAACTCTTTTTCAATTTTTTTAATAAATTTTATTGGTGGTTGAGTAACCATAATATTGTGCATTATCTAAAACATGTTTTATTAATGTTATTCACCCCCCCCCCCCCATATTTAGAAATTCTTCCTTCCATCCTGAAATTTTCCTTTTTAATTTATCTATTAAAAATTCTAAGTATTCGATTTTAAGTTTACCTTCATACACCGGACATCCCAAATAGATAATCTCCCCTTTTTTTTGAGAGAAACCTGTAATATTATTAATTTGTGAGATAATGCCATTGGTGCTTTGTGAGAAATTATATATTGGCATTTTCTTTTATTTAATTTTTGACCTATTTCATTTTCTAAACATTTTAACAAATTCATCAGATTATGTAAGGATCTACTACCTCCATTGGTGAAGATCATAACATCATCTGCATATGCAAGACAACTAATCAATGAAGTATTTTTTGGTTGTCTAAATGTATCAATGATACCTTTCTTCATTCTATTTTTAAGATTTACTATTAGAATTTCCAGATAGATATTAAATAATAAGGAGAACGCGGGTCTCCTTGTCTTAATCCTCTAATCGGTGTTATTTCTTCTCCTACTTTTCCATTTGTAATAATCTTAACCCATGTATTAGATATACATCTATATATTAAATCTATCCATGTTTCAGAAAATCCCATTTTACGCATGATGAAATAGAGAATGTGTCATTCCACTCTGTCAAATGCCTTGGATAAGTCTAGTTTTATTATTACATTATGTCCTCTTGTTTTAGTTGCTATTTCTCTACACATTTCTTTGGTTAAACCAATATTTTCCATTATTAATCTATTCTTCACAAAACCTGTTTGTTCTTTAGAAATAATTTTAGGTAAAATTAATGATAATCTATTCTGTAATATTTTGGCTAAAATCTTATATATCGAATTACAGAGACTAATTGGTCTAAAATCTTCCCCTATCTGTGGATTCTCTATTTTAGGAATAAGAATAATATGAAAGCTTCCCCACTTTTTACCTATTTCTGCTCCACAAAAAATACTATTTAAAGCATTTTCTATATCTTTTTTAATTATCTCCCAGCATACCTAAAAAAAGCAATTATTTCATCCATCAGGTCCTGCCACACTATCTTTGTCCATAGTAAAAATAGGTGCTCTAATTTCTTCTTCTACTGGAAATTTAGTTAACAAAATATTATCTTCAGTTGTAACATTATTTTCTATGTTTTGTATAAGTGTGTTTCCTATTATCTCACTTTCTCCATTTAATTGTTTTTCAAATTGTGTTGCAAAATACTTCTGAATATCTATATCCTTGTCCATCCACTTTCCTTCATTATTTTTTATAGCTCTAATTCTATGCTTCTGAAATTAAGTTTGGCTACTTTTTGAAAGAATTTTGTATTCTTATCTCCTTATTTAAGCCATTTAATTTAGATTTTTGTTTCCAAAAAACTTCTTCCATTAATAATTTTAATTTTAATTCCGCTTGTGCTTTACTCAAAGCTTTCCTATTGTTTATATTTTGATCTAATTCAAATTCTACTTCTCTTTTTGAAACTAGTTCTTCAGCATCTTTTATATTCTTATTTATATTTCCAAAAGTTTCTTTATTCCATATATTTAAATCCACTTTTAATCTATACAGCTTATTATTCAGTATTTGAATTGGATTTCCTGCTACTTCTTTATTCCAGGATTCCTTTACTCTATTCAAGAATTCATGATGTAAAGACCAGGAATTTTGAAAGCTAAAGAATCTGCCCAAGGAAACTGTATTTTTAATAGTAATTAAAAGTGGGCTGTGATCAGAGCAAATTCTATTTAGGTGTTTCACTTCTGTAAACCTAACTTGCTCTATCCATTTAAAATTATATAAAACTCTATCTAATCTAGCCCATATTATACCTTTATTTTTCCAGTTATTACACCAAGTAAAAGGAGAGCCTAAAAATTTAGCCTCCATTAAGTTGGTTTTATTTATGATGTCATTAAAGTGAGACATAGATATCTTATTCGGAGGTCTTCCCCCCTTCTTTTCTTTAGCATTTCTCACTGTATTGAAGTCACCTCCTATAATCCATGGCCTCTTTTCTTTAAATATTTTTTCCATTTCCTCCCATAACTCTTTTCTCTCCTCTTTTTTATTTTTTGCATTAACTATCGTAATTATTTATTTAACATTCTGACTAAAGCTTAAATTAATTAATTGATCAGTTTCTTTTAAAATATTTATGTTTAAATGATTTTTCCAAAAAATTCAGATTTTACCATTATTATTAGCATACCTCTTATCAAATCCTAATAATATTTTATAATTCTCTAACTGAATTTTATCTACCATGGGTTCAACTAATACAATGAAGCTAATCTTATACAAATATACCAATTTTTTTATTCTATTTTTTGAGGGGAGATTTGCGACACCCCTTATATTCCAGTATATGTAATTAAACATTATTAGTGTTTTTAGCTTGCCCTCTAGTAGTGCAATTGGTTTCATATGTCCTGTTAAAATATTTTTCATATTTCTTGGTTTTTTTAGTGAATTCATCTCCTTTCCCCTCTCTCCTTTCCACTTCATTCCCAATTGAATACCCATGATTTTTATTTCCTCCATTGCCCATATTCTATTTCCCATTTTTCCTTTGAGTTTTTCTATATTTATATCGTCTTTGGATAGTTTCAGATTCTGCCCATTATCTTCTTCATTAGAGGTTAGATTTGAAGCACTTCTAACCTCTATTTCTTATTCTGAGGAGTCCTCTATTTCCACTGCCCATCTTTTATTTTAAAGTTTTTGTTTTTAATTGTAATCTAGTTCTTTTATTTAGCTCTTCAATTTTTTAAATCAATTCTTTTCTCCTTATGTTTTCTCTAATTTCAGTAGTTTTCTCTAGTTCCTCATTGCCATTTTTGTATTCTATTAACTTTAAATCTTCTTTCTGTTTCTCTAGCATGGATTTTGTTTGTATTGGCTGTAATTCTTGAGGTTTTATTTGATATTGAATTATCTCTTTCCCCTTTCCAACCCCCATTTTCTTATCTTCTTGTCTACCTTCTGTTCTTCTCTTATTAACAATACAGATATCAACATTATGTCCCATTTTTTTGCAGCAAGAACAATATGAGGGAAGGTATTCTGGTATGACTTGCTGCCATAATCCCCCCCCCCCCCCCCTCTTTATCTCCTATCCATATTCGGTTGGGGGGGGGGGGGGGGGGGGGGTTTCTGCAAGTCCATTTCCACACAAATTTGAGCCATACTAGGCCTCGATAATGTGGCAGTAGCTCCATCAAGAAGTTTCCTACTTTGTGGAGAAATTGGGCATCCATTTGAACGTTCTCATGGGGTAGCCCATGATATACCATATTCCTTTGAGCCATAATCGATGATAATCCTCCTCAGAATACAGCTGAATCAAAACATGCTTCTCATCAATGAGACCGATTTTTATCAGCGATTTTAACTTCAAAGTATCAAAAAATGCCCGAATATCATCAACGCGCGGTCTTCCGTGTGAGAACTTGCCCACCATAGTGTGTTTGTGAGGCTCCATTAGCCTCTGTAAATCTTCGGGCGAAAACAGTATCGAGGGATCCTCGTTTTTTTTTTGCGAAATTTTCCGAAGAAGAGAGCAATGGAGGCGCGGTCTTTTTAATAAATGATGAGAAGGATTTTTATTAACTAAGTAATCCATTTCCATCAAAATTGGCTTAAAAACAGCTTCTTCCTCCTCAAAATTTGCAGTTTCTCTCTCTAGAAATTTATTTTTCTCTCTCTAGAATTCGAGAGCACTTAAAAAACCGCAAAATTTTTCTTCTTCTTTCTTCTTCTTCTTCTTTCTTCTTCTTCTTCTTCTTCTTCTTCTTCTTCTTCTTCTTTTAAAGGTTTTTTTTATTAAATTAGAACCCTCTCTTTTGGTGGAGGAATACCATTAGTACAAACTACATCTACTCATTTCCCTTTTACACCCGATTCATGAAGCTAGAAAAATGTAACAATCCATAATTTAATTAAATCATAGTCTTTCCTAACTTTATAATCAATGATATAATGATTCTTGTTTTTATTTATGCTTCATTAATTAAGTGCGACGTCTCTGTTTTCTGTATAGATCTTGCTATGAAAGATGCTCCCCCTATAGGTCTTTGTATAAATCTTTCCCGTGCTATATTTGAAGCTTTAAAACTTTGTGAAATGTCTTACTTTTTCAGCTCCGACCAGCCTGCTCCCTCGCAGTTTCAGCAATCCAGATTCAACAATCCAGCATCTACCTCTCGAGTCTCTTGTCCATACTCATTCTTTTATCATTTGAGTATGACTAGTCCCATTTTTCATTTCTTTAAAAGTATCCACTTATGAAATTTACTGTTTTCCTGCATGGAACAAAGAATCAAGTTCTTTCGAATAGAGGATCCATTAGTTACCTTCCTTTTGCCCAATGCAACGAAGACAGTATCCCTTGCTCTTTTTGGTAAGCTTCCTCTTGAGATGTCTTAACAGCAATCCCAGCTCTTCCCTTTATTTATCTCCCATTTGAAATGCTGCAAACATTGACTAACAAACTAAGACTCTTCTAAAATAATACAGACTTCCATCAATTAGCACAGACGACCAAGCTTAAACAGACGACCAAGCTTAAAATAATACAAAACAGACAGTCCACCAAATATCTAAGAATACAGCAAGCCTAAAAACAGACCACCAAATATCTAACACTAACACAGACTTCCATAACCATCTCATACCAGAAATTTTTAAATAACTAACAGCAAGTACAAAATCTCCAACAAGCAGATTCGTGCTTGTGCTGTATGTCCAGCTTAATTGTAGTCAGCTCATTTTTAAATTAAATGTCCAGCTTCAATATCTGTAAAATAATAAGCAAAACAACACAAAACAGCATATTGAAACTTAGATTTCTTACCCGTTTATACCTTTTAATTATTCACCTCAGTTTCGATTAATCACCCTTCAGGACCAGGGAGATTTTTTAAGATATGAGCCTCTTAACTGCATATATTAATAACTCGAAACAAAAAAAAACAGAAGAGATATACAAATGTTATTCTAAGAACCTTCTAAAATAAGGTAGTTCTTTGCGGTCCATTTTTATTATTCCTACATATTTTTTTGGTATCGTGCCCTCATTAAACTCTTGATCTCCTCTTTTTCTACCTTCCTTGGATATACCATCTGCTAATGTGTTAACTTCTCTATATATATGATTTATAGTATAATCTGAATTTTTTAATATATGCAGAATCTCCTCAATTTCCTCCTCATATTTCCATAGTGATACTTGTTTATTAATTAAATTGACTAAGATTTTTGAATCTATTTGAATGTCTATGTTTTTAATATCAGATTTTTTTACCCAATCTAATCCCTTCTCTTAAGGCTAATATCTCAGCATGTAGCACCGATGAAGCATGAAACTTTCTTGTGAAAGCTAAAATTAGCTCACCTTCAGAGTTCCTTATCGAACCTCCCCCTCCTGCTGCTCCAATGTCTCTGTCAAAGCTTCCATCGGTATTTAAAGCTATTCTTTCTTTCGAAGGTTTTTCCCATTTCAATTCTATTATTTTAAAATGTTTTGATAGTTTTTCTTTTAGATTCCAAAAAGTCATAATATCTTTATCTAAGCTCTTGCCCTGATTCTTTAATGGAGAAATCTCCAAAATTTTTCTAGTCTCTTCCTTTATCTCCTTCCAGATATCCTCTACCCTCATACGAGACCCTTCAAATCTACTTTTATTTCTAGCCTTCCAGATGCACCAGATGGCTATTAGAGGAACATTACATTTAATCCATTTCTGTGCAAGATTTAAAACTTTTATTTTACTCCATTTTTGAAGTCTAGCTTTTATTGTGTGCTGTTCATATTTTATATTCAACTCTATTCTTAGTTTTCTCCATATTTCTGCTGCTACTTTTCCATTTGAGAAAAGATGATCCAGTGTTTCTATTTCGTTAGAACAGCATTCGCATCTTGAGACTAACTAAATACCTCTCTTTAATAAGTTATTATCTAATGAGACAATATTAGATAGAACTTTCCACATGAAAGTTTATATTTTTTGAGGAGTTTCATTTTCCCAAGCCCATTTAAATAAATTTTGCTCTACTTGCCTTTTTCTTATTACATTATTGACAGATTTAAGTGAAAATGTTCCTTCTGATGTTAATGTCCATTTTCATCCTTTTTTAGTGAGTTTAAAGTAATTCTCCACTAGATCTCTTTGTATAAGCATTTGAACCCAAACCTGCGAACTCTTACTTTTATTTTTCTCTTTATCGATATCATCTTTTAAACAATAGTTTGCACGCATAAATTTTGCCCATAAGCTATTATTTTCTTTCAATCTCCACCATCTCTTGCTAGCCCATGATTTAGCTAAATTTGAGAGATCGATGAATCCCAATCTAGATTCTTGAACAGGGAAGCATAAATCATTCCATTTTTTCCAATGCTATTTATGTTTTCCCTCTTTTTTCCCCCATAAGAAATTAGCGAATTCCTTTTCAATTTTTTAAATTATTTTACTTGGTAATTTCATAATCATGATATTATGCATTAATGAGCTTTCTAAGACATGTTTATTAATGTTATTCTTCCTTCCATCCCGCTATTTTCTTTTTTAATTTATCTATTAAAAAATTCAAATACTCGGCCTTGAGTTTGCCTTCATATACTGGACATCCTAGATATATCATTCCCCTTTTTTTTGAGAAAAACCAGTGACTTTTTAATCATATGAGCTAATGCTATAGAAGCTTTATAAGATAGCATGTATTGGCATTTTCTTTTATTGAGTTTTTGACCTGTTTCATCTTCTAAACAAATTAACAAATTCATCAGATTTTGTAAAGATCTATATCCTCCATTAGTGAAGATCATCACATCATCTGCATACGCTAGACAACTCACTAGTGGAGTGTTTTTTGGTTGCCTGAATGTACCTATCGAACCTTTAACCATCTTGTCATTAAGATTAACTATTAGAAGTTCTAGATATATATTAAATAACACTGGTGAAAGAGGATCTCCTTGTCTTAGGCCTCTGACTGGTTTTATATCTTCTCCTACTTTTCCATTCGTAATAATCCTAACCCAAGTATTAGATGCATCTGTAAACTAGATCTATCCATGTTACCGAGAATCCCATTTTTCTCATGATGAAGCAAAGAATGTTCCATTCGACTCTATCAAAAGCTTGGATAGATCTAGTTTTATTATTATATTGTTCCCTCTTTTTTTTGCTCCTATTTCTCTACACAATTCTTTAGCTAAACTTATATTTTCCATTATCAATCTATTTTTCATGAAACCTGATTGTTCTATTGAAATAATTTTAGGTAGAAGGTGAGAAAGTCTATTTTGCATGATTTTTGCTAAAATTTTATATATTGAGTTACACAAACTGATAGGTCTAAAATCCTCCCATGTTTGTGGATTTTCTATTTTTGGAATAAGGACAATATGAAAGCTACCCCCATTTTTTTCCTATTTCAGCTCCACAAAAAATGATATTTATGGCATTTTCTATATCTTTTTTGATTATATCCCAGCAGAACTAAAAAAACCACAATTCCATCCATCAGGACCTGCTGCGCTATCCTTGTTCATACTAAAAATGACTGTTTTAATTTCAGCTTCATCAGGGAAATTGATTAACATGTTATTATCTTCAGCTGTAATTTTATTTTCAATTTTTTGTAATAATGTATAACCTTTAAGCTCATTTTTTTCACTTAATTGATTTTTGAAAAACTTTGTAAAGTAATTATGAATATCTAAATCATCATGCACCCAAGCTTCCTCATTATTTTTTATACCACTAATTCTATATTTCTGTTGTTTAAACTTAGTTATTCTTTGAAAAAATTTTGTGTTCTTATCTCCTTCTTTTAACCATTTTAAATTAGATTTTTGTTTCCAAAATACTTCTTCCATTAATAATTTATGTTTCAATTTTGCTTGTGCTTTGCTTAAAGCTCTTCTATTGTTAGCGTTTTGATCTGATTCAAATTCTAATTCTTTTTTAGAAACTAAATTTTCAGCTTCTTTTACATTTTTGTTTATATTTCCAAAAACTTATTTATTCCATTGTTTCATGTCTATTTTTAGCCTACTGAGTTTATGATTCAATATTTGAATAGAATTTTTGATGCCCCTCTATTCCAGGAGTCTTTAACCATATTCAAAAAACCATTATGCAAACACCAAGCATTTTGAAATCTAAAAGAACCTCCTGTGTAAGTAGAGTTATTAATGGTAATTAAAAGTGGGCTATGATCAGAGCATGTCTTATTCAAATCTTTCACTTTTGTCGCACCGAAATGCTCAAGCCATAAAAAATTAAATAGCACTCTGTCTAATCTAGCCTAGATTGTGCCCTTCTTTTTCCAGTTATTACACCATGTAAAAAGAGAGCCCAAAAATTTAGCCTCTATTAAGTTAGTTTTGTTCACAATATCAGTAAAATGAAACATGGCTTTTTTATTTGGAGCTTTTCCTCCCTTCTTTTCTTTAAGACTTCTAACTGAGTTAAAGTCTCCACCTATAATCCAAGGCTTTTTTCCTAAAGATATTTCCTCCATATCTTTCCATAAATCTTTTCTATCTTCTTTTTATTTTTGGCATAAACTATCGTTATAATTTCATTAACATTATGACTCAAACTAATATTTATTAACTGATTTGTATCTTTTATGATTTTTATATTTAAATTACTTTTCCACATTACCCAGATTTTACCATTATTGTTAGCATATGCATGATCAAAGCCTAATGTGTTTTTGTAATGTCCTATTTGATCCCTATCTACCATGGGTTCAGCTATAGCAATGAGATTAATCTTATGCAAATATATTAATTTTTTCAATCTATTTCTAGAGGGGAGATTGGCAATTCCTCTAATGTTCCAGTAGATGTAATTATACATTAGTTAATGATTTAGCTTGCGCTCTAGTAGTGCACTTAGGTTCGTATGTTTTATTTAAATATTTTTTCATATTCCTTGGTTTTTTTAAAGAGCTCAAATCCCCTCCTCTTTCTCCTTTCCATTCTCGACCCATTTGAATGGCCATTATTTTTAACTCCTCAATGGCCCACTCCTTGTTACCCATGTTATATTTTAGTTTTTCTAAGTTAATATCATCTCTTTGCATTCTAAATTTTTGATCTTCTTCCTCTCTATCAGTGTAAAGAGAAGTTAAACTTCTTAATTCTAAATCCTCCTCTGAATAAATTATTAAAAAAATTATCATTTCATAAGAATAATTATGTCAACTAATGTTCACTAACACTACAAGAAATCTTCAATTAGCTAGGGAATTTTAGCTTGGGATCAATCCCTAGCTAAATTGTGAGAGATTAGCTAGGGAATAGCAAGTGATTTAAGTTTTTTCATTGAAATAGAATTTTGCAACGGATTAGCGATGGAATATTTTCGTAAATTCCTCTCAAGAAAAGCGAGGGAATTTACCAATGGATTAGCGGCAGAATATTTTCGTAAATTCCACTCAAGAAAAGCGAGGGAATTTAGCAATGGATTAGCGACAGAATATTTTAGTAAATTCTGCTAAAGAAAAGTGAGTAAATTAGATATGGATTTAGTGATATATTAGCGATAGAAAATTTTTGTAAATTCTGTTCAAGAAAAGTAGGGAATGTAGCTATGGATTTAGCGATGTAATTACCCTAGCTAAAAAAACTAGAATTTAGCGATGAATTTTTTCTATCTAATAAAATCCATAATTTAACGACGGATTTAGTGATGGATTTTCCTTAGCTAATAATATCCATAATTTAGAAATGAATTTAGCGACAAATTTTTCCTAACTAATAAAATTATGAATATAGCGATAGATTTAGAGATCGAATTTTCCTAACAAATAAAATCTATAATTTAGTGATGGATTTAGAGACAGAATTTCATTAGCTAATTACTTCCAGAACATAATGGTGGATTTTAGTGACGGAATTTTCCTAGCTAATTGCACCCCGAAATATTACGATAGATTTAGCGACGGAATTTTTCAAGCTAATTACATACTGAAAATAGAAACTGATTTTAGTGCCAAAACATCTCTAACCAATTATTTCCTAAATATAGCGATGAATTTTCTGTGATGGATCTTATCTAGCTAATTAAATCCGGAATATATTAACGGATTTAGTGACAGAACTTTCTTAGTTATTTAAATCCGGAATATAGCGACGGATTTAATGACTCAAGTTCCCTAGCTAATTAAATCCCGAATATAGCGACGGAATTTCCCTAGCCAATATTTAAATATTTAATTTTTTTAATTTATTATTAGTTTTAATATTTTATTTAATTTTTTTTATTAAATGTATGTTAATGGTTTATAGTTGAACAATCCTTAAAAGATACATTCTCCTCATTAAATCATAAAAAATGATATTATAAATATATAATTCAAGATATATTAAATACAAAAAAAATTATATTAATTAGGACTAAAATAACTATTTTTATGTTGTATTAATTTTTTAAAAAATTATACAAATTTTTTTTTAATTTTTTAATTAATAAATTTAAAAAATATGTATTAAAGAATATTAAATAATAAATTCAATAAGTATAATAATTTTTTTTGATATTTTAAAAATTAAATTAACATACATATAATTTCAACTAATATAAATATAAATTAATTTATGGTATGATAGAATAGAAAATAATTTCAAAAATATCTGAATTTACGAATAAACTAGTAAATATTAATATTATTATAAGTATAAAAAAAATTTATGATTATAGGAAACTTTTAAATAAATAAATAATATAAATTTTAAAAATCTTGAAATATAATATAAATATAATTTTTTTCAATAAAGTTAAAAGAAAATAAATTAATATTTATAAATAAATACATAGATATTTGCTCCTACTAACATTTATATGAATTAAACAATTGAGTAATATTTTTATTATTAGCTTTTAACATTAAGTTTATATTTAAATAATAAATATAACTTTTTTTAATTATCTTCTCACTTTAAGTAATTTTTTGAATTTTTAAAAATATTAATGATATCAAATAATATGAAATTTTATTCCTTTAAAATTATTTCATATTATCTTTGTAAAAATTAATATGAATTCTTAGAAATTTATAACCATAAAATATAAATTTTTATATAATTTTTAACATTAAGAGTAATTTATAACTGTTAGGCGAGTGGCTAGAAGACAAATCATCTTTTCATTTATGTTTTATTATATGAAGTTTGTTAATTTTGTACCTATTTGATATTTTTTTTATAAGGCTAAACATATTTTTTTAATTGTTTATATATTTTTTGTTTAATTAATATTATAATAAAAAATTGTAAGGTGTTTGTTCTTCACGTGTACCTTACTACATGCACAGTAATTTTGTTGAAAAAATTTTGATAGTAAATAAAATTAATGAATCTTTTTGTATTATATATATATATATAATGTTTATTTAATGTTTTAATAATTAAAAATATAAATAATTTGCTAATATGTACATTCACTTGTCGAGATGAGATAATCTCTAACAAGTGAAGCGAACCTCCGTATTCTGCCATCTATCTCTTGACACTGACGCATCAAAGAATAATCGAGGTTTAAGTTTTAATCTGTTATTTGATTTGAGGTATGTTTTATACATTTATTCTTTATCGATTATATTGGATTGCTTAATTGAAGATTAAGCTTATGCGTTTTGATTCTGCTATTTAATGTTTCCGAAATTTTTCTTCTTTAATCACCATGGTTTGCTTGGATTGTGTATATATAATTATTCGTATACATACTTCATGCATTTGCGATATAATGCATTGTCATTATGTGGATTTTGATGGTACACATTAGGTATGTCGAATTAATAACTACATCAATATACATAACTATATACAGTATACAAAAATAGTTTACATAAACATAAGTGTATTTTATATAAGTGTATTTAAACATAACTAAATCTATATAATTATAAAAACAATATGCATAAATTATTTAAACATAACTATATCTATATAATTCGAATTTCTAATATGAGTGTATTTTACTATATCTATATAACTAAAAAAAGTATACATAAACATAAGTATATATAAATATAACAACATATATTTAATATACAACTATACTTATAGATATATAACTATATATAAATGTATTTAACAATATGTATATAAACATATTTCTATAATTAAATATATTTATCTACATTAATATACATAACTATATATAAACAGTTTACATAAATAGTATAAGGTATGCCGACTTGATATCTACATCAATATACATAACTATATATAAATAGTATACATAAATAGTATACATAAACATAAGTGTATTTTATATAAGTGTATTTAAACATTTCTATACATCAATATGCATGTGTGATATAATTCGAATTTCTTATATAGGTGTATTTTACTATATCTATAACTATAAAAAAAGTATACATAAACATTACTATATATAAATATAACAATGTATATTTAATATATATATATATATATATATATATATATATATATATATATATATATATATGAACTATATATAAATGTATTTAATAATATGTATATCAACATATTACTATATATAAATGTATTTATCTACATTAATATGCATAACTATACATAAACAGTATACATAAATAGTATACATAAATAGTATATGGTATGCCGACTTGATATTTACATCAATATACATAACTATATATAAACAGTATACATAAACATAAGAGTATTTTATATAAGTGTATTTAAACATAACTATGCATCAATATGCATGTGTGATATAATTCGAATTTCTTATATAGGTGTATTTTACTATATCTATAACTATAAAAATAATATACATAAACATTACTATATATAAATATAACACCGTATATTTAATATATATATATATATATATATATATATATATATATATATCACCATATTACTATATGTAAAATACACCATATTACTAAAGATAAATGTATCTAACAATATGTATATCACCATATTACTATATATAAATGTATTTATCTATATTAATATGCATAACTTACTTAAATAGTATACATAAACATTATAAGGTATGCCGACTTGATATCTAAATCAATATACAAAACTATATATAAACAACATACATAAATAATATACATAAATAGTATAAGGTATGCCGACTTGATATCTACATCAATATACATAACAATATATAATCAGTATACATAAACAATATACATACACATAAGTGTATTTAAACATAACTATACATAAATATGCATGTGTGATATAATTTGAATTTCTTATATAGGTATATTTTACTATATCTATAACTATAAAAATAGACTACATAAACATTACTATATATAAATATAACAATATATATTTAATATATATATATATATATATAACCATATATAAATGTATTTAACAATAAGTATATCAACATATTACTATATATAAATATATTTATCTACATTAATATACATAACTATACATAAACAGTATATATAAATAGTATACATAAATAGTATAAGGTATGCCAACTTGATATCTACATCAATATACATAACTATATATAAACAATATACATAAATAGTATACATAAATATAAGTGTATTTTATATAAGTGTATTTAAACATAACTATACATCAATATGCATGTGTGATATAATTCGAATTTCTTATATACGTGTATTTTACTATATTTAATACTATAAAAATAGTAAACATAAACTTTACTATTTATAAATATAACAACGTATATTTAATACAAACACACACACACACACACCTATATATAAATGTATTTAAAATTTGTATATCAATATATTACAATATAAAAATGTATTTATCTACACTAATATACATAACTATACATAAATAGTATACATAAACAGTATACATAAACATTATACATAAAAAGTATACATAAATAGTATAAGTTATGCCGACTTGATATCTACATCAATATACATAAATATATATAAATAGTATACATAAACATAAGTGTATTTCATATAAGTGTATCTAAACATAACTATACATCAATATGCATGTGTGATATAATTTGAATTTCTTATATAAGTGTATTTACTATATCTATAACTATAAAAATAGTATACATAAACATAACTATATATAAATATAACAACATATATTTAATATACATATACATACATATATATATATATATATATATATATATATAACAATATGTATATCAACATATTACTATATATAAATATGTTCATCTACATCAATAACTATACATAGTCATATGTCTAAATATATATAATTGCATGAAAAACTATATATAACTACATCTACAACATGTATAACTACATGCTTCAGAAACTTAATATCCATTCATATCATTCATCTCATTTATACATGTTTTTTTGGATATTGTATCAATCTTTATTATTTTCTCATATATTTTAGAAACTTAAATTTAATTATTTCAATCTTAAATATTTTTTTATTATATTTTCATATGATTGTATAAATCATTATGATATAATATGTTTAGGGTTTGTATTTTTGTTTCACTTAATATCATTTAACTAAAATTGATTTCTAATAAAATGTTCATTTGTTAAAATTCATTTTGTAATTTTGAAAACAAATAACAATATGTCTGTGTAATAAATATTATAAAGAATTTCTAAAATATATGTGTGATATAGTTTCAATTTACAAAGATAAAACTTTAAAAATAAAATTTATTTACAAAATAAAATTTGAACCTCATAATATTCAATATGTTATATTTATTATAAATAAACAATGTTTGAAATGTATCTATTAATTACAAAAAAAAAAACATTGTAATTTATTAAAAATTAAAAAAAAATTAAAAAAAATTTAAAAAAATTTAAAAAAAATTTAAAAAAAATTTAAAAAAAATTTAAAAAAAATTTAAAAAAAATTTAAAAAAAATTTAAAAAAAATTTAAAAAATTTTAAAAAATTATTTAAAAAAACAAATTCATATATTTATATGGTCATTTATATTTTTTGAATAAAATAAAAAAATAATTACTTGTAGAAAAATTTACTCTTGTATTTATATGGTAATCTATTTTATTTGAACATAATTAAAGAAATAATTGATTTTTTACAAAATATAAAAGATATGTATTTATATGCACTACATTATAATTGTTTGAATTTTAAAGTTTCTAAAAATTTATTAATAACAATAAATAATAGGTAGAAATTTATCATTGACATTAATATTTTAATCAAAAAAATTATATAAACAAACAAAAATAATATTACTATTTAAGAACTATATTTTCAGTTTTAACATAATTGTAAAACCAAAATAATTTATAGATATGTCAACTTCATTTATTTATATGAGTATAATGATAGTTATTATAATATAAATATTAAAAAAAATACATTTTTGAATATAATAGAAGCTCATATATTTAATTCATAATTTCATTTTACGCATTAATATGCTTCACACACACACACACACACACAAATATTTGTTTTAAATACAAAAAATTTATAATATTTTATAAATTGGGTATGATATTTAATATTTTATTTTAATTAAATTTACAAAATCAAAAAAAATTAAATACATTTACACACACACACACACACATAATAGTTTTATGTGTACCTTTAAAAATACATTATGTATAAAGGTATATGTGTGTGATTGTGGGAGTGTACAGTAGTATATGCATGCATAGAAGTATATACACGCTACTTTGAAAATGTAGATGCATGTGTGAATATATACAAAAGTACAAAGTGTGTATGCTTATATATAATGTATAGCAATGTATATGGATGTATAAATGTGTGTGTGTGTAGGGTTGTGTGTATATGCACATATGTATTTATGCATATATATGTAAATATCAACATTAATTTTGAGAAGAAAAATACTTGAGCACATAAATATTAACATGTTCCAAATTTTCGGGAGAGCAGTAGCAAAATGTGACATTATTGCAAAATACAACTAATCTCCCATCTAAAACACTTTGCCTCAAAATTTGATCAGAGTAATACTTACAATGATAAAGGTCCATTCAATACAAAATACCATAGTGTTACATTTTTATTCAATACAATAATTTGTTCAAATAAAAAAAATCTATCTAAAATCTTCTTCAACAACTCATTTATCTTCTTTTTCTAATCTTGATAAGCTATTTTTAATTTTTATTATATGTACATTTCTTATCTAATATCTCTAGTTCAAACTATTGTAATTGTAAAATCCATCAAATCAATCTAGGCCTGACATCTTACTTTTCTATGAGATATTTGATTAGAATATTTAGTATATACTATGAAATTGGTTCCCACTAAATATGATATTAATTAGCCAAGAGAAAATTTTGTTGATGCAAGTTCTTTCTTATATAGTGGTGTAATTCAATTGGGCATTTTAGAGAGTGTTGTTATCATAGTATATGATAACTATTTATATATATTTGTATAACATTATAAAACTCTTCATAATTATATTTTACTATATTTGTCATTATGTAAACTATTTTTTTGACTATATTAATAACTATATATAACTATTTTTTTAAACTATGTAATATTTTATAACTATATGAGTAATTCTATATAACTATTTTTTTAACAAAATATATCATATGTATAATAATATATAACTATATATAATTGTAGTTTACTATATGCATAACTATAAAAATATTATATATAACTATATCCTTAACTACATACATATTTATAACTATATGTGTATAATTATATATAAATATATGTATATCTATGTAATACTCTATATAATTAAATATAACTATATTTGTATCTATGTATACATATATGTATTCATATAATTAAATCTATATATTTATTTATAACTTTGTATATATTCATGTATAACTACTTATAACTACTTTTATAAATATATTTATATATAATTATATGTTTAACTATATATAACTCTATTTTTAATTATATATACTATAGGTATAAGAACATATAAAGGTTGATCTCCCTCTCTGGCGACCATCTCTTGAGGTTTATTGATTCTTTTTTTTTTCTCATCGGGTCTCTTTACTACCATATGACAAAGAGATTGAGATTTAGTGGAAGAAATGAGGTTTATGTTCACAAAGCTGTTCAGCAGGCTGTTTGCCAATAAGGAAATGATGATTTTGATGCTAGGTCTTGATGCTGGCGGAAAGAAAACCATTCTGTATAAGTTGAAGCTTGATGAAATTGTCACCACAATTCCTACTATTGCCTTCAATGTAGAGACTGTTAAATACAAAAACATCAATTTCACTGTGTGGGATGTTGGGGGTCAAGGCAAGATTCGCCCTTCCTGGAGGAATTACTTCCAAAATACCCAAGGTATCATATTTGTGGTGGACAACAATGATGGAGATCGAGTAGTTGAAGCCATAGATGAGTTGCATAGGATGCTAAATGAGGAAAACCTTCAAGATGCAGTTTTGTTGGTGTTTGCCAATAATCAAGATCTTCCCAATGCGATGGATGCTGCTGAAATTACTGGCATGCTAGGACTTCACTCTCTTCTCCAATGCCATTGGCACATTTAGAGCACTTGTGCTACCTCTAGAGAGGGCCTATACAAAAATATTGATTGGCTTTCCAATTACATCGCCAGCAAATCATAAACAATTTTAGTAGGATGAGGCAAACTTTGTTGACATATGTGGATGTGGATCTAATCTTTGCCTATTTGCTTGAGTTTTGTTCTGTTATGTGGATGACATCATTTGTTTCTAGGGGGATTCAAATTGTAATTATATTTATATATTGCACTCTTAAAAGACAAGACCGCATTTACTTTGTTCTGATTTGTGATAAGCCAAACTTGTTTATTTTCTGTTTTGTCTTTTTGACATTGGATCTCAAAGGTATAAGAACATATAACTATAAATAATTGTCTTTGACTATATGTATAACTATAAATTATTATACATGACTATATTTAAAAATATAATTAACAACATATATTTAATATACATTTTTATATATTAGTATATAAAAATATATTTTACCATATATATACCTATAGAAAACTATATGGATACATATATAAAATTATATAAATATATATATATATATATATATATATATATATACCTACATGTATAAATATACGTATAACTATATGTGTAACGATATGTATGACCACATGTAACTATATTTATAATTACATATATTAAACATATAACATTATGTTTAATTATATGTGTATAACTATATATAAATATTTGTAAAACTAAATAAAACTTTATATAATTAAATATAACTATATTTTTAACTATTTATACATATATGTATACATATATGTAAATCTATATTTTTGTTAATAACATTGTATATATTTATGTATAACTAAATATAACTACTCATATGAATATATATCTATATGTATACATATAAAAATATATATATACCTACATGTATACATATAAGTATAACTATATGTGTATCTATATGTATAACCACATGTAACTATATTTATAATTACATGTATTAAAACATAAAACATTATGTTTAATTATATGCGTATAACTATATATAAATATTTGTAAAACTAAATAAAACTTTATATAATTAAATATAACTATATTTTAACTATTTATACATATATGTAAATCTATATATTTGTTTATAACATTGTATATATTTATGTATAACTAAATATAACTACTCATATGAATATATATATATATATCTAAATGTTTAATGATATATAAATTTTTTAACTATATATATTATATGTATAATAACATATAACTATAAATAATTCTATCTTACTATATGTATAACTATAAAAACTTTATACATAACTATATTTAAATATATAATTTACAACATATATATAATATACATTTAATATATCAATATAAAAATTATATTTTATTATAATTATACCTATACATAACTATATGTATAAATATATGAAATTATATGAAAAAAAATATATACATACATGTATAAATATAAGTTTAACTATATGGGTAACTATATGTATAACCACATGTAACTATATTTATAATGATATGTATAAAAACATACAACATAATGTTTAACTATATGTGTATAACTATATATAAATATTTGTATAACTATAAAAAACTCTATAAAAATAAAAATAACTTTATTTTTAATTATGTATACATATATTTATACATATATTTATACATATATGTAAATCTATATAATTATTATAACTTTGTATACATTTATTTATAGTTACTTATAACTACTTCTATGCATATATCTATATATAATTATATGTTTAACTATATCTAACTAGTTATAACTACATTTACTATATGTATCCTAATATATAATTATATATGGGATAATAAAATTTGTTACACTAACTTGAAATTAAATGGCTAAAAATATAATATCAATATATGTAACACATAGCATGAGAGTGTTCGTTGATTAGGCTCATATATGGTATAATAAAATAAGGGGCATACTCTTACCTAATCCCAGCCCTTGGGCCTCAGGCCCAAGGGCTGGGATTAGGTAACACTGCACTCTCTATGTGTCTCTCTATCCTTCTCCAATTCTTTCTGTCACTCTCTTCCTCATTTTTCTTTATGTGCCACTATCTCTCTCTTGTTATTTTCTTTCTCGCTCTCCTTTCTTGGCTTGTTCTCTTTCTCTCTCTCTCTCCCCCTCTCCCCCCTTTCCCCCCTCTCTCCTCCCTCTTTCTCTCTCTTCCCCTCTTTCAACCTCTCTCCCCCCCTCTTTCTCCCTCCCTATATCTCTCTCTCACCCTCCCTCTCTATTTCACAATTTCTCTCCCCCTCACTCTCCCTCATTATCTCTTCCTCTCCCCCTCTCTCTCTCCCCCCTATCTCTCCATTTCTCTGCCCCCCTCTCTCTCCCCACCTTCTCTCTCTCTCTCTCTCTCTCACTCTCCCTCTTTCCCTTCAAACTTTAAATGTCTTTCTTTTTTGCTTTCATTTCTTGTGTATTATTGTATTTTGCTCCCTTTATATAGTATTACTGTGATATCTATTAATCTTTATCATACTAAAATTGTTTTATCTATTCATGTAGAATATACAAAAACATTGCCTCTATATTATGATATTTAATTTTTAAATATTAATCTGTATGAAATTTTATTTAATTATTTGTTTTTTTGAAGTAATAGAATATTTTATTCAAATAATGATTGGACATTTTTTTTATAATAAAATAGGGCAAAATGAGTTCAGATCATCATGGATGTACAGAAGGTTTATTAATGGAATTTTGAATAATGATTTTTTGACTAGGCTAGAAGCTTTTATCAATTTTGCATGTAGTCAATTGAGATTGATTGATAGAAAAAAAATTAAGTGTACATGTAATCATCGCAAGTGTCAGAATATCCCTTTTCGTGATGCAAACACTATAAGATAATATTTGGCTAAATATAGCTTTGTGACAAATTATTTTGTTTGGATTTATCATTGGAAAATTACAATGACTCTGAATATTGTCCAAAATAAGGGTACTGAATCATTTTCTTATGATGAATAATCATCAAACATACCATAGAATGATCACGGAAGCTGCTGATGCTAACTTTAATATGGATTACATGGATGAACCACCTAATCCTGAAGCTCAGAAATTTTATGAAATGCTTAAAGCTACAAATAAAAAGTTGTGGCCTGTTGTAAAACACATTCGTAATTGTCACTTGTGGCTTGACTTATGAGCATTAAGTCAGAAAATCATAAGTCTGAGAAACCATTTGATTAGGTGATAGAACTGATGAAAGAGATTGTTTCGGGTAATAATTTGATCACTAATAACTTTTACAACACTAAGAAGTTACTACGAGGAATAGGTCTACCAGTGGAAAAAATTGATTATTGTTTAAATGGATGTATATTATATTATGGTGGTGATAGTGATTTAATTAGCTATTAGTTTTGTGATCATCCTCGATTTAAGAAGGCACCTCGTGTTTTATAAACATTAGAAAAATTGAAGGTTATATTTAAGAAGACATATTATTTTCCATTAATTCCTCGATTACAAAGACTATATGCATCAAATACTACAGCAAATGATATGAGGTGACATTCTTTGCATGAGGTTGAAGAAGGGGTAATGCCTAATCCATCAGATTCACTTGCTTGGAAACATTTTAATTATATATATCAAGATTTTGCATCAGAAAGTAGAAATGTGAGATTAGGTCTCTACACTAATAGATTTCAGCCATTTGGGTAATCTGGACAATAATATTCAACATGGACAGTTATAGTGACACCTTATAACTTGTCTTCGTGGTTGTGTATGAAGGAGCAATAGGCAAAAAAACTAAA
>JAREIK010003718.1:917649-977649 GCA_029783825.1 Sapria himalayana
ATAGTTTTTTGGTTGTCTAAATGTATCAATGATACCTTTCTTCATTCTATTTTTAAGATTTACTATTAGAATTTCCAGATATATATTAAATAATAAAGGAGAAAGCGGATCTCCTTGTCTTAATCCTCTAATCGGTGTTATTTCTTCTCATACTTTTCCATTTGTAATAATCTTAACCCATGTATTAAATATACATCTATATATTAAATCTATCCATATTTCAGAAAATCCCATTTTACGCATGATGAAACAGAGAATGTGTCATTCCACTCTGTCAAATGCCTTAGATAAGTCTAGTTTTATTATTACATTATGTCCTCTTGTTTTAGTTCCTATTTCTCTACACATTTCTTTGGCTAAACAAATATTTTGCATTATTAATCTATTCTTCATAAAACCTGTTTGTTCTTTAGAAATAATATTAGGTAAAATTAATGATAATTTTTTATGTAATATTTTGGCTAAAATCTTATATATAGAATTACATAGACAAATTGGTCTAAAATTTTCCCCTATCTGTGGATTCTCTATTTTAGGAATAAGAATAATATGAAAGCTTCCCCACTTTTTACCTATTTCTGCTCCACAAAAAATACTATTTAAAGCATTTTCTATATCTTTTTTAATTATCTCCCAGCATACCTGAAAAAAAGAGTTATTCCATCCATCAGGTCCTGCCACACTATCCTTGTCCATAGTGAAAATAGCCGCTCTAATTTCTTCTTCTACTGGGAATTTAGTTAACATAATATTATCTTCAGTTGTAACATTATTTTCTATGTTTTGTATAAGTGTGTTTCCTATTATCTCACTTTCTCCATTTAAATGTATTTCAAAATGTGTTGCAAAATACTTCTGAATATCTATATCCTTGTCCATCCACTTTCCTTCATTATTTTTTATAGCTCTAATTCTATGCTTCTGAAGTTTAAGTTTGGCTACTTTTTGAAAGAATTTTGTATTCTTATCTCCTTCTTTAAGCCATTTAATTTTAGATTTTTGTTTCCAAAAAACTACTTCCATTAATAATTTTAATTTTAACTCCGCTTGTGCTTTACTCAAAGCTTTCCTATTGTTTATATTTTGATCTAATTCAAATTCTATTTCTCTTTTTGAAATTAGTTCTTCAACATCTTTTATATTCTTATTTATATTTCCAAAAGTTTCTTTATTCCATATATTTAAATCCACTTTTAATCTATACAGCTTATTATTCAGTATTTGAATTGGATTTCCTGCTACTTCTTTATTCCAGGATTCCTTTACTCTATTCAAGAATTCAAGATGTAAACACTAGGAATTTTGAAAGCTAAAGAATGTGCCCGAAGAAACTGTATTTTTAATAGTAATTAAAAGTGGGCTGTGATCAGAGCAAGTTCTATTTAGGTGTTTCACTTCTGTAAACCCAACTTGCTCTATCCATTTAAAATTATATAAAACTCTATCTAATCTAGCCCATATTATACCATTATTTTTCCAGTTATTACACCAAGTAAAAGGAGAGCCTACAAATTTGGCCTCCATTAAGTTGGTTTTATTTATGATGCTATTAAAGTGAGACATAGATATCTTATTCGGAGGTCTTTCCCCCTTCTTTTCTTTAGCATTTCTCACTGTATTGAAGTCACCTCCTATAATCCATGGCCTCTTTTCTTTAAATATTTTTTCCATTTCCTCCCATAACTCTTTTTCTCTCCTCTTTTTTATTTTTTGCATTAACTATCGTAATTATTTCTTTAACATTCTGACTAAAGCTTAAATTAATTAATTGATCAGTATCTTTTAAAATATTTATGTTTAAATGATTTTTCCAAAAAATCCAGATTTTACCATTATTATTAGCATACCCCTTATCAAATCATAATAATATTTTATAATTCTCTAACTGAATTTTATCTACCATGGGTTTAACTAATACAATGAAGCTAATCTTATACAAATATACCAATTTTTTTATTCTATTTTTTGAGGGGAGATTTGCGACACCCCTTATATTCCAGTATATGTAATTAAACATTATTAGTGTTTTTAGCTTGCGCTCTAGTAGTGCATTTGGTTTCATATGTCCTGTTTAAATATTTTTTCATATTTCTTGGTTTTTTTAGTGAATTCATCTCCCTTCCCCTCTCTCCTTTCCACTCCATTCCCAATTGAATACCCATGATTTTTATTTCCTCCATTGCCCATAGTCTATTTCCCATTTTTCCTTTGAGTTTTTCTATATTTATATCGTCTTTGGATAGTTTCAGATTCTGCCCATTATCTTCTTCATTAGAGGTTAGATTTGAAGCACTTCTAACCTCTATTTCTTCTTCTGAGGAGTCCTCTATTTCAATTGCCCATCTTTTATTTTTAATGTTTTTGTTTTTTAATTGTAATCTAGTTCTTTTATTTAGCTCATCATTTTTTTTAATCAATTCTTTTCTCCTTATGTTTTCTCTAATTTCAGTAATTAGCTCTAGTTCCTCATTGCCATTTTTGTATTCTATTAACTTTAAATCTTCTTTCTATTTCTCTAGCATAGATTCTGTTTGTATTGGCTGTAATTCTTGAGGTTTTATTTGATATTGAATTATCTCTTTCCCCTTTCCAACCCCGATTTTCTTATCTTCCTGTCTACCTTTTGTTCTTCTCTTATTAACAATACAGATATTAACATTATGTCCCATTTTTTTGTAGCAAGAACAATATGATGGAAGGTATTCTGGTATGACTTGCTGCCACAATCCCTCCCCCCTCTTTATCTCTATGCATATTCGGCTAGGGGGGGTTTCTGCAAGTCCATTTCCACGCAAATTCGAGCCACACTAGGCCTCGATAATGTGGCAGTAGCCCCATCAAGAAGAATAGGAGAGCCAATAGTACGGGCAATATGATATAATGCATATTTGTCGAAGAAATGAATCGGTAATAATGGGAGTAAGAACCATACCGGCACCATGGCAGTTTCCTCCTTTGTGGAGAAATTGGGTGTCCATTTGAACGTTATCATGGGGTTTCCCATTATATACCATATTCCTTTGAGCCATAATCGATGATAATCCTCCTCGTAATACAGCCGAATCAAAACATGCTTCTCATCAATGAGACCGATTTTTATCAGCGATTTTAACTTCAAAGTATCAAAAAATGCATGAATATCATCAACGCGCGGTCTTCGGTGTTAGAACTTGCCCACCAGAGTGTGTTTGTGAGGCTTCATTAGCCTCTGTAAATCTTCGGGCGAAAACAGTATAGAGGGATCCTCGTTTTTTTTTGGGGAATTTTCCGAAGAAGAGAGCAATGGAGGCGTGGTCTTTTTAATAAACGATGAGAAGGATTTCTTATTAACTAAGTAATCCATTTCCATCAAAATTGGCTTAAAAAGAGCTTCTTCCTCCTCAAAATTTGCAGTTTCTATATCTAGAAAATTATTTTCTCTCTCTAGAATTCGAGAGCACTTAAAAAACCACAAAATATTTGTTGTTGTTGTTGTTGTTGTTGTTGTTGTTCTTCTTCTTCTTCTTGTTCTTCTTCTTCTTCTTCTTCTTCTTGTTTTTCTTCTTCTTCTTCTTCTTCTTGTTCTTCTTCTTCTTCTTCTTGTTTTTTTTCTTATTTTTCTTCTTATTTTTCTTCTTATTTTTCTTCTTCTTCTTCTTGTTCTTTTTGTTGTTGTTCTTCTTCTTCTTCTCCTTCTTGTTCTTCTTCTTCTTGTTCTTGTTGTTGTTGTTGTTGTTCTTCTTCTTATTATTATTCTTATTCTTATTCTTCTTCTACTACTTCTTCTTCTTCTTCTTGTTGTTGTAGTTGTTCTTCTTCTTCTTCTTCTTGTTCTTGTTCTTATTCTTATCTTCGTTCTTCTCTTGTTGTTGTTGTTTGTTGGGTTCTTCTTCTTCTTCTTCTTCTCTTCTTCTTGTTCTGGTTCTTCGTCTTCCTTCTTCTTCTTCTTCTCTTCTTCTTCTTGTTCGTGGGTGCCTCTCACGTGTTCTTGTTCTTCTTCTTCTTCTTCTTCTTCGTCTTCTTGTTCTTCTCTTCTTGGTCTTCTTGTTCTTGTTCTTCTTCTTCTTCTTGTTCTTCTTCTTCTTCTTGTTCTTGTTCTTGTTCTTCTTCTTCTTCTTGTTCTTGTTGTTGTTGTTGTTCTTCTTCTTCTTCTTATTCTTCTTGTTCTTCTTCTTCTTATTCTTCTTCTTCTTGTTCTTCTTCTTCTTGTTCTTCTTCTTGTTCTTCTTCTTGTTCTTCTTCTTCTTCTTCTTCTTCTTCTTTTTGTTCTTGTTGTTGTTCTTCTTCTTCTTCTTCTTCTTCTTCTTGTTCTTCTTCTTGTTATCCTTCTTCTTCTTGTTCTTCTTCTTCTTCTTGTTCTTCTTGTTCTTCTTCTTGTTCTTCTTGTTCTTCTTGTTCTTCTTGTTCTTCTTCTTCTTCTTCTTCTTGTTCTTCTTGTTCTTCTTCTTCTTCTTCTTCTTCTTGTTCTTCTTCTTCTTCTTGTTCTTCTTCTTCTCCTCCTTTTTTAGGGTTTGTTTTATTAATTATAACCCTCTCTTTTGGCGGAGGAATACCATTTTTACAAACTACTTCTACCCTTGACCCTTTTACACCCATTCTTGAAAAATAAAACAAAACATATACTATATTAAGGTTTTTCTATCTACAGGCATTCTCTTAAACCCATATGTCATGTGCTGCAAAATTTTATTCAAGGCTGATGGTGCCTTTTTTCTTTCCGTTTGTGTCTACATATTGGTGTTGAAACATTTAGCACTTTTGCATTCAATGCTGATGGTGCCTTTTTATTCAAGCTGATTTTGCCTCTTTTATTTTTTGATTTTTCATTATACTCACTTTTCCTTGCTTTCAAACTTTCGCATTCTCTTCATTTTTCCTCCCTCATCGCAATGCTCCTCCTCACGGCATTAACTCTTGTTGAAGTCTGTAGCTTTATCGCGCAGACTCCTTCTCCATCCCTTGACATTTTACTTCTACCGACTCTATTCTACCCCCTCTGACTTTATTCTGACATTTATACAAATACTTGGCAGACTTCATTTCATAACTCACCTACTCAGGACCCCTCAATTAGAGACCACTGACCCTTAACACATGACCAACTCAGCAGCTGACCAGCTGCATACAGACAAAACCAGACCCATTAAAGACCTTTACAGACTATTTACAACTCAATGACCATTTAATTAAGCTCTCTATCCTTGTGGATATTAAGCATACAGCAACACCATCTTACTCCCTTCTACTCTAGCTAAGCCATTTCACTCTCTCTAAATCCTTTCTCTTCAAAGTACGAATGTACGTGCATGCTGGTTGTCCCCGAGCTTCTTTAACTTTCTGCACATGGCCTCTTTGTTGCCTAATGATGCTTGTTTTAATATGTACAAAGCATAGCAGAACATATATATTCTATACCTACCCATTTTAGTTTCCCCCACCCCCTTAAAACATTGATAATCTGAATTACAAGAGAGGCAACACAAAAGGTAAAAAACATAAATGGTTGCAGCCGACAGAATCTCCACCAGTCTTGAATTGTGGCTTTCATCAGATTACATGACTGTGTTGAAAAAAGCTTCTTTGCTTTTCTATCCAGTCTTTTATTCACCCTCCACATAACACATTTGATACCACTTCTTTTTCAGTCTACTATGGTGATATTTACAGCAGCGCAATCTTACTTTAAACCTTTGTGTAACCTTCACAAGTTTCCTGCCATAAAGACAAAGCAAACTCCAAGACTTTTCATACCTTTAATATACCTACAGTAATCTCTTTTTTTGATCCATGTCCAGGCCTTTCTTGCTGCTTCTTATTGACTTCTATATCTTTTACATTCAAAGCAGAAAACAACAGCATACCGTCCCTGTTTCATTGAAAATACCAAAATACAAGGAAAAAGCAAAAAGAAAAGAGTAGAGTAGAAACTTAGTGTCCCCTCAGGACCAGGGAGACTCTTTACCTGAGCTTTTGGCCTCTGCAATTAAGGCCTCATATTATTGCATTACAGCTATAAAACCTTCAGCAAGTTAATACTATCAGAATACTAAAATACTATCACTCAGTTCTTAAATGTTTTAATTTTTCTAATATAAGGTAATTTTTTGCTATCTAAGACTAGGATGCCTTTGTAATTTTCAGGTAAGTCTCCTTCCTGATAATCATGATAACCCTTAATTCTACCTTCCTTGGCTAACTTATCTGCTAATACATTGGCTTCTCTAAATATATGTTTTATAGAGATGTTTAACAAATTAGATAAATGCAGGATTTCTTCTATTTCTTCTTCATATTTCCACATTACTGACTTTTTATTAATTAAACTAACTACTATTTTTGAGTCTGATTGAATATTTATCCTGTTTAGTTTATTTTTTATGCATATTTTTAATCCATCTCTTAGAGCTAGAATTTTTGCATGAAGGGCAGAAGAAGCTTGATATTTTCTAGCGTAAGCCAGGACCAGGTTCCCTTCAGAATTTCTTATAGCTCCGCCTCCTCCTTCTGCCCCCATGTCTCTATCAAAGCTACCATCTGTATTTAATGCAAGCCTATCCTTAGATGGTTTTTCCCATACTATACCTAATGTTTTAAAGTGAGTATATTTAACTTTTGAATTCCAAAAATTCAATATGTCTTTATCTGGCTTTATTTCAAGAAACTTAAGAGGGTTCGATTATGGAATCCTTCTCGTTTCCTCTTTAATTTCTCTCCAGATATTCTCTATTGTCATTTTATATCCCTCAAACCTACTCTTGTTCCTTGCTTTCCAAATGCACCACATAGCTATTAGCGGGACATTAATTTTAATCCACTTTTTAGCTGGGTTAGAATCATAAAAATTTATCCATTTTAATAGTCTCCTTTTCAAGGGAAGATGATCATATTTTATATGCAATTCTAATCCTAATCTTCTCCTTATTTCTGATGCAATCTTCCCTTGTGATAGCAAGTGATCCAAGTTTTTAACCTCAATTTCACAATAGTCACATCTGGATACAAACTGAATTCCTTTCTTTTTTACATTCATATCTATTGTCAAGATATTTGATAACACTTTCCACATAAAAGTTTTGATTTTTTGTGGGCCATCATTATTCCATGCCCATTTAAATAATATATGTTCTTCTCTTTTCTATCTTATAATATTCTTAGCTGATTTAATCGAAAATGTTCCTTTAGAGTTTAACGTCCAGCACCATCCGTTCCTAGTGAGTTTTGAATATTTTTCAACTAAATCTCTTTGTTTAAGCATTTGTACCCATATTTGAGATTTTTTACTTCTATTTTTAATTTTATTCGTGTCATCATTTATGCAATACTTTGCTCGCATGAATTCCGACCATAAACTTTCGTTTTCTTTTAATCTCCACCATCTTTTACTTGCCCAAGCCTTAGCTAAATCATTGAGATTAGAAAATCCCAATCCAGCTTCTTGCAATGGAAAACATAAATCCCTCCATTTTTTCCAGTGAATTTTATATTTGCCCTCTTTTTTGCCTCATAAAAAATTAGCTAGTTCTTTTTCTATTTTTTTAATAAATATTTTGGGGGGTTGAATAATCATTAAATTATGCATTAAAGTACTTTGTAAAACATGTGCTATCATTGTTATCCTTCCCCACATACTTAGCAACTCCTCCTTCCACCCAGATATTTTTCTTTTTAATTTATCCATTAAAAAATCTAAATACTCCATTTTTAATCTACCTTCATAAACTGGGCAGCCCAAGAATATTATTTCCCCTTTTTTTTTTGAGAAAAGCCTGTTATATTTTTAACTTTATGAGTTAATGCCTTAGGAGATTTCGAAGCCACAATGTATTGACATTTTCGTTTATTTAGCATTTGACTTGTTTCTTCTTACATACATTTTAATAGCTCCATCAGATTGTGAAGCGATTTGCTTCCTCCATTAGTGAAAATCAGTACATCATCTGCATATGCTAAACAACATACCAAAGGTGTATTCTTAGGTTGACTAAAAATTCCTATTTTACCTCTTTCAATGTTGTTTTTAAGATTTACAATTAACAATTCTATATAGATATTGAATAAAGAGGGAGATAGAGGATCTCCTTGTCTTAGACCTCTTTTAGGTTTTATTTCTTCTCCTAATTTTTCATTTATAATAATTTTGACCCATGTATTTGAAATACATCAATATATTAAATCTATCCAGACTTCAGAGTAGCCCATTTTGCGCATGGTGAAGCAAATAATATCCCATTCTACTCTATCAAATGCTTTAGATAAATCTAATTTTATCATTATATTATGCCCTCTTGTTTTAGTTCCTATTTCTCTAATTATTTCTTTAGCCAAACATATATTCTCCATTATTAATCTATTTTCTATAAAGCATGTTTGTTCCTTTGAGATAATTTTAGGAAGAACATTTGCTAGCCTACTTTGCAGAAATTTGGCAAGTATTTTTATAAATAGAATTAAAAAAACTAATTGGTCTAAAGTCTTCTCCTTTTTGAGGATTTTCTATTTTTGGTATGAGGACTATATAAAAGCTGCCCCAGTTTTTTCCTATTTCTGAACCACAGAATATACATAGAATGGCTTTCATTAGATCCTCTTTTATTATATTCCAACATTCTTGGAAGAAACAATTGTTCCATCTAACTGAACCTGCTGCAATATCTTTGTTCATACTAAAGACTGCTACTTTGATTTCATTTTCTTCTGTGTATTTAGTAAGCATTTTATTATCTTCTGGAGATATTTTCTTTTCTATACTTTATAAAAGAGTATGACCATTATGATTGCTTTCCCCACCTAGGTGTTTTTCAAAGAGATTTGTAAAGTATTTTTGGATATCTTCTTCTTTTTCCACCCACTCTTCTTTCTCATTTTTTATGCCTTTTATTCTATGTTTTTGATATTTTATTTTTGTTACTTTTTGAAAAAATTTTGTATTTTTGTCCCCTTCCTTTAACCATTTTATCTTTTCTTTTTGTTTCCAATATGTCTCTTCCATTAACAGCTTTAATTTTAGTTCAGCCTGTGCTTTGCTTAATGTGATTTTATTATTTGTGTTTTGATGTGTTTCAAATTCTAGTTCTTATTTTATCACTAACTCTTCAGCATCCTTTATGTTTTTATTGATATCACCAAATATTTCTTTATTCCATTTGTTTAAATCAAATTTTAATCTTTTTAGCTTAGAGTTTAACAATTGTAATGGGTTTCCTGAAGCCTCTTTGTACCAGGATTCTTTAACCAAGTCTAGGAAGTTGTGATGAAGACACCAGGTGTTCTGAAATTTAAATGAACCCCTTGTGTGTGATGATGTATCTTTAACCGTGATTAAAAGCGGGCTATGATCCGAGCATGTTCTATTTAAATGTTTCACCTGGGTCGAGCTAATATGCTCTATCCACTTGAAGTTAAATAGAACTCTGTCTAATCTAGCCCATATCTTTCCTTTTTTTTTCCAGTTGTTGCACCATGTGAATTTCGAACCTAAGTAATTAGATTCTATTAGGTTAGCTTTTCCTATAATCTCATTAAATTGAGAGGTTGCTCTAGCATTTGGAGGTTTCCCCCCTTTCTTCTCACTAGAGTTTCTTACTATGTTAAAATCTCCAGCTATTATCCATGGCTTATTTTCCATGGCTAAACTCTCCATTTCACCCCATAGTTCTCTTCTTTCATCTTTTTTGTATTTAGCATATATTACTGATATTATTTCCTTTTTCTCTTGAGTTAAGCTAAAATTTATTATTTGATCAGTTTCTTTTAAAATTGTTATATTTGGGTTATTCTTCCAGAATAACCAAATCTTACCATTATTATTAGAGAATCCATGCTCAAATCCTAACAATTTTTTATATTTTCCTAAGTGGACTTTATCCACCATAGGCTCAGTTATCGTTAGCATACTGATTTTATGCATATTTATCAATTTTTTAACCTTGTTTTTTGAGGAGAGATTAGCCACTCCTCTTATGTTCCTGTAGATAAAATTATACATTATTTGCTGATTTTGCCTGCGCTCTAGTCGTGCATTTAGTTTCATATGTTTTATTTAAATATTTTTTCATGTTTCTTGTTTTTTTAAGTGAACTAAAATCCCCTCCTCTCTCACTTTTCCATTCTCTTCCCAATTGAATAGCCATTATTTTCATTTCTTCTATTGCCCATTCTCTATTTCCCATATTTTGTTTAAAATTTTCTATATTTATGACATCTTTAGTGTACTTCACTTTCAGCTCATCTTCAACTTCTTTCGAATCAAGGATTATAGAGATTTTCACTTCTAGTTCTTCTTCCGCAAAATCTTCTATAGCTACTACCCATCCTTTGTTTTTATTACTTTTGTTTTTCGTTTGTAACCTCATTCTTTTGTTTAATTCTGCTATTTTTTTTAAACATCTCTCTCCTCCTTATGTTTTCTGTATTCTCAGTTGTTCTATCCTCTTCTTCACTCGATTTTTTATATTCTATAAGTTTTACTTCTTCTACTTCCCTATTCTATAACTCTGTATTAGTTTCTGTATGGGCAGGCTGCATGATTTGGGTCTTTTTTCGATATTGAACTATCTCCCTACCCTTCACTGCCTCCATTTTCTTTTCCTCCTCCCTTTGCATACAATATGTTCTTCTTTTGTTAACTATGCAGCTCACTATATCATGCCCCATCTTCTTACAGCAAGAGCAATAGGCTGGAAGGTGTTCTGGAATCACTTGTTGCCAGAAGCCTCCCCCTTTCATATCTCCTATCCATATACGAGTTAGAGGGGGCTTCTGCAGGTCTGTTTCCACACAGATACGAGCCACACTAGGTCTTGAGAGTGTGGCTGTTGCACCATCGAGAAGAAGAGGAGAACCAAGAACACTTGCAATATGGTACAAAGCATATTTATCAAAGAGATGTATCGGTAGCATAGGAAGTAAAAACCATACCGGGGCCATGGCAGATTCTTCCTTCGTGGTGAATTTCGGTGTCCATTTGAATGTTCGCATGGGATATCCCATGATATACCAGACGCCCTTGAGCCAAATGTGATGAAAATCCTCTTCCATATATAGTTGCAGCAACACATGCTTCTCATCGATGAGGCCAATTTTAATCAATGCCTTGAGCTTCAGTGATTCAAAGAAAGCTCGAATGTCATCAATTCGAGGTCTGCCGTGTGAGAACTTACCAACAATAGTATGTTTATGAGGCTCGGTAAGCTTTTGGAGGTCCTCGATTGAAAACAGAACCGAAGGTTCTTCGCGATTTTTCGCATGAATTTCCGAAGAAGACGAAAGGAGGCGCGCGTTATTATTAGTAATATTGGAAAAGGATTTCTTATAATTTAAGTAATCCATTTCCATCAAAATGCTCTTGAAAACAGCTTCTTCCTCTTCAAAATTTGAAGTTTCTCTCTCTAAAAAGTTCTGTTTCTCTCTCTAGAAGTTGAGAGCGTTTTTCAGAGAAAAACCCCTTCTTCCTTCTCTTTCTTATTTATGAGCTATTATTATTATTCTTCTTCCTCTTCTTCTTCTTCTTCCTCCTCTTCTTCTTCTTCTTCTTCTTCCTCTTCTTCTTCCTCTTCTTCTTCTTCTTCTTTTTCTTCTTCTTCCTCTTCCTCCTCTTATTCTTCTTCTTCTTCCTCTTCCTCCTCCTCCTCTTCTTCTTCTTCCTCCTCCTCCTCCTCCTCCTCTTCTTCTTCTTCTTCTTCCTCCTCTTCTTCTTCTTCTTCTTCTTATTCTTCTTCTTCTTCTTTTTTTTTTTAATTTTTTTATTATTATTTATAGCCCTCTCTTTTGGCGGAGAAATACAGTTTATACAAGCTACTTCTACCCTTTACCCTTTTACATCCATGCCCCATTTCTAGTGACTTTTTAAATATTTTTTCTTGAGTTAATAATATTTCAATGAAAAGTCCTAATAAATTCTCATTTATTCTGCTTATGAATTTTCTGTCTCTATCTCCTAGCGCACTCTTGTGTGTTTTCTGCGTTTCCTGATGTCCTTCCACTCTATGATTTATCTTCCATGTGCCCTGCAATAGGTCAGTGACAGAAATATATCCATTTTACAGATTACCTTTACTCCGCTATCCCCCAATTTTCTGCCCTTTTTTTCTTCCTTCTTACCATCCTTGCACTTTCCTTGTATATTACTGAATCTTTAGGCTCCATCTTGAGTATCTTTTCAATTCTTTTGTCACTTCTTGGGCCTTCAATTTCTATACTAGACTTAGCCTAGAACTTTGCATTTATCATAGCTTATGCATTACATAATTCCATGTATCTTGAACTTCTAATATATAAATAACCCCTGAATCTATAAAGCTGGTCTGGATTCTCTTTTCCTTCAAGGTAGTTTCTCTTTTCAAGGCATATAGTGTTGGTTCCGAATAGAGTTCCTGCAAGTAAAAACCACAAACACAAGACACAAAACGACTTTTACCTTTTCCCTTCTTTTACCTTATAGACAAGCTTTGTGGGATAAAATTTTTCCTTCCCTCCGTGGTGCCCCATTTTCCAGCCCTTTCCACTATGTTGCTGTAATCTTTAGGCTGCCATCTTTATAATCAATTCCCTTTGCCGCAACTTGAGACTTGTCAATCTTCACTACTAGACACTTACTTAGCCTAATGCTTTTTATTTAACAGAACACATACATTGTAAAATTTCCTATATCATAGACCTCTAACAACACAAGGGTAAAACAAAATTGTATATATAACACATGACACTGTAAATCTAGAACAGATTATTATGCTTTCCAGGATAGCTTCACTTCAAATGGGAGATGTGCCGATTAAGGCTTTCCTGCAAGTAAAAACAACAAATACAAACCCCAAAAATTCCAGCTCTTACCTTTTCCTTTCTTTCTTCTCTTTAGGCAAGCCTTGCAAGGACATAAATTCCCCTGCCGAGTTAGTAAATTTTAATTATTTATCCTACCGTCCTAGGCTGTTTTGATTGTTCTTATGTAAGGAACTGCCATTTTATCTAAGCATGCTATTCCCTTTAATTTATGTGGTAAGGAATACTCGCCATCTTCTTTCTCTCCTTTAGTTGAGCCTATTCTTGATAGACTATCCGCTATGTTATTAGCCTCCATATATATATGTGTAATTGAAGCTTTCAGCTCATCTAAGAGGCTGAAAATTACTTCTAAATCATCTTCATATTTTCATAAAATTTTCTTTTTAATTACAATTTCGACTACCAATTTCGAGTCTACCTGAACTTGTATATTTTTAAAATGTAGCTTCTTACATGTCTCTAATCCTAATTTCAAGGCTTTAATTTCTGATTCCAGGGCCGAGAAGGCTATACTGGCAAGGGTGAAAGCTTTCATTACTGTCCCTTTATAATCTCTTATTACCCCTCCTCCTCCTGCTATTCCAGTATCCCTGTTAAAGCTACCATCCGTATTAATTGAAAATTTTCCGACCGGTGAGCTATCCCATTACAAGCTTTTAGCCAATTGTTGGCTTACTACTTTAATAGTGAGGTCCCATGTTTTCTCAAGCTTCTTGTCTTTTTTCTTATTCTCTATTTTAATAGGTGTTATATTAGCTATATTACTTCTCTCCTTTCTAATATATTATATTATTTCTGTTATATTCATCCCTATATTTTCAAATTTACTTTTATTTCTAGATTTCCATATGCACCAGATATAATTTCTGATTAAGCCATTTTTTAATGGGGCTTTTCGTAGTTTCACTTTCCCATTTTTTAATTTTAACTATTAAGCCATCTTCTTTATTACTTATTTGTTTTCCCCCCTCCATCTCTTTCCATATTTCCGCTGCAATTGTCCCATTGGAAAATAAATGATCAGTTGTTTCGATTGCTCGTAGGCAGCATTCGCATCTTGATGCCATTTTTATCCTTTTTTTTGTACATTCGTATCTACCGGATTGGCATTCACTAAAACCTTCCATGTGAACGAACACATTTTTTTTGGAACATTTTCTTGCCATACCCATTTAAATAAAGTTTGAACGAGTTTTTTCTTTCTGACCAGATCTTTTTCCGACTTTAGAGAGAAATTTCCTTGTGGCGTTAAAGTTCATTTCCAGCCACTCTTCTTTAGGGTGGAGTGTGAGTCTACTATCTCCTTTTGTTTTTCCATTGCCTTCCATCTATTCGAAGCTTTCTTAGGACTCCTGTTCTTATAATCTAAATATTTAGCCCGCATGTATTTTGCCCAGAGATTGTCACTTTCTTTCAGTCTCCACCAACCTTTGCAATCCCAGGCAGTGGCTAAATCCTATAGATTCATTAATCCTAATCCTGCTTCTTCTTTTGGATAACAGATGGATTCCTAGTCCTTCCAGTGTAATTTATTTTTCCCTTCTTTTTTACCCCATAAAAAATTTGCCATTTCCGATTCAAGTTTTTTAATAATTTTTTTGGGTGGATGAATAACTGATAATATGTGTATCAATGTACTTTGTAAAACGTGTGATATCAGCGTTATCCTCCCCCAAAATCCTAGAAGCTCTTCTTTCCAACCTGCTATTTTCCTTCTTAGCTTGTCTTGCAGAATGATTAAATATTCTTCCTTCAACCTCCCATCATATATCGGGCATCCTAATTACATTAATGCCCCTTTAATTTCTAAAAAACCTGTGATGTTTTTAATTTTATTTACAACCTTTAATTTTACATTTTTGGCAAGCATAAACTGACATTTATTTTTATTTATGATTTGGCTTGTTTCCTTCTCAAATATTTGAAGAAGATCCATAAGATTCCTTAAAGACTTTGTACTAGCATTTGTAAAAATTATAAGGTCATCTGCATAGGCTCAACAGCCTATTCTAGGTGTATTCTTTGGTTGTCTGAATGGTATTATTTTACCCTCTGTCATTCTTTTATTCAAGTTTCGAATTAATAATTCTAAATAAATATCAAAGAGAAGGGGAGATAACGGGTCCCCTTGTCTTAAGCTTCTATTTGGTTTAAATTCCTCACTTATCTTTCCATTTACAATCACTCTTACCCAATTACTTGAAATGCATCTGTATATTAAATCAATGGTAAGCTCAGAGAATCCAAACCTTCTCATCACAAAACAAAGGGTATCCCATTCTACCATATCGAAGGCTTTCGATAGATCAAGCTTAACCACTAAATTGTTACCTCTTGTTTTAACTCCTATCTCTTTCATCATTTCGGATGCAAGTTTTATATTTTCAATCATTAATCTATTTTTAAAAAACCCCGTTTGTTCTTGAGATATTATAGAAGGTAAAATTGAGCTTAATCTATTTTGTAAAATTTTAGCTAGAATTTTATAAATAGCATTACATAATCTTATAGGTCTAAAATCCTCACATTTCTACGGCGAATCTTTTTTTGGAATTAATACTATATATGAATTTGCCCATGATTTTGGGATTTCCACCACTACAAAAAAACTAACAATTACGGGGACTAGTTCAGTTTTAACAATGTGCCAGTTTGACTGGAAAAAATAGTTATTCCAACCATCCGGTCCTGCAGCACTCTCTTTTTCCAGGTTGAAAACTGCCTCTTTAACTTCTAGTTCTTCTGGGATTAATTCCATTATTTGGTTTTGAGCTTCCGTAATGGTTGCCCTAACCTCATACATTAGAGAATTCTCCACACTATGTGATAGACTACATAATTGATTTTCAAAAAAATTTTTAAAAAGAGATGTTATTTCCTTTTCTTCTTCTACCCATTTTCCTTCTTCATTTTTTAAACCTTTAATTTTATTCTTTTGAGATTTTATTTCAGTTATGTTATAAAAGAATTTAGTATTTCGATCGCCATATTTTAGCCATTTTATTTTCGCACGCTGTTTCCAGCAAATTTCTTCCATGTGTAATTTCAATCTTAAATCTACTTTGGCCTTACTTAAATTTAATCGAGTTTCATTATTATTGGTGATGTCAAACTCTTGTTCCAACTTAGCTACTACTGCTTCAGCTTTTTTTAACTCCTGGTTTAGATTTCCAAAAACCTCTTTGTTCCATGTTTTTAAGCTAGATTTTAATCTTCATAGCTTTGTTGTTAGAACTTGCATCGGCTTACCCTCCACTGGCTCTGCCCAAGACTCTTTAACTAGACTATCAAAGCCTGCATGCTTAACCCACATATTTTGGAATTTAAAATTAGACGTATTACCCTGGTTCTTTTGTATCGTGATAAACAGTGGGCTATGATCAGAACAAGTTATATTTAAGTGTCTTAGCCCCGTAGTCCCTTGTGAGGTGACCCACTTTGTGTTACACATTATCCTATCCAGGCGAGCCCAGATGACTCCTCTTTTTCGCCAATTATTACACCAGGTGTATCTCGAACCAGTGAAATCTATTTCCATTAGATTAGTAATGGCTATTGTGTCATTAAATTGTTTCATGGCTACCTTATCAGGTGGTTTGCCACCTTTCTTTTCTTGATGGCTTCTAATTATATTAAAATCTCCTCCTATGATCCAAGGAGAGTTTCTACTTGCTATATCTTTCATCTCCTCCCATAAAGTTAACCTAGATTGTTTATCATTTTTAGCATAAACTGCTGAAATTATTTGATCTATGTTCTTATCTAATTTAAAGTGTACTATCTGTTTAGTATCTTTTAATATTTTAATTTCCAGCTTTTTATGCCATAAAATCCAAAGATTACTATTTAAATTAGCGTAAGCATTTTTAGACCCTAATATTTCACTATATTTAGTTAATTGATCTTGCAGGACCATTGGCTCTACAATAATCATTAATGATATTTTATGTTCTTTAATTAAAAGTTTTAATCTATTTATCGTGGGGCTATTAGCTACCCCCCTAACATTCCAATATAGGCATCTATCCATTAAAACTTAATTTGGCTTGAGCTCGAGTTGTACACTTGGATTCATAAGTCATATTAGCATATTTCTTCATGTTTCTTACTGTTTTAGGAGTGTGAGTAATTTCATGCATAATCTCATTATATTTTACTTGTTTCCCAAGCACCATGGCCATTTGCTTCAAGGCCTCCATAGATTGAGTTATTGAGAGATTCCCCCAATCTTCATTGTAAATAGATATATCATCCTTTGCTTTCTCCTCAAGCTCATCTTGAGATACATCACCCTTATTAATTGAAGGACAACTAAAAATTACCTATTCATCTTCAGGGAAGTCCAGAAGATCCTCGTTTATCCACCCATAATCTTCAAGTTTTTCTTTCAATACAATTCTGGTTCTAGATCTTTTTTTATGTTTTCTCCTATGTTTTACCTCCTCCCATCCTTCATTCAAGCTATCCTCCTTCTCTACCTCCAAGTTAACCTCTGTCGGGATTACCTCTACTTGATTATTCTTTGAGTAATCTGCTGAAAAACATGGATTACCTCCACTGTCCATACCTTCCAGTACAGTCGGCTGGATATTGTGCTTGTGAAGAGGGGCCTACTCTTTCCTTATCCATTGCATTACCTTCTTACCTCCTCCATCCTGCCGCTGCCCATTGTTCTTCTCCTCTTCCCCCGCCATGCACGAGATAGTTTAATGCCCGAGCCTCTTACAACTTAGGCAGTAAGAAGGAAGGCTTTCGGGGATGACTGTTTGCCAAAACCCCTCGGCCTGTTCACCTTCACCACTACCTATCCATAGCTTGTCAGGCGGCTTAGTCAAGAGGTTAAGCTCGACACATACACGAGCTTTGTTCGGCCTTGACATGGCTACTATGGCTTTGTCCCGTAGCATGGGTTTTCCCAAACACGACGAAATTGCATAGAGAGAAGTTTCAGAGAATAAATGTAATGGCAGAAACGGCAATGTAAACCATACCGGGGCTATAGGCGCCTCTTCTAGAGGAGTGAAATTTTTTGTCCACTTCAGTATACGCATGGGGAAGCCATCGACCTTCCATAAACCACGTTGCCATATGCGATATTGATCCTCCAGTAGAGAGCATTGCAGCACGACGTGTTTGGCATCGAAGTCAGAGAACTTCACATTCCCCTTAAGCTTTAAATTGGCGATAAATTTTTGAACTCCAATCGCTCGAGGTCTGCCGTGGGAGAACTTACCGATGAGCATGTATTCAAAGGGTTCTAAGAGCCTTCGAGTTTCTTCAGCAGAGAAGATGATAACCGGGAGCCCATTTTTGTTCCCGTGAGTTCGTAATATCGGCGCGGTTGCTTTCACAATCGTGGCAAATGACTTATTATTTAATAATAAGTCAGTTTGCTCCATTTTCACCTTGAATAGAGCTTGATTTGATCAAAAATGGAGAGTTTCTCTCTCTAGAAAGTGGAATTTTCTCTCTCTAGAGTTGAGAGCGTTTTTTGAAAAAATGAACCGTTTTCTCTCTCTTCTTCTTCTTCTTTCTACTTCTTCTTCTTCTTCTTCTTCTTTCTTCTTCTTCTTCTTCTTCTTCTTCTTCTTTCTTTCTTCTTCTTCTTCTTCTTCTTCTTCTTAAAGATTTGTTTTATTAATTATAACCCTCTCTTTTGGCGGAGGAATACCATTTTTACAAACTACTTCTACCCTTGACCCTTTTACACCCATTCTTGAAAAATAAAACAAAACATATACTATATTAAGGTTTTTCAATCTACAGGCATTCTCTTAAATCCATATGTCATGTGCTGTAAAAGTTTATTCAAGGCTGATGGTGCCTTTTTTCTTCCCGTTTGTGTCTACATATTGGTGTTGAAACATTTAGCACTTTCGCATTCAATGCAAATGGTGCCTTTTTATTCAAGGCTGTTGTGCCTCTTTTTTTTTCCATTTTTCGTTTTCCTCACTTTTCCTTGCTTTCAAACTTTCGCATTCTCTTCATTTTTCCTCCATCAACGCAATGCTCCTCCTCACGAAATTAACTCTTGTTGAAGTCTGTAGCTTTATCATGCAGACTCCTTCTCCATCCCTTGACATTTTACTTCGAACAACTCTATTCTACCCCCTCTGACTTTATTCTGACATTTATACAAACACTTGGCAGACTTCATTTCATAACTCACCTACTCAGGACCCCTCAATTACAGACCACTGACCCTTAACACATCACCAACTCAGCAGCTGACCAGCTGCATACAGACAAAACCAGACCCGTTAAAGACCTTTACAGACTATTTACAACTCAATGACCATTTAATTAAGCTCTCTATTCTTGTGGATATTTAGCATTCAGCAACACCATCTTACTCCCTTCTACTCTAGCTAAGCCATTTCACTCTCTCTAAATCCTTTCTCTTCAAAGTTCGAATGTACATGCATGCTGGCTGTCCCCGAGCTTCTTTAACTTTCTGCACATGGCCTCTTTGTTGCCTCATGATGCCTGTTTTAATCTGTACAAAGGATAGCAGAACATATATATTCTATACCTACCCATTTTAGTTTCCCCCCACCCCCTTAAAACATTGACAATCTAATTTACAAGAGAGGCAACACAAAAGGTAAAAAACATAAATGGTTGCAGCCGACATCATCTCCACTAGTCTTGAATTGTGGCTTTCATCAGATTACATGACTGTGTTGAAAAGGGCTTCTTTGCTTTTCTATCCAGTCTTTTATTCATCCTCCACATAACACATTTGATACCACTTCTTTTTCAGTCTACTATGGTGATTTTTACAGCAGCGCAATCTTACTTTAAACCTTTGTGGAACCTTCACAAGTTTCCTGCCATAAAGACAAAGCAAACTCCAAGACTTTTCATACCTTTAACATACCTACAGTAATCTCTTTTTTTGATCCATGTCAAGGCCTTTCTTGCTGCTTCTTATAGACTTCTATATCTTTTACATTCCAAGCAGAAAACAACAGCATACCATCCCGGTTTTATTGAAAATACCAAAATACAAGGAAAAAGCAAAAAGAAAAGAGTAGAGTAGAAACTTAGTCTCTCCTCAGGACCAAGGAGACTATTTACCTGAGCTTTTGGCCTCTGCAAATTAAGGCCTCATATTATACCATTACAGCTATAAAACCTTCAGCAAGTTAATACTATCAAAATACCAAAATACTATCACTCAGTTCTTAACTGTTCTAATTTTTCTAATATAAGACATTTTTTTGCTATATAAAACTAGGATATCATTGTAATTTTCAGGTAAGTCTCCTTCCTGATAATCATGATAACCCCTAATTCCACCTTCCTTGGCTAACTTATATGCTAATACATTGGCTTCTCTAAATATATGTCTTATAGAGATGTTTAACAAATTAGTTAAATGCAGAATTTCTTCTATTTCTTCTTCATATTTCCACATTACTGACTTTTTATTAATTAAACTAACTACTATTTTTGAGTCTGATTGAATATCTATCCTGTTTAGTTTATTTTTTATGCATATTTTTAAACCATCTCTTAGAGCTAGAATTTCTACATGAAGGGCAGAAGAAGCTTGATATTTTCTTGCGTAAGCCAGGACCAAGTTCCCTTCAGAATTTCTTATAGCTCCGCCTCCTCCTGCTGCCCCCATGTCTCTATAAAGGCTACCATCTGTATTTAATGCAAGCCTATCCTTAGATGGTTTTTCCCATACTATACCTAATGTTTTAAAGTGAGTATATTTAACTTTTAAATTCCAAAAATTCAATATGTCTTTATCTGGCTTTATTTCAAGAAACTTAAGAGGGTTCGATTCTGAAATAATCTTCGTTTCCTCTTTAATTTCTCTCCAGATATTCTCTATTATAAATTTATATCCCTCAAACCTACTCTTGTTCCTTGCTTTCCAAATGCACCACATAGCTATTAGCGGGACATTAATTTTAATCCACTTTTTAGCTGGGTTAGAATCATAAATATTTATCCATTTTAAAAGTCTCCTTTTCAAGGGAAGATGATCATATTTTATATGCAATTCTAATCCTAATCTTCTCCATATTTCTGATGCAATCTTCCCTTGTGATAGCAAGAAATCCAAGGTTTCAACCTCAATTTCACAACAGTCACATCTGGATACTAACTGAATTCCTTTCTTTTTTTACATTCATATCTATTGGCACGATATTTGATAACACTTCCCACATAAAAGTTTTGATTTTTTGTGGGCTATCATTATTCCATGCCCATTTAAATAATATATGTTCTTCTCTTTTCTATCTTATAACATTCTTAGCTGGTTTAATCGAAAATGTTCCTTTAGAGTTTAACATCCAGCACCATCCTTTCCTAGTGAGTTTTTTATATTTTTCAACTAAATCTCTTTGTTTAAGCATTTGTACCCATATTTGAGATTTTTTACTTCTATTTTTAATTTTATTCGTGTCATCATTTATGCAATACTTTGCTCGAATGAATTCCGACCATAAATTTATATTTTCTTTTAATCTCCACCATCTTTTACTTGCCCAAGCCTTAGCTAAATCATTGAGATTAGAAAATCCCAATCCAGCTTCTTGCAATGGAAAACATAAATCTCTCCATTTTTTCCAGTGAATTTTATATTTGCCCTCTTTTTTGCCCCATAAAAAATTAGCTCCATAAACATAAATCTCTCCATAAACATAAAGCTAGCTCTTTTTCTATTTTTTTAATAAATATTTTGGGGGGTTGAATAATCATTAAATTATGCATTAAAGTACTTTGTAAAACATGTGCTATCATTGTTATCCTTCCCCCCATACTTAGCAACTCCTCCTTCCACCCAGATATTTTTCTTTTTAATTTATCCATTAAAAAATCTAAATACTCCATTTTTAATCTACCTTCATAAACTGGGCAGCCCAAAAATATTATTTCCCCTTTTTTTTGAGAAAAGCATGTTATATTTTTAACTTTATGAGTTAATGCCTTAGGAGATTTTGAAGCCATAATGTATTGACATTTTCGTTTATTTAGCATTTGACATGTTTCTTCTTCCATACATTTTAATAGCGCCATCAGATTGTGAAGCGATTTGCTTCCTCCATTAGTGGAAACCAAAACATCATCTGCATATGCTAAACAACATACCAAAGGTGTATTCTTAGGTTGACTAAAAATTCCTATTCTACCTCTTTCAATGTTGTTTTTAAGGTTTACAATTAACAATTCTATATAGATATTGAATAAAGAGGGAGATAGAGGATCTCCTTGCCTTAGACCTCTTTTCGGTTTTATTTCTTCTCCTAATTTTCCATTTATAATAATTTTGACCCATGTATTTGAAATATATCTATATATTAAATCTATCCAGACTTCAGAGAAGTCCATTTTGCGCATGGTGAAGCAAAGAATATCCCATTCTACTCTATCAAATGGTTTAGATAAATCTAATTTTATCATTACATTACGCCCTCTTGTTTTAGTTCCTATTTCTCTAATCATTTCTTTAGCCAAACATATATTCTCCATTATTAATCTATTTTCCATAAAGCATGTTTGTTCCTTTGAGATAATTTTAGGAAGGACATTTGCTAGCCTACTTTGCAGAATTTTGGCAAGTATTTTATAAATAGAATTACAAAGACTAATTGGTCTAAAGTCTTCTCCTTTTTGAGGATTTTTTATTTTTGGTATGAGGACTATATAAAAGCTGCCCTAGTTTTTTCCTATTTCTGAACCATAGAATATACAAAGAATGGCATTCATTAGATCCTCTTTTATTATATTCCAACATTCTTGGAAGAAACAATTGTTCCATCCATCTGGACCTGCTGCACTATCTTTGTTCATACTAAAGACTGCTACTTTGATTTCATTTTCTTCTGGGAATTTAGTAAGCATTTCAGTATCTTCTGGAGATATTTTCTTTTCTATACTTTGTAAAAGAGTATGACCATTATGATTGCTTTCCCCACCTAAGTGCTTTTCAAAGAGATTTGCAAAGTATTTTTGGATATCTTCTTCTTTTTCCACCCACTTTTCTTTCTCTTTTTTTTTTCTTCTTCTTCTTCTTTTTTAAAGCTCGTTTTATTATTCATAACCCTCTCTTTTCGCGAAGGAATACCATTTGTACAAGCTAAATCTACTCATTTCTCTTTTACACCCAAATTCTAAAGCTAGAAATATGTAACAATCTAGTATTTAAATAACTCATAAACTTTCCTGACTTTTATATTTAAAGACATGTTTCTTCTTCTTTATTTGTGCATCCTTATAATTATACATCTCTTTTTTCTTAAAAGATCTTGCTATGAAAGATGCTTCCAGTATTGATCTTTGTATAGATCTTTCCCGTTCTATATTTAGAGCTTTAAATCTTTGTAGATGACTTGTTCAAACAACTCCAACCAGCCTGATCCCTTGTAGCTTCAACAATCCAGATTCGGCAGTCCAGAATCTACATTTCAAATCTCTTGTCCATGCACATTCTTTATCATTTGAGTGTGACTTGTCCGTACTATATTTATGCATTTCCACTTGTGATATAACTGTTATCCTACAAGAAAAAAGTGTATCAAGTTCTTTCGAAAAGAAGGACCTTTACCTTCCTTCTGCACATTACAACGAAGAGACTCTATCTCTTTGTGGACTCCTCTTGATTAGAAGTAATGCCAGCTATCTTCCCTTTGATGATTTCCGAATGATGCTATCATTGAATATCTAACAAAGACTTATCTAAACTAGTACAGACTTCCAGCAAAACCACCAAGTATCTAAGAGAAACAGACCACCAAACCCATTACAGACGTCTGGGACCAACTTTAACCAGAAATTAATAAACAACAAGTGTTAATTTAAACAAACAGTAAAATAAAAACAGCCCTTGGATGTCCAGCTTCAATACCTGTAAAAGAATAAACAAACAGCACAAATCAGCAGATTGAATACTTATATTTCTTACCATTTTGTCTCCTTTAATTATTCACTTCAGTTTCGGTTAATCACCCTTCAGGACTGGGGTGAATTTTAAGAAACAAGCCTCTTATCTTCCCTTCTACTTCTTGCTGAATTACATGGATCTGTATGTTTTGCTTCTTCCCGCAGAAAATTCCCTGTAAATAAAACTTCACACTGCACAATAATAAACCTATTTCTCTCTATTCTTTCTTATTCTTAGGTAAGGGAATGCAATTTTATCTAATCTTGCTATTCCTTTCAGTTTTATCGGTAAAGATTCCTCATCATATTCTGCAGCTCCTTCTAGCAATCCTATTTTTGCAAGTTTGTCTGCCAATACATTTGCTTCCCTGTATACATGTGAAATTGATGCATTCAATTCTTTGGCAAGATTTATTATTATTTCTATCTCCTCCTCATGCCGCCACAATACTAGCTTTTTATTAAATAACTCAACCAATAATGTCGAGTCTACCTATATTTGCAAATTTCTATATCATAGCCTTTTGCAGACATTTAATCCTTCCATTAGAGCTCTGATTTCTGAATGCAGTACAGAGTGGGATTTCCCAACAAGAGTGAATACGTTCTTAACTTTGCCTTCAAAGTCTCTTATTACTCCTCCTCCCCCTGCAATTCCTAAATCCCTATTAAAACTACCATCCGTATTCAACAATAACTTTGCTGCTGGGGGCCTATTCCAGCTTATACTTTTAACCTAATGACTCCTTATGATTCTAGTGGAGAGGTTCCATTTAATCCTTACTTCTTTTTCTTTTTCAATATTTCCTATTATGATAGGTTTTATGCAGGATATATTACTAATTTCTATCTTAATTTCTTTTAGTATTTCTTCTGAATTCATTTTTCTTCCCTCAAATCTACTCTTGTTCCTTGCCTTCCAAATACACCAAATTACCACCTGTGGTAAATTTTGATTTAGCCATTTTTTAGTCGGTGTAATTGGGGCATACCTCTTCCATCTCTTCATCCTATCTATTAAAGTTTCTTCCTTGTTATTTATATTATTAAATATTTCTAACTTTTTCCATATTTCTACTACAATTTTTCCTTCTGAAAACATATGATCCGTAGATTCTGTTGCTTGAAGACAGCAATCACATCTGGAGACTATCTTTATACCCTTTCATTGAATACTTGTGTCTACTGGTAATGCATTCACAAGAGCTTTCCATAAAAGAGAACACATTTTTTGTGGGGTGTCTACTTTCCATACCCATTTAAAAATTGGATTTATCACATTTTTCTTTCGTATTAAATTCTTGACCGATTTGAGTGTAAAATTACCTTGTGGAGTAAGGATCCATTTCCATCCGCTTTTCTCCTTTTTAGAATGAGACTCAACTATTTCTTTTTGTTTTTCTAATACTTTCCAATTATTCGAAGCCTTTTTACTATTTACCTTTTCATGTTCTAAATATTTTGCTCTCATAAAGCTCGCCCATAAGCTATCATTTTTTAGCCTCCACCATCCTTTACAGTCCCAAGCATCTGCCATGTCCTGTAATCTTATTAATCCTAATCCAGCTTCCTCTTTAGGGTAGCAAAGATCCTCCCATCTTTTCCAGTGAAGTTTATTCTTTTAATCTTTTTTCCCCTCATAAAAAATTAGCCATTCCTGATTCTAATTTATTTGTAAATTTTTTAGGAGGATGAATAATTGATAAAATATGCACTAATGTGCTTTGGAGGACATGAGAGATTAAAGTAATCCTGCCCCCAAAGCCTAGTAGTTCCTCTTTCTAGACTGCTATTTTATTATTTATTTTATCCTGTAGTGATATTAAATATTCTTCTTTCAATCTACCCTCATATATAGGACAGCCTAGGTACATTAGCGCTCCTTTCTTCTGGATAAATCCTCTGATATTTTTTACTTTATTTATCACCTTTTCTTTTGCTTTCTTTGCCAGCATAAATTGACACTTTTTTATATTTATCTCCTGCCCTGTTTCAGTTTCAAACGTATGTAAAAGATCCATAAAATTTATCAAAGATCTTTTGCTTGCATTTGTGAAAATTATAAGATCATCGGCATATGCCAGACATCCTATTCTTGGGGTGTTTTTTGGTTGTATGAATGAAATGATCTTTCCTTCAGACATTCTTTTCTTTAAATTTAATATTAACAGTTCTAAATATATATCAAATAATAAAGGAGATAACGGATCTCCTTGCCTTAAGCTTCTTTTAAGCTTAAATTCATCTCCTTTTGACCCATTTATAATGACTTTAACCCAAACACTAGACACACATCTGTATATCATATCAATGCATAACTCTGAGAAGCCAAATTTTCTCATGGAATAACAGAGTATATCCCATTCTACCCTATCAAATGCTTTTGATAAGTCTAACTTTACTACTAAATTCTCCCCTCTTGTTTTAATTGCTATGTCCTTCATCATCTCGGCTGCCAATCTTATATTTTCCATCATTAGCCTATTTTTAACAAAGCCCGTTTGTTCCTGTGAAATAATATATGACAAAATATCAGTTAATCTATTTAGTAAAATTTTTGCTAAAATCTTATATATCGCATTACATAAACTTATTGGTCTGAATTCCTCACATTTTTGTGGGGATTTGTTTTTTGGAATCAAAACAATCAGAGAATTCGCCCATGTTTTTGGAATAACCGCTCCTGCAAAAAAAACTAGAAATAGCAAGTACGAGATCTTTTTCAATTATTTCCCAGCATACCTGGAAAAAATTACTATTCCAGCCATCTGGTCCTGCTACACTATCTTTGTCTAGGCTAAATACTGCATTTTTAATTTCATCCCTATCTGGTATTTTTTCAATCATTTGATTTTGTTCCTTAGTTATATTTAATATTATCTCATTTATAAGAGTATCCCCTTCATGAAGATATTTTCCATATAAATGTTTTTTAAAAAATTCTTCAAAGAGTACTCTTATTTTATTATCTTCTTCCACCCATTTTCTTTCATCATTTTTTATACCTTTAATTTTATTTTTGTTCGTTTTAATCTTACTCATATTATGAAAAAAATTTGTATTCCTATCTCCTTCTTTTAACCATTGGATTTTAGCTCGCTGTTTCCAGTATATTTCTTCCATATATAACTTAAGCCTCAATTTACCTTTAGCCTTACTAAGTTCACTTCTATCTTCTTCTTTGTTCGTAGTATCATATACTATTTCTAGCTTTGCCACTTCCTCTTCTGCTTGTTTTATTCGTTGGTTTATATTTCCGAAAACTTCTTTATTCCATGTTGTAATACATCTAGCTAGTCTGAGTAGCTTAGTCGAAAAAGCCTGCATGGGCTTTCCCAATGCTGGCTCTTCCCAAGATTCTCTAACCATTCTATCAAAATCCGAGTGTTTAACCCACATATTTTGAAATTTAAAGTCGCATCTTATTGGGTGGCTTTTATGGATTTTTATGAGCAATGGGTTATGATCCGAACAGGTCCTGCTTAAATGTCTTAGGCCCGTAACTCCATGAGTCATAGTCCATTTAGCATTACAGATGACCCTGTCCAGTCTTGCCCAGATTGCTCTTCTTTTATGCCAATTATTACACCAGGTGTAATTTGAACCAATATATTCCACCTCCATTAAATTAGCACCAGTTATACAATCATTAAACTGAGACATCGCCAATGCATTTGGCGTATTTCCACCTTTCTTTTCTTGTGCACTTCTTATAATATTAAAATCTCCACCTATAACTTATCAAAAAAAAAATCTCCACCTATAATCAATGGAATATTTTTTATACCAATGTTTTGCATTTCTTCCATAGATCTAGTCTATCTTTTTTATTATTTTTCGCATAAACCATTGATATTATTTCTTCTGTATTCGAATTAGTTTTAAAGTTAACTATTTGTTCTATGTCTTTTAATATTATAATGTCCATATAATTATGCCACATAATCCAGAGCTTACTATTCAAGTTTGCATACGCATTTTTAAACCCTAATTTTTCACTATATTTAATAATTTGATCTTTCTGAACCATAGGTTCTGCTATAATTAATAAAGCAATTTTATATATTTTTATTAATTGTTTCAATCTATTAATTGAAGGGTTATTTGCTACCCCTATAATGTTCCTGAAGAGACACCTATCCATTAATTACTTACTTTGCTTGGGATCTAGTTGTGCATTTAGACTAGTAAGTCTTATTTAAATATTTTTTCATATTTCTTGGGGTCTTAGAGGTATTAAAAGAAGCATGCATAATTTCATTGTACTTTACCTGTTGCCCGAGAAGCATAGCCATTTTTTTGATAGCTTCCATTGCTTGTCTCTAGTTAGCCTATCCCAAACTTCCTCGTAAATATCAAGATCATCTTTAATCTTTTCGGTTGGGGCATCTCTATTTTCTTCTTCCCCGCATGATGGAGGGCAACTAAAGGCCGCTGAAACTTCATCCGGAAAATCCAGTAGGTCTTTATCCATCCAGCTATATTCCTCTTGTTTTTCTTTTAAAATTCTTCTAGTTTTGAGTTTTTTCCCTTTTCTTCCTCTAGCTTTCACCTTCTCCCATCCTTCCTCCATTTCTTCCCCCTCCCCTCCTTCATAGCCATCCTCGGATATGCCTCCCTTCTCTTCTAATCTGCCTTTCACATCCACTCTCTCTCCCTCTAAGCTTTTTCCTTGGAGTCCCCCTTCTTCCAGCTTTTTGGTATGCTCTTTCGGGGCATTCTCATCCATTCTTACCCATTTTTATACCCGTCTACCCTTACCTTCCTGCCTGTTATCTATCTCACTCTCTTTTTTCCCCACTCGGCACACTTCTATATCGTGGCCAAGTCTGTTACAGCCGAGGCAGTAGGGAGGAAGATACTCGGGTATGGCAGTTTGCCAGAACCCTTCAATCTGTCCATTGTCCTCGCCGCCTATCCATATCTTGCTGAGCGGCTGAGTAAGTAAGCTACATTCTACACATACCTGAGCAGCGCCTGTTCTTGTCATGGAGGTAGTTGCTTCATCCCGCAGCATTGGCTTGCCGAGGCAAGAAGCAATTTCATGAAGCTCCAGCGTGTTAAACAAAAATAATGGCAGATTCGATAGAGTAAACCATACCGGGGCAATGGGAGCTTCCACGAGTGGGCTGAAGTTTTTGGTCCACTTCATCACCCACATGGGGAGTCCTTCAACATACCATATCTCTCTCTGCAATAGCCGATAGTGATCCTCCTCCATACAACATTGAAGAAAAACATGTTTCGCATCATAATCGGAGAACTTCACTCTACCTTTAAGCTTCAATGTTTCTATAAACTTCTGTAACTCACTTGCACGAGGTCGGCCATGGGAAAATTTCTCTACGAGTGTGTATTTGAACGGTTCCAGAAACCTATTGATTTGCTCGTTAGAGAAGAGAATAGCAGGAATCCCATTTTTGGTTCCGCAAGCCAGTGGTTACTGCGTGGTCCATTTAAAAATCAAGGCAAAGGATTTATTAATTGATAATAAATCCTTTTGATCCATTTTGCACTTTAAGAGAGCTTGATTCGACCAACAATGGAGATTTTCTCTCACTAAAAACGGGAATTTCTCTTTCTAGAAGTTGAGAACGTTTTTTGAAAACTGTTCTTTTTTGTTCTTCATTTCTTCTTCTTCTTCTTCTTCTTCTTCTTCTTCTTTTTAAGTTTGTTTATTAATTATAACCCTCTCTTTTGGCGGAGGAATACCGTTTTTACAAACTATGACTACCCTTATCCCTTTTACATCCATTCCCGACTACAAAAATAAAAAAATATCTAGCATCTAGCAAGGAATTTATATGACATGATACAATTTTGTTGTGTCAATGATGGCTAATTCAATTATGCTTCTCAAATTGCCTTTTGATGATTTGGAATCTCTTCCAACTGACTTTCTCATTTGAAACTTTGAGGTATATATAAAGCTTTAATGTTCCCCTCCTATCTTTCAAAAATCATTCACTCTCTTTGTTCCTTTGTTTAATTTTTGAATGCTGTTTTCACCCTTTTGAAGTCTCGCATATGTACTGTAACAAACCCTTTTGGCTAATCTGCATAAGATCAAGTATATCATATTCTTATATTTTAAAATACCCCATTCATTATCTATTAAAATATAAATATTCTTCATTTTTGCTTGACCCGAGATATGACACATACTGCCCATGATCCAGCCTCAGCATCTTTGTATAATACTATCTTTGAATAAGAATACTTCCTCAATATCTATCATACTGTCATCTTCATTTTCTTGTTAATCTTTGAGTGCTTTTTTCCTCTTTAGCTTTTGCGTAAGTGAGATCAACCAACAACATAAAAGACCAAATTATAGACTTCCGGTAGCAGTTTATAAAAAAAACTTATTAACACAGACTCCATTACAGCAATTTACAAACTCCAGCATTGCAAAAAATAAATAAATACTCCAAAATCCTCTAGCAGAACAGCAGCAGCTTTAATCTTGAAAGCTGATGACCTGAATAGAAAGAGAAAACTACCTATCTATATTTTTCCATCCCTTACCTTGTTTACCCACTGTACATTCTTGGTAGCTTCATCAGATAAAAGCTTCACCCCTCAGGACCAGGGTGAATAAAATAGCAATCCTTATCTGCATATGGTTAGTGTACAGAAAGCAAAAAGTAACAAAAAAATTAAAAATTGATAATTCATATTTTTATCCATCTAATGTAGGGGAGTCCTTCCCTATCCATATTTGTTGTACCTGTATATTTTTTTGGAAGAGTTATTTCATTATATTCCTTGTCTCCTTTAATTCTTCCTTCCTTGGCTAATATGTCCGCAAAAGCATTAGCCTATCTATTCTTCTTTTCTCTTCATCTTCTTTTTTTATAAAGGTTTGTTTTATTAATTATAAACCTCTCTTTTGGCGGATGAATACCATTTTTATAAGCTACTTCTACCCTTGACCCTTTTATACCCATTCTTGAAAAATAAAACAAAACATATACTATATTAAAATTTTTCTATCTACGGGCATTCTCTTAAATCCATATGTCATTTGCTGCAAATGTTTATTCAAGGCTGATGGTGCCTTTTTTCTTTCCATTTGTGTCTACATATTGGTGTTGAAACATTTAGCACTTTCGCATTCAATGCAAATGGTGCCTTTTTATTCAAGGCTGTTGTGCCTCTTTTTTTTTCCATTTTTCGTTTTCCTCACTTTTCCTTGCTTTCAAACTTTCGCATTCTCTTCATTTTTCCTCCATCAACGCAATGCTCCTCCTCACGAAATTAACTCTTGTTGAAGTCTGTAGCTTTATCGTGCAGACTCCTTCTCCATCCCTTGACATTTTACTTCGAACAACTCTATTCTACCCCCTCTGACTTTATTCTGACATTTATACAAACACTTGGCAGACTTCATTTCATAACTCACCTACTCAGGACCCCTCAATTAGAGACCACTGACCCTTAACACATCACCAACTCAGCAGCTGACCAGCTGCATACAGACAAAACCAGACCCGTTAAAGACCTTTACAGACTATTTACAACTCAATGACCATTTAATTAAGCTCTCTATTCTTGTGGATATTTAGTATTCAGCAACACCATCTTACTCCCTTCTACTCTAGCTAAGCCATTTCACTCTCTCTAAATCCTTTCTCTTCAAAGTTCGAATGTACATGCATGCTGGCTGTCCCCGAGCTTCTTTAACTTTCTGCACATGGCCTCTTTGTTGCCTCATGATGCCTATTTTAATCTGTACAAAGCATAGCAGAACATATATATTCTATACCTACCCATTTTAGTTTCCCCCCACCACCATAAAACATTGACAATCGGATTTACAAGAGAAGCAACACAAACGGTAAAAAACATAAATGGTTGCAGCCGACAGCATCTCCACCAGTCTTGAATTGTGGCTTTCATCAGATTACATGACTGTGCTGAAAAGGGCTTCTTTGCTTTTCTATCCAGTCTTTTATTCACCCTCCACATAACACATTTGATACCACTTCTTTTTCAGTCTACTATGGTGATTTTTACAGCAGCGCAATCTTACTTTAAACCTTTGTGGAACCTTCACTAGTTTCCTGCCATAAAGACAAAGCAAACTCCAAGACTTTTCATACCTTTAATATACCTACAGTAATCTCTTTTTTTGATCCATGTCCAGGCCTTTCTTGCTGCTTCTTATTGACTTCTATATCTTTTACATTCCAAGCAGAAAACAACAGCATACTGTCCCTATTTTATTGAAAATACCAAGATACAAGGAAAAAGCAAAGAGAAAAGAGTAGAGTAGAAACTTAGTCTCCACTTAGGACCACGGAGACTCTTTACCTGAGCTTTGGCCTCTGCAAATTAAGGCCTCGTATTATAGCATTACAGCTATAAAACCTTCAGCAAGTTAATACTATCAAAATACCAAAATACTATCACTCAGTTCTTAAATGTTTTTATTTTTCTAATATAAGGCAATTTTTTGCTATCTAAGACTAGGATACCTTTGTAATTTTCAGGTAAGTCTCCTTCCTGATATTCATGATAACCCCTAATTCTACCTTCCTTGGCTAACTTATCTGCTAATACATTGGCTTCTCTAAATATATGTTTTATAGAGATGTTTAACAAATTAGTTAAATGCAGAATTTCTTCTATTTCTTCTTCATATTTCCACATTTATGACTTTTTATTAATTAAACTAACTACTATTTTTGAGTCTGATTGAATATCTATCCTGTTTAGTTAAATGCAGAAGAAGCTTGATATTTTCTTGCGTAAGCCAGGACCAGGTTCCCTTCAGAATTTCTTATAGCTCCGCCTCCTCCTGCTGCCCCCATGTCTCTATCAAAGCTACCATCTGTATTTAATGCAAGCCTATCCTTAGATGGTTTTTCCCATACTGTACCTAATGTTTTAAAGTGAGTATATTTAACTTTTAAATTCCAAAAATTCAATATGTCTTTATCTGGCTTTATTTCAAGAAACTTAAGAGGGTTTGATTATGGAATCCTCCTCGTTTCCTCTTTAATTTCTCTCCAGATATTCTCTATTGTCATTTTATATCCCTCAAACATACTCTTGTTCCTTGCTTTCCAAATGCACCACATAGCTATTAGCGGGACATTAATTTTAATCCACTTTTTAGCTGGGTTAGAATCATAAATATTTATCCATTTTAATAGTCTCCTTTTCAAGGGAAGATGATCATATTTTATATGCAATTCTAATCCTAATCTTCTCCATATTTCTGATGCAATCTTCCCTTGTGATAGCAAGTGATCCAAGGTTTCAACCTCAATTTCACAACAGTCACAACTGAATACTAACTGAATTCCTTTCTTTTTTAAATTCATATCTATTGGCAAGATATTTGATAACAGATTCCACATAAAAGTTTTGATTTTTTGTGGGCTATCATTATTCCATGCCCATTTAAATAATATATGTTCTTCTCTTTTCTCTCTTATAACATTCTTAGCTGATTTAATCGAAAATGTTCCTTTAGAGTTTAACGTCCAGCACCATCCTTTCCTTGTGAGTTTTGAATATTTTTCAACTAAATCTCTTTGTTTAAGCATTTGTACCCATATTTAAATAATATATCTTCTTCTTCTTCTTCTTGTTCTTCTTGTTCTTCTTTTTCTTCTTCTTTTTTTTTAAAAAAAATTTGTTTTTATTATTTATAGCCCTTTCTTTTGGCGGAGGAATACCATTTATACAAACTACTTCTACCCTTTACCCTTTTACATCCATGCCTCATTTCTAGTGACTTTTTTAATATTTTTTCTTGAGTTAATAATATTTCAATGAAAAGTCCTAATAAATTGTCATTAATTCTACTTATGAATTATCTGTCTCTGTCTCCTAGCGCACTCTAGTGTGTTTTCTACGTTTCCGGATGTCCTTCCACTCTATGAATTATATTTGTTCTTCTTGTTCTTCTTCTTCTTCTTCTTCTTCTTCTTCTTGTTCTTCTTCTTTTTCTTCTTCTTCTTCTTGTTCTTCCTCTTCTTCTTCTTCTTCTCCTTCTTCTTGTTTTTCTTCTTCTTGTTCTTCTTCTTCTTCTTCTTCTTCTTCTTCTTGTTCTTCTTCTTCTTCTTGTTCTTCTTTTCTTCTTCTTCTTCTTCTTCTTGTTCACCTTCTTGTTCTTCTTCTTCTTGTTCTTCTTGTTCTTATTCTTCTTCTTCTTCTTCTTCTTTTTCTTCTTGTTCTTCTTCTTCTTTTTCTTCTTGTTCTTCTTCTTATTCTTCTTATTCTTCTTGTTCTTCTTGTTCTTCTTGTTCTTCTTCTTGTTCTTCTTGTTCTTGTTCTTCTTGTTCTTCTTCTTCTTCTTTTTCTTCTTCTTCTTGTTCTTCTTCTTGTTCTTCTTGTTGTTCTTCTTCTTCCTGTTCTTGTTCTTCTTCTTCTTGTTCTTCTTGTTCTTCTTCTTCTTGTTCTACTTTTCTTCTTCTTCTTGTTCTTCTTCTTCTTCTTCTTCTTGTTCTTATTCTTCTTCTTCTTCTTCTTCTTGTTGTTGTTGTTCTTCTTCTTCTTCTTGTTCTTCTTCTTCTTCTTCTTCTTCTTCTTGTTCTTCTTGTTCTTCTTCTTCTTCTTGTTCTTGTTCTTCTTCTTGTCGTTGTTCTTCTTCTTCTTCTTCTTGTTCTTGTTCTTGTTCTTCTTCTTCTTCTTCTTCTTCTTCTTCTTCTTGTTCTTCTTGTTCTTGTTCTTGTTCTTGTTCTCTTTTGTTCTTCTTCTTCTTGTTCTTCTTCTTGTTATTATTCTTCTTCTTCTTCTTGTTCTTCTTGTTCTTCTTCTTCTTGTTCTTCGTATCCTTTTTCTTCTTCTTCTTCTTATTGTTCTTCTTCTTCTTCTTCTTCTTCTTCTTGTTCTTCTTGTTCTTCTTCTTCTTCTTCTTCTTCTTCTTCTTCTTGTTCTTCTTGTTCTTCTTCTTCTTCTTCTTGTTCTTCTTCTTCTTCTTCTTCTTCTTCTTCTTCTTGTTCTTCTTCTTCTCTTCTTCTTCTTCTTGTTCTTCTTCTTCTTGTTCTTCTTCTTCTTCTTCTTCTTGTTCTTCTTCTTCTTCTTCTTCTTCTTGTTCTTCTTCTTCTTCTTTTTCTTCTTTTTTTAAAGGTTTGTTTTATTAATTATAACCCTCTCTTTTGGCGGAAGAATACCATTTTTACAAACTACTTCTACCCTTGACGTTTTTACACCCATTCTTGAAAAATAAAACAAAACATATACAATATTAAGGTTTTTCTATCGACAGGCATTCTCTTAAACCCATATGTCATGTGCTGCAAAATTTTATTCAAGGCTGATGGTGCCTTTTTTCTTTCCGTTTGTGTCTACATATTGGTGTTGAAACATTTAGCACTTTCGCATTCAATGCTGATGGTGCCTTTTTATTCAAGGCTGATTTTGCCTCTATTTTTTTCCATTTTTCATTATCCTCACTTTTCCTTGCTTTCAAACTTTCGCATTCTCTTCATTTTTCCTCCCTCTTTGTAATGCTCCTCCTCATGGCATTAACTCTTGTTGAAGTCTGTAGCTTTATCGCACAGACTTCTTCTCCATCCCTTGACATTTTACTTTGACCGACTCTATTCTACCCCCTCTGATTTTATTCTGACATTTATACAAACACTTGGCAGACTTCATTTCATAACTCACCTACTCAGGACCCCTTAATTAGAGACCACTGACCCTTAACACATGACCAACTCAGCAGCTGACCAGCTGCATACAGACAAAACCAGACCCATTAAAGACATTTACAGACTATTTACAACTCAATGACCATTTAATTAAGCTCTCTATCCTTGTGGATATTAAGCATACAGCAACACCATCTTACTCCCTTCTACTCTAGCTAAGCCATTTCACTTTCTCTAAATACTTTCTCTTCAAAGTACGAATGTACATGCATGCTGGTTGTCCCCGAGCTTCTTTAACTTTCTGCACATGGCCTCTTTGTTGCCTCATGATGCATGTTTTAATCTGTATAAAGCATAGCAGAACATATATATTCTATACCTACCCATTTTAGTTTACCCCCAGCCCCTTAAAACATTGACAATCTGAATTACAAGAGAGGCAACACAAAAGGTAAAAAACATAAATGGTTGCAGCCGACAGCATCTCCACCAGTCTTGAATTGTGGCTTTCATCAGATTACATGACCGTGTTGAAAAGGGCTTGTTTGCTTTTCTATCCAGTCTTTTATTCACCCTCCACATAACACATTTGATACCACTTCTTTTTCAGTCTACTATGGTGATTTTTACATCAGCGCAATCTTACTTTAAACCTTTGTGGAACCTTCACAAGTTTCCTGCCATAAAGACAAAGCAAACTCCAAGACTTTTCATACATTTAACATACCTACAGTAATCTCTTTTTTTGATCCATGTCGAAGCCTTTCTTGCTGCTTCTTATTGATTTCTATATCTTTTACAAGGAAAAAGCAAAAAGAAAAGAGTAGAGTAGAAACTTAGTCTCCCCTCAGGACCACGGAGACTCTTTACCTGAGCTTTTGGCCTCTGTAATTAAGGCCTCATATTATAGCATTACAGCTATAAAACCTTCAGCAAGTTAATACTATCAGGATACTAAAATACTATCACTCAGTTCTTAAATGTTTTAATTTTTCTAATATAAGGTAATTTTTTGCTATCTAAGACTAGGATGCCTTTGTAATTTTCAGGTAAGTCTCCTTCCTGATAATCATGATAACCCTTAATTCTACCTTCCTTGGCTAACTTATCTGCTAATACATTGGCTTCTCTAAATATATGTTTTATAGAGATGTTTAACAAATTGGATAAATGCAGGATTTCTTCTATTTCTTCTTCATATTTCCACATTACTGACTTTTTATTAATTAAACTAACTACTATTTTTGAGTCTGATTGAATATTTATCCTGTTTAGTTTATTTTTTATGCATATTTTTAATCCATCTCTTAGAGCTAGAATTTTTGCATGAAGGGCAGAAGAAGCTTGATATTTTCTAGCGTAAGCCAGGACCAGGTTCCCTTCAGAATTTCTTATAGCTCCGCCTCCTCCTTCTGCCCCCATGTCTCTATCAAAGCTACCATCTGTATTTAATGCAAGCCTATCCTTAGATGATTTTTCCCATACTATACCTAATGTTTTAAAGTGAGTATATTTAACTTTTAAATTCCAAAAATTCAATATGTCTTTATCTGGCTTTATTTCAAGAAACTTAAGAGGGTTCGATTATGGAATCCTTCTCGTTTCCTCTTTAATTTCTCTCCAGATATTCTCTATTGTCATTTTATATCCCTCAAACCTACTCTTGTTCCTTGCTTTCCAAATGCACCACATAGCTATTAGCGGGACATTAATTTTAATCCACTTTTTAGCTGGGTTAGAATCATAAATATTTATCCATTTTAATAGTCTCCTTTTCAAGGGAAGATGATCATATTTTATATGCAATTCTAATCCTAATCTTCTCCTTATTTCTGATGCAATCTTCCCTTGTGATAGCAAGTGATCCAAGTTTTCAACCTCAATTTCACAATAGTCACATCTGGATACAAACTGAATTCCTTTCTTTTTTACATTCATATCTATTGTCAAGATATTTGATAACACTTTCCACATAAAAGTTTTGATTTTTTGTGGGCCATCATTATTCCATGCCCATTTAAATAATATATGTTCTTCTCTTTTCTATCTTATAATATTCTTAGCTGATTTAATCGAAAATGTTCCTTTAGAGTTTAACGTCCAGCACCATCCGTTCCTAGTGAGTTTTGAATATTTTTCAACTAAATCTCTTTGTTTAAGCATTTGTACCCATATTTGAGATTTTTTACTTCTATTTTTAATTTTATTCGTGTAATCATTTATGCAATACTTTGCTCGCATGAATTCCGACCATAAACTTTCGTTTTCTTTTAATCTCCACCATCTTTTACTTGCCCAAGCCTTAGCTAAATCATTGAGATTAGAAAATCCCAATCCAGCTTCTTGCAATGGAAACATAAATCCCTCCATTTTTTCCAGTGAATTTTATATTTGCCCTCTTTTTTGCCTCATAAAAATTAGCTAGTTCTTTTTCTATTTTTTTAATAAATATTTTGGGGGGTTGAATAATCATTAAATTATGCATTAAAGTACTTTGTAAAACATGTGCTATCATTGTTATCCTTCCCCACATACTTAGCAACTCCTCCTTCCACCCAGATATTTTTCTTTTTAATTTATCCATTAAAAAATCTAAATACTCCATTTTTAATCTACCTTCATAAACTGGGCAGCCCAAGAATATTATTTCCCCTTTTTTTTTGAGAAAAGCCTGTTATATTTTTAACTTTATGAGTTAATGCCTTAGGAGATTTCGAAGCCACAATGTATTGACATTTTTGTTTATTTAGCATTTGACTTGTTTCTTCTTACATACATTTTAATAGCTCCATCAGATTGTGAAGCGATTTGCTTCCTCCATTAGTAAAAATCAGTACATCATCTGCATATGCTAAACAACATACCAAAGGTGTATTCTTAGGTTGACTAAAAATTCCTATTTTACCTCTTTCAATGTTGTTTTTAAGATTTACAATTAACAATTCTATATAGATATTGAATAAAGAGGGAGATAGAGGATCTCCTTGTCTTAGACCTCTTTTAGGTTTTATTTCTTCTCCTAATTTTTCATTTATAATAATTTTGACCCATGTATTTGAAATACATCAATATATTAAATCTATCCAGACTTCAGAGTAGCCCATTTTGCGCATGGTGATGCAAATAATATCACATTCTACTCTATCAAATACTTTAGATAAATCTAATTTTAACATTACATTACGCCCTCTTGTTTTAGTTCCTATTTCTCTAATCATTTCTTTAGCCAAATATATATTCTCCATTATTAATCTATTTTCCATAAAGCATGTTTGTTCCTTTGAGATAATTTTAGGAAGGACATTTGCTAGCCTACTTTGCAGAATTTTGGCAAGTATTTTATAAATAGAATTACAAAGACTAATTGGTCTAAAGTCTTCTCCTTTTTGAGGATTTTCTATTTTTGGTATGAGGACTATATAAAAGCTGCCCCAATTTTTTCCTATTTCTAAACCATAGAATATACAAAGAATGGCATTCATTAGATCCTCTTTTATTATATTCCACATTCTTGGAAGAAACAATTGTTCCATCCATCTGGACCTGCTGTACTGTCTTTGTTCATACTAAAGACTGCTACTTTGATTTCATTTTCTTCTGGGAATTTAGTAAGCATTTCATTATCTTCTGGAGATATTTTCTTTTCTATACTTTGTAAAAGAGTATGAACATTATGATTGCTTTCCCCACCTAGGTGTTTTTCAAAGAGATTTGCAAAGTATTTTTGGATATCTTCTTCTTTTTCCACCCACCCTTCTTTCTCATTTTTTATGCCTTTTATTCTATGTTTTTTATATTGTATTTTCGTTACTTTTTGAAAAAATTTTGTATTTTTGTCCCCTTCCTTTAACCATTTTATCTTTGCTTTTTGTTTCCAATATGTCTCTTCCATTAACAGCTTTAATTTTAGTTCAGCCTGTGCTTTGCTTAATGTGATTCTATTATTTGTGTTTTGATCTGTTTCAAATTCTAGTTCTTCTTTTATCACTAACTCTTCAGCATCCTTTATGTTTTTATTGATATCACCAAATATTTTTGTATTCCATTTTTTTTAATCAAATTTGATTTTTTTAGCTTGGAGTTTAACAATTGTAATGGGTTTCCTGAAGCCTCTTTGTACCAGGATTCTTTAACCAAGTCTAGGAAGTTCTGATGAAGACACCAGGTGTTCTAATATTTAAACGAACCCCCTATGTGTGATGATGTATCTTTAACCGTGATTAAAAGCGGGCTATGATCCGAGCATGTTCTATTTAAATGTTTCACCCGGGTCGAGCTAAAATGCTCTTGCCACTTGAAGTTAAATAGAACTCTGTCTAATCTAGCCCATATCGTTCCTTTGTTTTTCCAGTTGTTGCACCATGTGAATTTCGAACCTAAGTAATTAGCTTCTATTACGTTAGCTTTTCCTATAATCTCATTAAATTGAGAGGTTGCTCTAGCATTTAGAGGTTTCCACCTTTTCTTCTCACTAGAGTTTCTTACTATGTTTAAATCTCCACCTATTATCCATGGCTTATTTTCCATGGCTAAACTCTCCATTTCACCCCATAGTTCTTTTCTTTCATCTTTTTTGTATTTAGCATATATTGCTGATACTATTTCCTTTTTCTCTTGAGTTAAGCTAAAATTTATTATTTGATCAGTTTCTTTTAAAATTGTTATATTTGGGTTATTCTTCCAAAATAACCAAATCTTACCATTATTATTAGAGAATCCATGCTCAAATCCCAACAATTTTAATATTTTCCTAAGTAGACTTTATCCACCATAGGCTTAGTTATCGTTAGCATACTGATTTTATGCATATTTATCAATTTTTTAACCCTGTTTCTTGAGGAGAGATTAGCCACTCCACTTATGTTCCAGTAGATAAAATTATATATTATTTGCTGATTTTGCCTGGGCTCTAGTCGTGAATTTAGTTTCATATGTTTTATTTTAATTTTTTTTCATGTTTCTTGGTTTTTTAATTGAACTAAAATCCCCTCCTCTCTCACTTTTCCATTCTCTTCCCAATTGAATAGCCATTATTTTCATTTCTTCTATTGCCCATTCTCTATTTCCCATATTTTGTTTAAAATTTTCTATATTTATGTCATCTTTAGTGTACTTCACTTTCTGCTCATCTTCAACTTCTTTCGAATCAAGGATTATAGAGCTTTTCACTTCTAGTTCCTCTTCCGAAAAATCTTCTATAGCTATTGCCCATCCTTTGTTTTTATTACTTTTGTTTTTCGTTTGTAACCTCATTCTTTTGTTTAATTCTGCTATTTTTTAAACATCTCTCTCCTCCTTATGTTTTCTATATTCTCAGCTGTTCTATCCTCTTCTTCACTCGATTTTTTATATTCTATAAGCTTTACTTCTTCTACTTCCCTATTCTGTAACTATGTATTAGTTTCTGTATGGGCAGGCTGCATGATTTGGGTCTTTTTTCGATATTGAACTATCTCCCTAACCTTCACTACCTTTATTTTCTTTTCTTCCTCCCTTTGCATACCATCTGTTCTTCTTTTGTTAACTATGCAGCTCACTATATCATGCCCCATCTTCTTACAGCAAGAGCAATAGGCTGGAAGGTGTTGTGGAATCACTTGTTGCCAGAAGCCTCCCCCTTCCATATCTCTTATCCATATACGATTTGGAGGGGGCTTCTATAGGTATGTTTCCACACAGATACGAGCCACACTATGTCTCGAGAGTGTGGCTGTTGCACCATCGAGAAGAATAGGAGAACCAAGAACACTTGCAATATGGTACAAAGCATATTTATCAAAGAGATGTATCGGTAGCATAGGAAGTAAAAACCATACCGGGGCCATGGCAGATTCTTCCTTCGTGGTGAATTTCAGTGTCCATTTGAATGTTCGCATGGGATAACCTATGAAATACTAGACGCCCTTGAGCCAAATGCAATGAAAATCCTCTTCCATATATAGTTGCAGCAACACATGCTTCTCATCGATGAGACCAATTTTAATCAATGCCTTGAGCTTCATTGATTCAAAGAAAGCTCGAATCTCATCAATCCGAGGTCTGCCGTGTGAGAACTTACCAACAATAGTATGTTTATGAGGTTCGGTAAGCTTTTGGAGGTCCTCGATTGAAAACAGAACCAAAGGTTCTTCGCGATCTTTCGCATGAATTTATGAAGAAGATGAAAGGAGGCGCGCGTTATTATTAATAATATTGGAAAAGGATTTCTTATAATTTAAGTAATCCATTTCCATCAAAATGCTATTGAAAATAGCTTCTTCCTCCTCAAAATTTGTAGTTTCTCTCTCTAGAAAGTTCTGTTTCTCTCTCTAGAAAGTTGAGTGCGTTTTTCAAAGAAAAAAACCCTTCTTCTTCTTCTTCTTCTTCTTTTTTAAGTTTGTTTATTAATTATTACCCTCTCTTTTGGCGGAGGAATACCGTTTTTATCAACTATGACTACCCTTATCCCTTTTACATCCATTCCCGACTACAAAAACAAAAAAACATCTAGCATCTAGCTATGAATTTATATGACATGATACAATTTTGTTGTGTCAATGATGGCTAATTCAATTATGCTTCTCAAATTTCCCTTTGATGATTTGGAATCTCTTCCAACTGACTTTCTCATTGGAAACTTAGAGGTATAAATAAAGCTCTAATGTTCCCCTCCTAGCTTTCAAAAATCCTTCACTCTCTTTGTTCCTTTGTTTAATTTTTGAATGTTGCTTTCACCCTTTTGAAGTCTCGCGTATGTACTGTAACAAACCCTTTTGGCTAATCTGCATAAGATCAAGTATATCATATCCTTATATTTTAAAATACCCCATTCATTATCTATTAAAATATAAATATTCTTCCTTTTTGTGTGACCCTAGATATGACACATACTGCCCATGATCCTGCATCACCATCTTTGTATAATACTATCTTTGAATGAGAAAACTGCCTCAATATCCATCATACTTTCATCTTCATTTTTCTTGTTAATCTTTGAGTGCTTCTTTCCTCTTTAGCTTTTGCGTAAGTGAGATCAACAGACAACATAACAGACCAAATTACAGACTTCCGGTAGCAGTTTATAAAAAAACATATTAACACAGACTCCATTACAGCAATTTACAAACTCCAGCATTGCAAAAAATAAATACAGACTCCAAAATCCTCTAGCAGAACAGCAGCAGCTTTAATCTTGCAGACTGATGACCTGCATAGAAAGAGAAAACTAACTATCCATATTTCCACATCCCTTACCTTGTTTACCCACTGTACATTCTTGGTAGCTTCAGCAGATAAAAGCTTCACCCCTCAGGACCAGGGTGAATAAAATAGCAATCCTTATATGCATATGGTTAGTGTACAGAAAGCAAAAAGTAACAAAAAAATTAAAAATTGATAATTCATATTTTTAGCCTTCTAATGTAGGGGAGTCCTTCCCTATCCAAATTTGTTGTACCTGTATATTTTTTTGGAAGAGTTATTTCATTATATTCCTTGTCTCCTTTAATTCTTCCTTCCTTGGCTAATATGTCCGCAAAAGTATTAGCCTCTCTATATATGTGTTTTATAGTAAAGTCTAGTGAATTTATTTCGTATAGAATATTTTCTATTTCATCCTCGTTTTTCCACATTATTGTCTTTTTGTTAATTAAGTTAACAATGATTTTAGAATCTATTTGAATATCTATTTTTTTAATGCCGTTCTTTATACATATTCTTATACCCTGTCTTAAGGCTAAAATTTCCGCATGAAGAGCCGATAATGATTGAAACTTCCTAGTAAAGGCTAAGAGCACTTTACCTTTGAAGTTTCTTATTACTCCGCCTCCTCATGCTGCTCCTATATCTCGATCAAAGCTGCCATCTGTATATAAAGCAAAGCTTTCTTTCGGTGGTTTTCCCCATTTTATGCCTATTATTTTAAACTGTTTCAATGGTTTTTCTTTTAAATTCTAGTAATTTAAAGTATCTTTGTCTGACTTCGAATCCTGTAAATTTAATGGGTAAGACTCTGAAATTTTCCTCGTCTCCTCTATTATATCCTTCCATATATTCTCAATAGACATGCATTGACCCTCAAATCTGCTCTTATTTCTGGCCTTCTATATACACCAGATAGCTATTAGAGGGACATTATTTTTAATCCAATTCTATACAGCATCTGTAGTTTTTAATTTAAACCATTTCTGAAGTCGAAAAATAAGTGTAAGTTGTTCATATTTTATTCACATTTCTATTCCTAGTTTCTTCCATATATGTGCTACTATTTTACCCTGTGAAAAAAGATGATCAAGAGTTTCCATCTCCTTTGCACAGCAGTCACATCTAGAAACTATCTGAATGCCCTTCTTTTTTAAGTTAGTATCAATTGGAATGATATTAGATAAAATTTTCCTTATAAAAACTTTAATTTTTTGTGGGTTATCATTATTCCAGATCCATTTGAATATTAATTTTTCCTCTTGCCTTTTCCTTATGACATTTTTGACTGAATTAATGGAGAATGTTCCTTCTGACGTCAAGGTCCATCTCCATCCTTTATTTGTAAGTTTAGAATGATTCTCAACTAGCTCTCTTTGTTTAAGCATATGAATCCAAACTTGAGAGCTACTTCTTACCCTTTTTTCTCTATTAGTATCATTTTCAATACAATACTTTGCTCTCATGAATTCTGACCATAAGCTATCATTTTCTTTTAATCTTTACCATCTTTTGCTTGCCCATGCTTTAGCTAGATCGATGAGATTAACAAATCCCAAACCAACTTCTTGAACAGGATAACATAAATCATTTCATTTTTTCCAATGAATTTTATATTTTCCATCTTTTTTACCCCACAAAAAATTTGCAAACTCTTTTTCAATTTTTTTAATAAATTTTATTGGTGGTTGAGTAACCATAATATTGTGCATTAGTGTGCTTTCTAAAACATGTTTTATTAATGTTATTCTCACCCCCATATTTAGAAATTCTTCCTTCCATCCTGAAATTTTCCTTTTTAATTGATCTATTAAAAATTCTAAGTATTCGATTTTAAGTTTACCTTCATACACCGGACAGCCCAAATAGATAATCTCCCCTTTTTTTTGAGAGAAACCTGTAATATTATTAATTCTGTGAGATAATGCCATTGGTGCTTTGTGAGAAATTATATATTGGCATTTTCTTTTATTTAATTTTTTAACTGTTTCATTTTCTGAACATTTTAACAAATTCATCAGATTATGTAAGGATCTACTACCTCCATTGGTGAAGATCATAACATCATCTGCATATGCAAGACAACTAATCAATGGAGTATTTTTTGGTTGTCTAAATGTATCAATGATACCTTTCTTCATTCTATTTTTAAGATTTACTATTAGAATTTCCATATAGATATTAAATAATAAAGGAGAAAGCGGATCTCCTTGTCTTAATCCTCTAATCGGTGTTATTTCTTCTCCTACATTTCCATTTGTAATAATCTTAACCCATGTATTAGATAAACATCTATATATTAAATCTATCCATGTTTCAGAAAATCCCATTTTACGCATGATGAAACAGAGAATGTGTCATTCCACTCTGTCAAATGCCTTGGATAAGTCTAGTTTTAGTATTACATTATGTCTTCTTATTTTAGTTCCTATTTCTCTACACATTTATTTGGCTAAACAAATATTTTTCATTATTAATCTATTCTTCATAAAACTTGTTTGTTCTTTAGAAATAATTTTAGGTAAAATTGATGATAGTCTATTCTGTAATTTTTTGGCTAAAATCGTATTTATCGAATTACAGAGACTAATTGGTCTAAAATCTTCTACTATCTGTGGATTCTCTATTTTATGAATAAGAATAATATGAAAGCTTCCCCACTTTTTACCTATTTCTGCTCCACAAAAAATACTATTTAAAGCATTTCTATATCTTTTTTAATTATCTCCCAGCATACTTGAAAAAAAGAGTTATTCCATCCATCAGGTCCTGCCACACTATCCTTGTCCATAGTGAAAATAGCCGCTCTAATTTCTTCTTCTACTGGGAATTTAGTTAACATAATATTATCTTCAGTTGTAACATTATTTTCTATGTTTTGTATAAGTGTGTTTCCTATTATCTCACTTTCTCCATTTAAATGTATTTCAAAATGTGTTGCAAAATACTTCTGAATATCTATATCCTTGTCCATCCACTTTCCTTCATTATTTTTTATAGCTCTAATTCTATGCTTCTGAAGTTTAAGTTTGGCTACTTTTTGAAAGAATTTTGTATTATTATCTCCTTCTTTAAGCCATTTAATTTTAGATTTTTGTTTCCAAAAAACTTCTTCCATTAATAATTTTAATTTTAATTCCGCTTGTGCTTTACTCAAAGCTTTCCTATTGTTTATATTATGATCTAATTCAAATTCTATTTCTCTTCTTGAAACTAGTTCTTCAGCATCTTTTATATTCTTATTTATATTTCCAAAAGTTTTTTTATTCCATATATTTAAATCCACTTTTAATCTATACAGCTTATTATTCAGTATTTGAATTGGATTTCCGGCTACTTCTTTATTCCAGGATTCCTTTACTCTATTCAAAAATTCATGATGTAAACACCAGGAATTTTGAAAGCTAAAGAATCTGCCCGAGGAAACTGTATTTTTAATAGTAATTAAAAGTGGGTTGTGATTAGAGCAAGTTCTATTTAGGTGTTTCACCTCTGTAGACCCAACTTGCTCTATCCATTTAAAATTATATAAAACTCTATCTAATCTAGCCCATATTATACCTTTATTTTTCAAGTTATTACACCAAGTAAAAGGAGAGCCTAAAAATTTGGCCTCCATTAAGTTGGTTTTATATATGATGTCATTAAAGTGAGACATAGATATCTTATTCGGAGGTCTTCCCCCCTTCTTTTCTTTAGAATTTCTTACTGTATTGAAGTCACCTCCTATAATCCATGGCCTCTTTTCTTTAAATATTTTTTTCCATTTCCTCCCATAACTCTTTTCTCTCCTCTTTTTTATTTTTTGCATAAACTATCATAATTTTCTTCTTCTTCTTCTTCTTCTTCTTCTTCTACTTCTTCTTTTTAAAGGTTTTGTTTATTAATTATAACCCTCTCTTTTGGCAGAGGAATACCATTTGTACAAGCTACATCTACCCATTTCCCTTTTACACCCTATTCCTAAAGCTAGAAATATGTAACAATCCATAATTTTAATTAACTCATAATCTTTCCTAACTTTATAAACAATGAAATGATGATTCTTATTTTTTTATTTGTGCTTCGTTTATTAAATGCGACATCTCGGTATTCTTGATAGATCTTGCTATGAAATTTGCTTCCTCTATTGATCTTTGTATAAATCTTTCCAGTGCTATATTTGAAACTTTAAATCTTTGTGAAGTGTGTAACTCTATCAGCTCCGACCAGCATGCTCCCTCACAGCTTCCACTTCCAGATTCGACAATCCAGCCTCTAAATTTCAAATCTCTTGTCCATGCTCATTCTTTAACATTTGAGTATATCTAGTCCCATTTTCATTTCTTTAAACGATCCCACTTGTGATATATCCTACATGAAACAAAAGTATCAAGTTCTTTCAAATAAAGGGTCCATTACTTACCTTCCTTTTGCCCAATACCACGAAGAGAATATCTCTTGTTCTTTGTATCCTACTTCCTCTTGAAGTGCTTTAGGAACAATTCCAGCTATCTTCCCTTTGCTGATCTCCCATTTGAAGTGATGCATACCTTAACTAACTAACTAGGACTCTTCTAATTATTACAGACTTCCAGCAATTAACACAGACCACCAAATACCTTAAAATATCTAAAAAAAACAGAACACCAAGCCTAAATTACAGACTTCTAGAATCATCTCAAACCAGTAATTTTGAACTAAAAAACAGCAAGAACAAAGTTTCAAAAGGCAGTAAGAAGAGCAGATTAGAGCTTGTGATGTATGCCCAACTTGATAATGTAATCAGCCCATTTAGAATTGAAAGTCCAGTTTCAGTACCTGTAAAATAGATAAGCAAAACAGCGCAAACAGCACACTGAATACTTAGACTTCTTACCAGTTTTTCATTTTTAATTATTCACCTCAGTTTCGGTTAATCACCCTTCAGTACCAGGGAGATTTTAAGATATGAGTCTCTTATCTGCATATATTAATAACATCGAAGCTAAAAAAATACAAGAGATATACAAGTGTTATTTTGTGAACCTTCTAAAATAAGGTAGTTCTGTTCGATCCAATTTTATTATTCCTACATATTTTTTTGGTATCGTGCCCTCATTAAAATCTTGATCTCCTCTTTTCCTACCTTCCTTGGCTAATCCATCTGCTAATATGTTAACTTCTCTATATATATGATTTATAGTATATTCTAAATTTTTTAATATATGCAGAATCTCCTCAATTTCCTCCTCATATTTTCATAATGAGACTTGTTTATTAATTAAGGTGACTAAGATTTTTGAATCTATTTGGATGTCTATGTTTTTAATATCAGTTTTTTCACACAATCTAATCCCTTCTCTTAAAGCTAATATCTCAGCATGTAGAGCCGATGAAGCATGAAACTTCCTTGTGAAAGCTAAAATTAGCTCACCTTCAGAGTTTCTTATTGAGCCCCCCCTCCTACTGCTCCAATGTCTCTGTCAAAGCTGCCATCGGTATTTAAAGCCATTCTTTCTTTCGGTGGGTTTTCCCATTTTAATTCTATTATTTTAAAATGTTTTGGTAACTTTTCTTTTAGATTCCAAGAAGTCATAATATCTTTATCTAGACTCTTGCCTTGATTCTTTAATGGATAAATCTCCGAAATTTTTCTAGTCTCCTCCTTTATCTCCTTCCAGATATCCTCTACCTTCATGTGATACACTTCAAACCTACTTTTATTTCTAGCCTTCCACATGCACCAGATAACTATTGGAGGAACATTACGTTTAATCCATTTCTGAGCAGGATTTAACGCTATTATATTACTCCATTTTTGAAGTCTAGCTTTTATTGTGTGTTGTTCATATTTTATGTTCAACTCTATTCCTAATTTCCTCCATATATCTGCTGCTACTTTTCCATTTGAGAAGAGATGATCCAGTGTTTCTATTTAAGTTGCACAGCATTCGCATCTTGAGACTAACTGGATGCCTTTCTTTGTTAAGTTATTATATAATGGTACAATATTAGATAAAACTTTTCACATAAAAGTTTTAATTTTTTGAGAAGTTTCATTTTCCCAAGCCCATTTAAATAAATTTTGCTCTACTTGCCTTTTTCTTATTACGTTCTTGACAGATTTAAGTGAAAATGTTCCTTCTGATGTTAATGTCCATTTCCATCCTTTTTTAGTGAGTTTAGAAAAATTATCCACTAGATCTCTTTGTTTAAGCATTTGAACCCAAACTTGCGAACTCTTACTTTTATTTTTCTCTTTATGGATATCATCTTTTAAACAATACTTTGCACGCATTAATTTTGCCCATCAGCTGTTATTTTCTTTCAATCTCCACCATCTCTTGCTAGCCCATGATTTAGCTAAATCTGAAAGATCGATGAATCCTAATCCAGATTCTTGAACAGGGAAGCATAAATCATTCCATTTTTTCCAATGCAATTTATGTTTTCCCTCTTTTTTCCCCCATAAAAAATTAGCGAATTCCGTTTCAATTTTTTTAATTATTTTACTTTGTAATTTCATAATCATGATATTATGCATTAATGAGCTTTCTAAGACATGTTTTATTAATGTTATTCTTCCCCCCATACTCAAAAATTCTTCCTTCCATCCCGCTATTTTCTTTTTTAATTTATCTATTAAAAAATCCAAATACTCGGCCTTGAGTTTGCCTTCATATACTAGACATCCTAGATATATCATTTCCCTTTTTTTTGAGAAAAACCAGTGACTTTTTTAATCCTATGAGCTAATGCTATAGGAGCTTTATAAGATATCATGTATTGGCATTTTCTTTTATTGAGTTTTTGACCTGTTTCATCTTCTAATCAAATTAACAAGTTCATCAGATTTTGTAAAGATCTATATCCTCCATTAGTGAAGATCATCACATCATCTGTATATGCTAGGCAACTCACTGGTGGAGTATTTTTTGGTTGCCTGAATGCACCTATCAACCATTTGACCATCTTGTCATTAAGATTAACTATTAGAGGTTCTAGATATATATTAAATAATGCTGGTGAAAGAGGATCTCCTTGTCTTAGGCCTCTGACTGGTTTTATTTCCTCTCCTACATTTCCATTCGTAATAATCCTAACCCAAGTATTAGAGATGCATCTGTAAACTAGATCTATCCATGTTTCTGAGAATCCCATTTTTCTCATGATGAAGCAAAGAATGTTCCATTCGACTCTATCAAAAGCTTTGGATAGATCTAGTTTTATTATTACATTGTGCCCTCTTTTTTTTGATCCTATTTCTCTACACAATTCTTTAGCTAAAGTTATATTTTCTATTATCGATCTATTTTTCATGAAACCTGATTGTTCTATTGAAATAATTTTAGGTAGAATGTGAGAAAGTCTATTTTGCATGATTTTTGCTAGAATTTTATATATTGAGTTACATAAACTGATAGATCTAAAATCCTCCCCTGTTTGTGGATTATCTATTTTTGGAATAAGGATAATATGAAAGCTACCCCATTTTTTTCCTATTTCAGCTCCACAAAAAATGCTATTTATGGCATTTTCTATATCTTTTTTGATTATATCCCAGCAGAACTGAAAAAAACCACAATTCCATCCATCGGGACCTGCTGCGCTATCCTTGTTCATACTAAAAATGACTGTTTTAATTTCAGCTTCATCAGGGAAATTGATTAACATGTTATTATCTTCAGCTGTAATTTTATTTTCAATTTTTTGTAATAATGTATAACCTTTAAGCTCATTTTTTTCACTTAATTAATTTTTGAAAAACTTTGTAAAGTAATTTTGAATGTCTAAATCATCATGCACCCAAGCTTCCTCATTATTTTTTATACCACTAATTCTATGTTTCTGTTGTTTAAACTTAGTTATTCTTTAAAAAAATTTTGTGTTCTTATCTCCTTCTTTTAACCATTTTAATTTAGATTTTTGTTTCCAAAATACTTCTTCCATTAATAATTTAAGTTTCAATTCTGCTTGTGCTTTGCTTAAAGCTCTTCTATTGTTAGCATTTTGATCTGATTCAAATTCTTATTCTTTTTTAGAAACTAAATCTTCAGCATCTTTTACAATTTTGTTGATATTTCCAAAAACTTCCTTATTCCATTGTTTCATGTCTATTTTTAGCCTACTGAGTTTATGATTTAATATTTGAATAGAATTACCTGATGCCCCTCTATTCCAGGAGTCTTTTACCATATTCAAAAAACCATGATGCAAACACCAAGCATTTTGGAATCTAAATGAACCTCCTGTGTAAGTAGAGTTATTAATGGTAATTAAAAGTGGGCTATGATCAGAGCAGGTCTTATTCAAATGTTTCACTTCTGTCGCACCGAAATGCTCGAGAGATAAAAAATTAAATAGCACTCTGTCTAATCTAGCCCAGATTGTGCCCTTCTTTTTCTAGTTATTACACCACGTAAAAAGAGAGCTCAAAAATTTAGCCTCTATTAAGTTAGTTCTGTTCACAATATCATTAAAATGAAACATGGCTTTTTTATTTGGAGCTTTTCCTCCCTTCTTTTAATTAATACTTCTTACTGAGTTAAAGTCTCCGCCTATAATCAAAGGCTTTTTTTCCTAAAGATATTTCCTCCATATCTTTCCATAAATCTTTTCTATCTTCTTTTTTATTTTTGGCATAAACTATAGTGATAATTTCATTAACATTATGACTCAAACTAATATTTATTAACTGATTTGTATCTTTTATGATTTTTATATTTAAATTACTTTTCCACATTACCCAGATTTTACCATTATTGTTAGCATATGCATGATCAAAGCCTAATGTGTTTTTGTAATGTCCTATCTGATCCCTATCTACCATGGGTTCAGCTATAGCAATGAGATTAATCTTATGCAAATATATTAATTTTTTCAATCTATTTCTAGAGGGGAGATTGGCAATTCCCCTAATGTTCCAGTAGATGTAATTATACATTAGTTAATGATTTAGCTTGCGCTCTAGTAGTGCACTTAGTTTCGTATGTTTTATTTAAATATTTTTTCATATTCCTTGGTTTTTTTAAAGAGCTCAAATCCCCTCCTATTTCTCCTTTCCAATCTCGACCCATTTGAATGGCCATTATCTTTAACTCCTCAATGTCCCACTCCTTGTTACCCATGTTATATTTTAGTTTTTCTAAGTTAATATCATCTCTTAGCATTCTAACATTCTGATCTTCTTCCTCTCTATCAGTATAAAGAGAAGTTAAACTTCTTAATTCTAAATCGTCCTCTGAGTAATCAATTATAGGAACTGCCCATGCTTTATTTTTTTTTGTTTGTTTTTCATATAAACTCTTGTTCTTCTGTTTAAATCTGCTATTTTATTTATCAATTCTGCCCTTCTTATATCTTCTAGATTAGCTACTGCCCTCTCTTCTTCTGTATTCATTTTCTTATATTCAATAAGTTTTATATCATTTGCATCATTTTTCTGTTCTTCAATATGAACAGATTGTGTGAGATGGGGTTTTATTTGATATCTCACTAACTCCCCCCCCCCTTTCCAGCAGCAAATTTCTCCTCCATCATTTGTTTGTTTTCATCCCTTCTTTTTTTAACTAGACAGACATCAATACCATGACCCATTTTCCTGCAACAAGAACAATAATTTGGGAGGTTTTCTGGAACGACTTGCTGCCAGAAACCTCCTCCATTTGTGCTTCCTATCCAAATTTGCGAGGGAATAGTCTTCTGTTAGTCAGTTTCAATGCAAATACATACTACACTTAGTCTGGAAAGTGTAGCAGTAGCGCCATCCAAGAGAAGAGGAGAACCAATAGAACAAGCAATACGATACAGAGCATATTTGTCAAAAAAATGAATCAGTAACAAGGTAAACAAGAACCATACCGGAGCTACCGATGATTCCTCCTTCGTGGAGAAATTTTCTGACCATTTGAAGGTTCTCATGGGATAACACATGATGTACCAGATGTTTCGCAACCAGATTCTATGAAAATCCTCTTCGGAAAAACAATTGTATCAATACATGTTTGTCATCGATTAAGCCGATCTTAATAAGCATTTTAAGCTTCAAGGAATCAAAGAATGCCCGAATGTCTTCCATGCGAGGATGCCCGTGTGAGAATTTGCCAACGAGAGTGTATTTTTGAGGCTCTGTTAGCTTTTGTATGTCATCGGGCGAGAACAGAATCGAGGTATCCTCGATAAAATTTGCGTGAATATCCGAAGAGGATGATACTGTGCACGCGGTCTTATTAAAAAAATTGAAAAAGGATTTCTTATTCTCTAAGTAATCCATTTCCTAAGAAAATAGCTTGAAATCTGCTTCTTCTTCCTCAAAAATTGCACTTTATCTCTCTAGAAATTTTGTTTCTCTCTCTAGAAAGTTGAGAGCATTTTTCAAAGAAAAAAGACCGTTTTTTCTTCTTCTTCTTCTTCTTCTTTTGGAAAGTTTATTTATTAATTATAACCCTCTCTTTTGGCGGAGGAATACCATTTTTATAAGCTATATCTACCATTTTCCCTTTTACACCCATTTCCGACTACTAAAAAAGAAAAACTATGTAACTTAGTTTTATTTCTAATGATACAATTTGTGCTTTAATTCCTCGTAGTTCAATAATGACTTATCTGATCATTTTAGCTCCTCGAATTTTTCTTTAATGATTTGAGGACTCTCTCACCCTTTCTCATAGAAGCCTTTGACGTATATATTATGCTTTTACGTTCCTCCCCTAGCTTTCTTAAAAAATCTTTCACTCTCTTTGTTCCTTTCTTTGTTTTGCTATAATTGTTGTTTCAATCTCTTACAAATCCGTATATGATCTGCTGCAAACCTGTTCTTTGGCTAATCTGCATAGGATCAAGTATATCATATCCTTATCATTATAGTACCCAATTCCCTCATTACCCGTATGCATTTCAAATTAGCTATTAAAATATAAATTTTCTTCTTCCTCCTTGCTTGACCCATGTTTTGGCTTCATAATGCTTGATTCCAGCCTTACAATATGTAGTCCCTGGTCAATGCTATATTTGTATGTGAAACCGTCTCGATAACAAGCATACTTTCATCTTTATTTTTCTGTTGAGCCTTGATTGCTTCATTCATCTTTAACTTTTGCATGAGTGTAGTCGACCAATGACATAACAGACCAAAAATTACAGACTTCCGGGGCATAATAATAAAACTACAGCAACCTTATTAGCACATCAGACACCATGACAGAAACATTAATAACACAGACTCCATGACAGCAAAACATTACAGACTCCAAGGCAACAGCACAACAGAAATAGTAAAGAACTGTAGTCCTTGCTCTGCTTTAATCCCCTTCTTGTAAGCTGAAGACCTGCATAGAAAGAAAATGCTACCTACCTATGTTTTCCCCATCCCTTACCTTATTAACCCTTACCTTATTAACCCTTCCCAATAAATATATATTATGACAGCTTAACTGACTTTTGAATAGAACCAATCCTACCTCATTTTAAGTAACACAAATCATACCAATCTGTACATCATTGATAGCTTCAACAGATCTGTAGCAATCACCCCTTAGAACCAGGGTGATTAATTATATAAAGCAATCCTTATTTGCATATGATTAGTGTACAGCAGGTCCAATAAAATAACTAAAAAATAGAAATTAACAAATCATACTCTTATCTTCCTAACGTAAGGGAGTTCTTTACTATCCATTTTTATTGTGCCTATATATTTTTTTGGAAGAGTCAATTCATTATACTCTTTATCTCCTTTGATTCTTCCATCCTTGGCTAATACATCCGCTAAGGCATTAGCCTCTCTAAAAATATATTTTATAGTAAAATCTAATGAATTTATTTCATATAAAATTTCTTCTATTTCATCTTCATATCTCCACATTAATGTCTTTTTGTTAATTAAATTAACAACGATTTTAGAATCTATTTGAATATTTATTTTTTTAATGCCATTATTTTTACATATTCTTATACCCTCTCTTAAGGCTAATATTTCAGCATGAAGTGCCGTTGATGCTTGAAACTTCCTCGTGAAGGCTAAGAGCACATTACCCTCAAAGTTTCTTATTACGCCTCCTCCTCCAGCTACTCCTATATCTCGATCAAAGCTGCCATCTGTATTTAAAGCAAAGCTTTCTTTCGATGGTTTTTCCCATTTTATGACTATTATTTTAAATTGTTTAAATAGTTTTTCTTTTAAGTTCCAGTAATTTAAAGTATCTTTATCTAACTTCGAGCCCTGTGAATTTAATGGATAAGACTCTGAAATTTTTCTTGTCTCCTCTTTTATATCCTTCCAAATATCCTCTATTGACATGCTTTGACCCTCAAATCTACTTTTATTTCTGGCCTTCCAGATACACCAAATAGCTATTTGAGGGACATTATTTTTAATCCAATTATGTGCAGAGCTTGTAGCTTTCAATTTAAACCATTTTTGAAGTATGAAATTGAGATTTAGTTGTTCATATTTTATATGCATTTCTATTCCTAGTTTCTTCCATATTTCTGCTACTATTTTACCCTGTAAGAAGAGATGATCAAGAGTTTCCATCTCACTTGCACAACAGTCACATCTAGAAACTATCTGAATTCCTTTCTTTTTTAAATTAATATCAATTGGAATGATATTAGACAGGACCCTCCATGTGAAAGTTTTAATTTTTTGCGGATTATCATTATTCTAGATCCATTTGAATAATATTTTCTCTTCTTGTTTTTTCCTTATTGCATTTTTGGCTGAATTAAGTGAGAATGTTCCTTCTGGCATTAAGGTCCATCTTCATCCTTTATTTGTAAGTTTAGAATGTTTCTCCACAAGTTCTCTTTGTTTAAGCATTTGAACCCAAACCTGAGAACTCTTGCTTACCCTTTTTTCTTTATTAGTATCATCATTTATACAGTATTTTGCTCTCATAAATTCTGACCATAAGCTATCATTTTCTTTTAATCTCCACCATCTTTTGCTTGCCCATGCTTTAGCTAAATCAATGAGATTAACAAATCCCAAACCAGCCTCTTGAACAGGATAACATAAGTCTTTCCATTTTTTCCAATGTAGTTTATATTTGCCCTCTTTTTTACCCCACAAAAAATTTGAAAATTCTTTTTCAATTTTTTTAATAAATTTAATTGGGGGTTGAGTAACCATAATATTGTGCATTAATGTGCTTTCTAAAACATGTTTTATTAATGTTATTCTCCCCCCCCCCATATTTAAAAATTCTTCCTTCCATCCCGAAATTTTTCTTTTTAATTTATTTATTTAAAATTCTAAATATTCAATCTTGAGTTTACCTTCGTACACCGGACAGCCCAAGTAAATAATCTCTCCTTTTTTCTGGGAGAAACCTGTAATATTTTTAATTCTATAAGATAGTGCCGTTGGTGCTTTATGAGAAATTATATATTGAGATTTTCTTTTATTTAATTTTTGACCTGTTTCATTTTCTAGGCATTTTAACAAATCCATCAGATTATGTAATGATCTACTACCTCCATTGGTGAAGATCATTACATCGTCTGCATATGCGAGACAACTAACTATTGGAGTATTTTTTGGTTGTCTAAATGTTCCAATGATGCCTTTCTTCATTTTATTTTTAAGATTTACAATTAGAATTTCCAGATAAATATTAAATAACAAAGGAGAGAGTGGATCTCCTTGTTTTAAGCCTCTAATCAATTCTATTTCTTCTCCTACTTTTCCATTTGTAATAATCTTAACTCATGTATTATATATACATCTATATATCAAATCTATCCATGTTTCAGAAAAACCCATTTTACGCATGATAAAGCAAAGAGTGTACCATTCCACTCTATCAAATGCCTTGGATAAATCTAATTTTATTATTACATTATGTCCTCTTGTTTTAGTTCCTATTTCTCTGCACATTTCTTTAGCTAAACAAATATTTTCCATTATTATTCTATTCTTCATAAAACCTATTTGTTCTTTAGAGATAATTTTGGGTAAAATTAATGTTAACCTATTTTGTAATATTTTGGCTAAGATTTTATATATCAAATTATAGAGACTAATTGGTCTAAAATTTTCCTCTATTTGTGGATTATCTATTTTAGGAATGAGAATAATGTGAAATCTTCCCCACTTCTTTCCTATTTCAGCTCCACAAAAAATACTATTTATAGCATTTTCTATATCTTTTTTAATTATCTCCCAACATACCTGAAAGAAGCAATTATTCCATCCGTCAGGGCCTGCCACACTATCCTTGTCCATAGTGAAAATAGCTGCTTTAATTTCTTCTTCTGCTGGAAATTTGGTTAACATGATATTATCTTCAGCTGTGATATTATTTTCTATGTTCTGTATAAGTGTGTTTCCTATTAGCTCACTATTTCCATTTAATTGTTTTTCAAAAAAAATTTCAAAATAATTCTGAATATATGTATCCTTGTCCATCCACTTTCCCTCATTATCTTTTATGGCTCTAATTCTATGCTTCTAAAGTTTAAGTTTAGCTACTTTTTGAAAAAAAATTGTATTCTTATCTCCTTCTTTAAGCCATTTAATTTTAGAATTTTGTTTCCAGAAAACTTCTTCCATTGATAAATATAATTTTAATTCCGCTTGTGCTTTGCTCAAGGCTTTTCTATTGTTTATATTTTGATCTAATTCAAATTCTAATTCCCTTTTTGAAACTAAATCTTCTGCATCTTTTATATTCTTATTTATATTTCCAAAAGTTTTCTTATTCCATTTATTTAAATCTACTTTTAATCTATATAGCTTATTATTCAGGATTTGAATCGAGTTTCCTGCTACTTCTTTGTTTCAGGATTCCATTACCCTATTCAAGAAGTCATGATGTAAACACCAGGAATTCTGAAAGCTAAAGAATCTTCCTGTGGGAACTATATTTTTAATGGTAATTAAAAGTGGGCTGTGATCAGAGCAAGTTCTATTTAAATGTTTCACTTCTGTGGACCCAACTTGCTCTATCCATTTAAAATTAAATAAAACTCTATCTAATCTCGCCCATATTATACCTTTATTTTTCCAGTTGTTGCACCAAGTAAAAGGTGAGCCTAAGAATTTAGACTCCATTAGGTTGGTTTTATTTATAATATCATTAAAGTGAGCCATAGATATCTTATTTGGGGATCTTCTGCCCTTCTTTTCTTTAAAATTTCTCACTGTGTTGAAATCACCTCCTATAATCCATGGCTTCTTCTCTTTAAATATTTGTTGCATTTCCTCCCATAATTCTTTTCTCTCTTCTTTTTTATTTTTTGCATAAACTATCGTAATTATTTCTTTGACATCCTGACTAAAACTTAAATTGATTAATTGATAAGTTTCTTTTAGAATTTTTATGTTTAATTGATTTTTCCATAAAATCCAGATTTTACCATTATTATTAGCATACCCCTTTTCAAAACCTAATAATTCTTTATAATTCTCTAGCTGAATTTTATCTACCATGGGCTCAACTAATACTTTGAGATTAATCTTATACATATATACCAATTTTTTATTCTATTTCTTGAGGGGAGATTTGCAACTCCCCTTATATTCCAATATATGTAATTAAACATTATTAAAGTTTTTTGCTTGCGCTCTAGTAGTGCATTTAGTTTCATATGTTCTATTTATGTATTTTTTCATATTCCTTGGTTTTTTTAAGGAGCTTAAAACTCCTCCTCTCTCTGCTTTCCAATCCCTACTCATTTGAATTGCCATAATTTTTAATTCTTCAATTGCCCACTCCTTACTCCCCATTTTCTGTTTTAGTTTTTCTATGCCTGTATCATCTTTATATGTTTGAGCTTTCTGCTCATTCTCTTCCCCATCCGTGTAGAGAGAATTCAAGCTTCTTATCTCAGGTTCTTCATCCGAGTAATCTTTTATAGGGACTGCCCAACCATTATTTTTATGTGTTTTATTTCTCATGTAAATTCTAGTTCTTTTATTTAAATCTGAAATTTTTTTAAGCATTTCTCTTCTTTTGTTTCCTCTATAGCAAGTGCTGCCTTATCTTCTTCAGTCTCCTCCTTCTTATATTCAATTAATTTTAATTTATCAACTTCATCATTCTGTTCTTCTAAGTGAGCAGTTTGTGTAAATTGAGGTTTTTTTTTGATATCTAACTATCTCTCCCCTCCTCCCTACTGCCATCATTCTATCATCTCTCCTCTGTTTATCTTCGGCCCTTCTTTTCCTCACCAAACAATCATCTAAACTGTGTCCCAGTTTCCTGCAACATGCACAGAAGGATGGAAGGTTTTCTGGAATAACTTGCTGCCAGAAACCTCCTCCATTCGTGTCTCCAGTCCAGATTCTACAAGGAATGGGTTTCTGTAAATCCACCTCCACACATATTCGTGCTACACTTGGCCTGGATAGTGTAGCAGTAGCACCATCGAGTAAAAGAGGAGAGCCCAAAGTGCATGCAATGTGATATAATGCATATTTATAAAAGAAGTGTATCAGGAGCATGGGAAACAAGAACCATACTGGAGGAGCCGAAGATTCATCCTTTGTAGAAAAGTTAGGTGTCCATTTGAATGTTCTCATGGGATAACCCATGATATACCAGACGCCTTTAAGCCATAATCGATGAAAATCTTCCTCCGAATATAGTTGTAAAAGAACATGCTTGTCGTCGATGAGTCCAATTTTAATCAACATTTTGAGCTTCAAAGAATCAAAAAAAGCACGAACATCATCAATATGCGGTCGCCCATGTGAGAATTTGCCCACGAGAGTGAGTTTATGAGGTTCAGTGAGCTTCTGTAAATCTTCGGCCGAAAAAAAATATCGAGGGTTCCTCGATATTTTTTGCGTGAATCTCTGAGGAAGAAAACACTGTTTGTGCGGTCTTCTTAAAAAAATCCGAAAAGGATTTCTTATTTGTTAAGTAATCCATTTCCATCGAATTCAGCATAAAATTTGTTTTTTCTCCTTCAAAAATAGTAGTTTCTCTCTCTAGAAATCAAATTTTCTCTCTCTAGAAGCTGAGAGCATTTTTCAATAAAAAAAATGGCATTTCTCTTTTTTTTTCTTCTTCTTCTTCTTCTTTTTTGAGTTTGTTTTATTAATATTAACCCTCTCTTTTGGCGGAGGAATACCAATTTTACAACCTACTTGCTCGCTACCCAATGCCATTTACACCCTTCATATCTTATATGCCCCTATCGGGTATTATCTAATTAGAAAAGCATACAAATTAACAAGTAATCATGCATTTCATTTGCATCAAAACATTTAAACTGCTTGTAAATATGAATATGCTATGAGTAAAATCTTTTCTTTTTGTATATCATTAGTAACTTCAATGTGATCCTTTAATGCTTTTTATTGCCTCTTATGCTATCCTTTAAGCTTCTCTTTTATTGCATCTCTTGGAGCCTCCAATAATGCCTCTTTAGCTATCCCCGAGCCTCTTTAACTGTCTTCCTAAACCTCTTAAAGTCCTCCATTTCCTGTCTTTCAGCTTCTAATCTGAAACAAACATTCTGCTGGCAAGTATTTATTACTATGTCTACCCTTTCTCCCTTCCCCATTCCTTTAACACAATGTTTACAAGAGAACCAGCAATATAGAAAATTATAATGCCCACGTTGAGAATCATCCAGC
>JAREIK010003718.1:982649-1020148 GCA_029783825.1 Sapria himalayana
ATGTTTTTAATATTAGATTTTTTACATAATTTAACCCCTTCTCTTAATGCTAATATCTCAACATGTAGTGCCGATGAAGCATGAAACTTCCTTGTGAAGGCTAAAATTAGCTCTCCTTCAGAATTCCTTATCAAACCCCCCCCCCCCCCCCCCCCCCCCCCCCCCCCCCCCCCCCCCCCCCCCCCCCGCTGCTCCAATGTCTCTGTCAAAGCTGCCATCGGTATTTAAAGTCTTTCTTTCTTTCGGTGTTTTTTTCCATTTTAATTCTATTATTTTAAAATGTTTTGGTGACTTTTCTTTTAGATTCCAAAAAGTCATAATATCTTTATCTAGACTCTTACCTTGATTCTTTAATGGAAAAATCTCCGAAATTTTTCTAGTCTCTTCTTTTATCTCCTTCCAGATATCCTCTACACTCATACGATACCCTTCAAAACTACTTTTGTTTCTGGCCTTCCAGATGCACCAGATAACTATTAGAGGAACATTACATTTGATCAATTTCTGTGCAGGATTTAAAGCTTTTATGTTACTACATTTTTGAAATCTAGCTTTTATTGTGAACTTTTCATATTTTATATTCAACTCTATTCCTAGTTTCTTCCATATTTCTGCTCCTACTTTTCCATTTGAGAAGAGATGATCCAGTGTTTCTATTTCGGATGCACAGCATTCGCATCTTGATACTAACTGAATGCCTTTCTTTGTTAAATTATTATCTAATGAAACAATATTAGAAAGAACTTTCCACATAAAAGTTTTAATTTTTTGAGGATTATCATTTTCCCAAATCCATTTAAATAAATTTTGCCCTACTTGCCTTTTTCTTATTACATTCTTAACAGATTTAAGTGAAAATATTCCTTCTGATGTTAATGACCATTTCCATCCTTCTTTAGTGAGTTTTGAATAATTCTCCACTAGATCTCTTTGTTTAAGCATTTGAACCCAATCCAGCGAACTCTTACTTTTATTTTTCTCTTTATGAATATCATCTTTTAAACAGTACTTCGCACGCATGAATTTCGCCCATAAGCTATTATTTTCTTTTAATCTCCATCATCTCGTACTAGCCAATGATTTAGCTAAATCTGAGAGTTCGATGAATCCCAGTTCAGATTCTTGGACAGGGAGACATAAATCCTTCCATTTTTTCCAATGCAATTTATATTTTCCATCTTATTTTCCCCCATAAGAAATTAGCGAATTCCTTTTCAATCTTTTTAATTAACTTACTTGGTAGTTTCATAATCATGATATTATGCATTAATGAGCTTTCTAAGACGTGTTTTATTAATGTTATTCTTCCCCCCATACTCAAGAATTCTTCCTTCCATCCCGCTATTTTCTTTTTTAATTTATCTATTAAAAAATCCAAGTACTCAACCTTGAGTTTGCCTTCATATACTGGACAGCCTAGATATATCATTTCCCCTTTTTTTTGAGAGAAACCAGTGACTTTTTTAATTCTATGAGCTAATGTTATGGGAGCTTTTTAAGATATCATGTATTGGCATTTTCGTTTATTTAGTTTTTGACCTGTTTCATCTTCTAAGCAAATTAACAAGTACATCAGATTTTGTAATGGTCTATGCCCTCCATTTGTGAAGATCATCACATCATCTGCATACGCTAAACAATTCACTAGTGGAGTGTTGTTTGGTTGCCTGAATGTACCTATCAAGCCTTTTGTCATCTTATCTTTAAGATTAACTATTAATAGTTCTAAATAAATGTTAAATAATGCTGGTGAAAGCGGGTCTCCTTGTCTTAGACCTCTGACCGGTTTTATTTCTTCTCCTACTTTTCCATTTGTTATAATCCTAACCCAAGTATTAGAGATGCATCTATAAACTAGATCTATCCATGTTTCCGAGAATCCCATTTTTCTCATGATGAAACAAAGAATATTTCATTCGACTCTATCAAATGCTTTGGATAAATCTAGTTTTATTATTACATTATGCCCTCTTTTTTTTGTTCCTATTTCTCTACACAATTCTTTAGCTAAACTTATATTCTCCATTATCAATCTGTTTTTCATGAAGCCTGGTTGTTCTATTGAAATAATTTTAGGTAAAAGGTGAGAAAGTCTGTTTTGTAAAATTTTTGCTAAAATTTTATAAATTGAGTTACATAAACTGATAGGTCTAAAATCCTCCCCTGTTTGTGGATTTTCTATTTTTGGAATGAGGACAATATGAAAGCTACCCCATTTTTTTTCCTATTTCAGCTCCACAAAATATGTTATTTATGACTTTTTCTATATCTTTTTTGATTATATCCCAACAAAACTGGAAAAAACAAGCATTCCATCTTTCAGGACCTGCTGCACTATCTTTGTTCATACTAAAAATAGTTGTTTTAATTTCTTCTTCATCCGAAAAGTTGGTTAACCTATTATTGTCTTCAGATGTAATTTTATTTTCAATTTTTTGTAATAATGAATGTCCTCTAAGCTCATTTTTTTCACTTAATTGATTTTTGAAAAACTTTGTAAAGAAATTTTGAATATCTATATCATCTTGCAACCATACATCCTCATTATTTTTTATACCACTAATTCTATGTTTCTGTTGTTTAAACTTAGCTATTCTTTGAAAAAATTTCGTGTTTTTGTCTCCTTCTTTTAACCATTTTAATTTAGATTTTTGTTTCCAATAGACTTCTTCCATTAATAAGTTAAGTTTAAATTCTGCTTGTGCTTTACTTAATGCTCTTTTGTTGTTAGTATTTTGATCTAACTCAAATTCTAGTTCATTTTTAGAAACTAAATCTTCTGCTAGTTTTACATTTTTGTTTATATTTCCAAATACTTCCTTATTCCATTGTTTTATGTCTATTTTTAGTCTACTGAGTTTGTGATTCAATATTTGAATTGAATTTCCTGATGCCTCTCTATTCCAGGAATCTTTTACCATATTCAAAAAGCCATGATGCAAACACCAAGCATTTTGAAATCTAAAGGATCCTCCTGATTCAATATTCGGAGCTCGTCGAGCTCCATCGTGTAGAGGAGGGAGAGGTGTTGGGAGAGGTGCGGGGGGTGGTGAGGGTAGATGGGCGAGGGCGAGGGCGAGGGCGAGGGTGAGGGCGATGGCGAGGGCGATGGCAAGGGCGATGGCGAGGGCCAGGGGCGAGGGCAATGGCGAGGGCCAAGGGGGTGGGGTTAGGCCGAGGTCGAGGACTAGGAGAGAGGAGATTAGTTATTTTAGGAATTACGTATTTGAGTGCCCTTATTTTTAATTTTATTTATAATTTTGTGATTTTTTCACAAATATCAAAAGTTTACTTTCTAATTGTTAAAAACTTTTGGGGAAGCACCCGAAAATATAATTCCCCTCAAGATTTTTCATGAAATAGTCAAACCTATCGTATTGTACACCTGGGGCCTATTTATGCTAATGCAAGCTTTTTCTAATAAGATTTTATTTACCCTTGCCTTTTGATCCTTCATGCTGCTCTATATATAACTTCTTTCAAATGACTGAAAAATGATAGTTATTACATCAAGTTGTTTAATTTCTAGATTTTGCTGAGCATTAAAATCTAGAATAATTCAACATAAGACATCATCACTACATAAAAGAATATTTTCTCAAAATCAATACTCCTCTCTTGACTAACATAAGACATCATCTCAAAATCAATCCAGAATAATTTCTAGATTTAGGAAATTATAGTTGGCCATATGTGTGATTCTCTTGTAATACATTAATCTTTTGTTTCATATCTTCTTCTCATTACTTATTCTTATTCAAGATAGCTTCTTGATAAGTATCTAGTTCTACATGTTCAGAAATCATCACATACCCATTAGGAGAATATCTAGTTCTACATCTTATTGATCCCCTAGTACAAATCTCTATTATGGAGGAAGAAGTTTGCTCCATTTGATCAAATGATTCATCAACTATACGATCATCAATATCATAATTTTTTTATCTATCTCAACATCATGGATAACCAGTACAAAAATAAAATCCAAACTAATAGGAATATCAATATGAAACTTGGGCTTTTCAATCATATCACCATTTCTCTTCAATATAGTTAATTTGCAGGAAATTATCCTTTGCTAGGACAAACCTTATACTTTTATTTAATATTGTTATTTAAAAAAAATTGCTTCTATTAATGTTACCAATTGTCATTATTAAACACAATGAAAATAATCATCACACACACACACACACAGTTTAAAGCATGAAAAAAAAACAAAACAAAACGATTTGTGTTATAGCTAAATAAAATATATTAAGCTTATATCAAAGTTGGGTGATGGGACACATCATTTGGCCAAAAATTTTACTTTTTATGAAAACATAAGAAAATATATTTTAAGTGTTTTTCAATTTCCAAAAAACTAGAAAATAGTTTTGACATGACACCTCCTGTTCAAACACAAATGAATTTCTATTTTAATTAGAAAACATATTCTAAAGAATGGGACCATTTTTTCCATCAATAGCTAAACATGTAGCACCCAATAGTTGTCATTAAAAGCTCTTGGTCAACAACTTCTACCTCGACTTTAAACAACTTAATCATAAACATACAATACTTGGGTTAAAGACAATCAAAATCAAACAAACATTTGGCCAATTAACTTTGATATTATTTTTGATGTTTTTGAATTAATGTCAACCTTATGAATCAAAATCACGTTTTCCAACTAAAAGATTCATCCAATTCAATATTTTTTGCTTATTGTTGACTTATATTTGGTGACACTTTGTAATTTTTTAATGAATACACTTGCATTATTTGAAAATATCATTATTGTAGATGTCATTATATGGTGGATGATAATAACTAGATTATTAGATTATACTTATTTCTGAACTACATTTTTATATCACAAAACAATTTTTTTTTCAAGCAGATGTTACCGCCAGAGCACCAGGTAGAAGGAAATCCCCATCCACCAGCAGGGATTATTATCAAACAAATACCCGCCAAGGAAGCACCAATCCAAGTCCCACCATTTAGACTAGTGTTGTGGGCAGCATTATGCACAAAATAATCATAACTTTGAATCTTTATCTACCACAGACACATGCTTATTAGCAACTTTAAAGCTGGAGCTGGAATTAATCTGCCAGTAGCACAACACATACTGATGTAAGCAACACCAAAACAATGAACCAATGATTTAAGAATGCTGGTACAACAGATTTTACAATAGATCTTGCAGGTTTGCATTGAAATAATTTGCTCACATTGCAAATTATGCATGAAAGTGAAACAAAAGCAAGCCTATATAACATGATAACACATCTAGAAACATCAAAAAAAAATCAATTTTTTCATTAACTCAATTATATGTTATAAAATATACAAGAAATAATTTGCACACTTAAAATATAAATATTTGAAGTAGCCAAGAACCTACTTTATGGCACATTAATTATGACTTTCATCCGGTACTAATTGAAATTGTTAAAAATAATAGGGGCATCTCTAGTAATTTTCATCATGAGATTTTCCTGGAAGTATATATATATCTTCCATAATCAAAAAGGTCATCATCATTATCTACCAAGTACATTTCTAAAATCATCAAATACCAAACAAGATGTTGCCTCTTAACATAATAAGAATCTAGGGTATCCAATCTAAGCAAACATAGATGAATTATTATGTCCTAACTAGCAATTATATTTAGGAGTATTCAAGCTTATCAAACGGACAAATGACATGTGATTGTGTGGATAATGATGATGACCTTTTTGATTTAAGGGAGAAAGGAATTATTTTAGCTCCCAACTGATATCAGGTGGTTGTGGCCTGTGGGGATTCCATAGAATATTACAAAGCATTCTCTCTTATCTCAACAATGTGACTCTCCTAATAATAATCATGAATCATTCTTTTTGGAACCCAGATAAAATGCTTAGTTCCAACAACAGACAGTGTACTCATAATAATAATCATAATTAACTTTGATACACCTATTACTCATATAGTATACACTCATCTAGACTAAATTATATTAGTTTTTTTTTTGGGGGAATATAAAATTAATCCAAAGAAAATATAAAATTTAACCTCCCAAGATCCTTTGGCCAAAACTATGTTTGCAACAACTCCATTACACAACTGCCAACACAACATCACAACAATAATAATATGATCAATATGAATTAGTAAGAGAATATTTCATTTAAGCAGTTAAATATAAGAAATATTCTATATCTTTAAAAAAACTAATAATATCTTTAATCCAAATAAAAATAATCCCCATTAACTACTCTCATCCATAAAAAAAATTTATTAAATTTAAATAATAACAAAATCTGTCCTTGGACAACAATTATGTTCAGCATATGTGTTGGTGGCTACTCTATTTATACATTCCCATAATAAAAGCTCTTATTTTTACATCTGTGTGCCGCTTATTTATTTTATATTTTAAGGAGATTGTTGCACATGTACTTCTTTCTAAATTACCTTCTAGATTACCATCAATAAAGAATACTCAGTGGGCATTTATTTTTTTCGGTTTAACACTGAAAACAAATCAATTTCAGCATTAAGCTGAATGGTGTAAATTTTTTTAAAGCTTTTCACTTTAATTACTTTAAAAATGTTTAAAACATTAAAGTAATGAGTCAATTATTTGCATGTACTTTTTTTACAAAGTTAAGTAATTCTTTAACGAAATGTCTTAAATATACATGCATGACTAATTTATTTTTTTTTCTTGTTTAATAGAAATATCCAGAAGCTAAATAATTCCATTATAGATCGTTACTATATTTGAAGGAATTAGAGATATTGTTTGGAAGAGTACTAGCTACTGGGTCTAAAAATTGAAGTTATGAAAGAGTGATTATTTGTGGGCCCGAGGAATCAGCAATACATTCTACATCAATACCTAGTAAAACTCTAATTAGTTTAGAAGATGGTGATAATTTATTAAGATATGCTAGCGAAGAAATACAATGTTCAAAGAAGACGAAATGAATAAAATAATAAATGTTGAAGGACCCTCGGTAAATGAATGTTTGAACATTTTGAAGAAACTCGCAACTTATGAGGATCTTTTATATTATGTTGTAATTAATACATTTTACAAGAAGAACTAATATAGAATGATTTGAGTTGAAATGGAAAGTAACCAAGAACAAATAAGATGACTTCAAAGCTTGAAAAAATAATATTTTAATTTACTTTTTTAGAATTGTGGAATATATTTTTCATTTTTGTTTTAATGATTATACCATGATATTTTGATTGAATTATTTTAGATACTTTGTGCATTTTAATTTTTCTAATTATAAGTCATGTTATCATCATAATTGTAAGAAAATTCATGGCAACATTAATTTATATATGTGAAATGGGTTTGATGTGATGATACTATAATGTAGTGATATTATTCATTATACATTGTAATAACAATTTTATTGTGATTTTATTTCATAAAATTAATGATTTATTTTAACAGATATTTATATGAGATATCCTTCACATCAATCAGATAGTTCAAGTTCATAATCAAGTGAAGGTGAAAAATATAAAATCTACAGTGACAAGATTTAAAAAAAAAGACTTGTCGTGTTATTGCTCCATTTATTAAGAGACTCATCCATTAATAAAGAAAGGGTTTCTATATCATTGTTTATCGGATCACTTTTTATTAAAGTTTTTTATTTGGTCATCTAGTATATGTTATGAACTAATGTGAATGGAAAAATATGGATTTATTTCTCTATGTCAAATATTTAGAGATAAAAAATAGCTTGTTGACCGCAAATATTTGAATGTTGAAGAGAAAATAATCATATTTTTAATAACTTTAAGTCATAATCTTCAAAACTAATTATTAAAAAATAGATTTCAATACTCCAGCCAAACAATTTATAAATACTTCCAATTTATTTTAGTGGCCATGGTGAGCTTCTCAAAAGTAATAAATACTCTTCCATCATTTAATGATAATTCGAATGATATCTATAATCATCGATCAAGACAAATTTTTAATGTTATAATACTTTTTATGTGTAAATATTTTTATCATATTTTTATTATTCTAATTTAAAAATAAACATCTATATTAGTAACAATTCTTTTTTGTAGTATGATATTGGTGTAATTGATGGAACTCTTATCCATGCATACATTCCCACTGAACAATAAGTATCATTTCGAGGTCGGGAAAGAGGAGAATATTTTCAAATTATTTTAATAATTTATAATTTTGATATGAACTTTGAATATGTAATTGTCGGATGGGAAGGAACAACTCATGATTTAATAGTTTTGATGGAAATAATTCGTAATTCACAACATAATTTTCCCAAGCTCCCGTTAGGTATATATTCTTACTTTATTTTATTTATTGTTATTTTTATTTATTACCATTATAATATACTAAATTCTCTTTCAAAAAATTATTATTTAGTGGATACAGCAAATACACACACTAGGGGTTTTATGACACCATATCATAATATACAATATTGGTTTAGTGATTTTCGTAGTGGTGGTGTAACTTATATCATGCAAAATTAAGAAATATTATTAAACGTGCATTTGGTGTTGCTAAGGCATATTTTCCAATATTGAAGAAAATGACACCTTATTTATATGCTACACAAACAAAAATAATCATAACATATTTCTCTATTCATAATTTTTTTTGACAAGTTTAAGTTGTAGATAGATTATTTTCTGAATATGATACTGAAGAGGAATTAAAAAATGATAGTGACAATCGAAATCAAGGCTCAACTATAAATAACTTTTTTACAGCTACCGATCAAGAGTTCATGCTACAATTTGGAAATCATATTACAAATGAACTATTTCAAATATTCAATTAACTTATCATTTTAACTTTTATCATTATATAAAATGAGTTATCAAAAGTATCAAATATTTGTCATTTTAATTTTTTTTCATGGTGTGAAATGTGATATTAAATATAAATATCTATTAAAATGACTTTAGATATTTTAAAATTTATTCTTAATTTTTAATATTTTTCTTTAAATATATATGAATATGTATTTGAATTAAAATATTTTAAATTTAATTAATATTTGCGTTTTTAGTCTTTATAATGATTATGAAATGAGAATAGTTATTTGAATATACAAACTTATTTGAATATAGTGATTAAATATTGGCATCAAATATGATATCTTTAGTTATTTGAATATACTGTAGTTAAAATTTCTTAATATATTAAGCTGTTAAGATGTTAATTTTTAATATGTATAATACAAACTTAATTCTTAATAGAAATAAAATATTAAAAAAACAAACTTAATACTTAATGTTATTAAGTATCATTTAGCATAAAAAATAAAAAAAAATTCTATTAAGTATTAAATAATAAAAATAAATGCCCCCTAACTTGGACCTAACATTTAAACAACCTCAATACTCTCGACTAGAACAACACTAAGAAAAATTTTTGACGAATAACTTCAACACCAACAACTAAAAACAGATTAACATTATTACTACAAGTGTCAACATGGAGTAGCACTCATGCTCTTTTCGTGTACTATGATTGCAGAAAATTGTACATCTGATGATACAAGTTATGATTTTCTAACTTTCAAAAAATATATGTTTACCAAATCATATACAAACAAAAATATTACCTGATGAATGACATGTTTTCTATCAAATATAGCACCTAATAAGAAAAAAGATTGGAGAGAACACATAATATTACCTAATTGATAAATAATTTATAATTAATATTATCATACCCCAAAAAAATTTAGAAACTCTTATAAAAAAATTCTAATCATCTCAATCATATAATTGTCTTCCTTTTAACAATCCAATAATGGGATAAAATAAGTTTGCAAAGGATATCTAGTTAATTACCGGTTAGTCTTCAAAATAAAAACAACTTTAAGATGTATAATTGAGAATACTATCTGATCGCCAAATTTAAATATCACAAATATATTAAATTTTAATTATTTTATAAGAACATATAAAGATAACTGATTGAGATATTTTTGGATGATAACATAAGCACTAATACAATGAATCTAATTAGAATTCTAAATTTAAAAATATTTAAATAAAATTAATATTGATACAATTAATCAATCGGAAAGTCCACTTTTTGCATACATATATTAGAGATCAAATCAAAGTTAAAAGTAAGTGCCTAGATAATTTGACAGCTCTAATGGGCAGCTCAGCCTGGCTTATTTGACACCTCTAAGGGACAGCTCAGCCTGGCTTATTTGACACCTCTAAGGGACAGCTCAGCCTGGCTTATTTGACACCTCTAAGGGACAGCTCAGCCTGACTCATTTGACACCTCTAAAGCGCAGCTTGGCAAGGCCCATTGGCATGGATTTTTGGTGGATTGTGATGGGTTAAGCCTAGCCAAGCTTACATAGGTTAAGCCTGGCCAGCCTTGGTCATTCCATGCAAGCCTAGGTCAGGCCATGCCAGCCGATTTAGCCATCCTGGCCAAAACTGGCCAACACATGCATCGTGCTAGGTAGTGTGTGCCTAGATTCCCATGCCAAAAAGATTGGATCGGCAAGGCCCGAGCCATGCTATGTGCCAGCCCACAGCACTTCCAGGCACCGTCCTAAACTATGTCAAGTAAAGCTACTCCAAAAAATAACTTATTCATTGAAATTCACAAATAACCAATATCATAGTTCAATATTATGTCTCAGCACTAGGTCTAAGAACAACAATCCACCTTTTATTTTTCTAAGAGATGAGATTTAGTTCTAGAAAAGTACAAAACTCTGTATCAAATCTCCTTTATATAATTATTAAAGCTCAACTAAATCTAAGTAAGCATCATCCCAGCTATGTCCTTGATCTCTAAAAAATATCATTCTAAATGCTTTTTCATGTCTCAAAGTTACATTTTTATGAGTTTGCCTGAAAATTTTTAAAAAATAAATAATTATACTAATGACACAAGCAATACAAATTCAAACATTTAAATAATTCAATTTTATGACAATTATCTAATATTTAGTGGAATCAACTAAGGAATTAATACATTTAGACAGATCTATATTTAGATCAAAGATCAATCAATTAGTAGGTATCTTTTTATATTAATATTAGATATAATATTCAAAACATATGACCTAAACACTCTAATGAAATATCTAAAATGTCTTACAACTAACATCTCTTGTAATTATCTCTTATAACTATAATATTATCAAGATATATTATTAATATTATATATTATCTCCATGATCAATGTCTATAGAAACAAAAATAATACGACACATATCTCCTACGACCAAATATAATAACCACAACAAAAAACCTACGGAATGATGCCCTAAAAAATTTCATCCCATAAAGAATCTTTGATGATATACACTATACATGTGTTCCAAAGATTAGTAAAATGCATAAATATTTATTTCTCAAGATTACCAAGAAATAATATATTATTTATATCTAACTAATATAAAATTCAACAACATAATGCATCAAAAAAGAGCAATAACCTATTAGTTATCATATCAGTACAAAAAAAATTGTCAATAATAAATAACATAAATTCATGTAAATCTTATGCCTATCAACCTCACATTAATTAAATCAAGATTTTCTTCATAACTAGTATCAAACACATCTTGATGTAATAGTATCTAGAAATGTCTAAGTATTATTAATATAATAGTATATTGATGTAATATCAACCTCACCCTGATGCAATAGTATCTTTATGTTATAGAATTTTATAGTCATTATGATATGACAAAATATGAATATATATTATTAAAATGAAAATGACAAAGTACTAGTAATAATGAGTACTAAATAGAACATATTCTTATTATTTTTCTATAAAACAATCAAAATATAAAAGTCACAACTTCAATCTGAACCTAACTAGTATAGCAAAAAACTTATTTGAGAAGACAATAAATATATCTATCTAATATATACATTAAAGTTAGGATCAAGTCTCACAACCTATATCTTTTATTCTTAGGAAAACTTAAATGGCATGCTCGATGGGAAACTCATGTAACTTTTCTTCCTAATACAAAGCTCCAGAAAAGTCTCAATCCACTCCTCAAAATAGGAATGATACTACGACTACAATATCTGAGGGTACATTCACTTGGATAAAGTTCTTGAAGGACTTATCCTCAAATAATATTACCATTTGCACTCATAACAATCCACCTAACCACTGGTAACATCTATATTCATTCTAAGTACTAGAAACCCAACAAAAGCACACTTGATAGAAGAGCAATTATACCTCCAAAAACTTGAGATGAATTTTAAATCAAAATACACCAAAGGATCTTTGATAAAAAAAGAAAATTCTCTCTAGAATATAATATCAAATAGGAAATATAATCTAAAAGAATATAAAACAACATTCAACTAATAATAAAATTAATGATTAGTATTATTCTCCTCAAAAACTCCTAATACTCATATATAAAAGTAATATCTTTATAATTAAATATCAATTCTTCCTTTCATCTATCATATTCTAGGCATGAATATTAGCAAATAATATCTAATATACTATCTTATAGTCCTTAAAAATACAAGAAAATTAATAAAAAATTTATCCAAAAATATTTACACTTTAATATTATAAAAAAATTAACTAAATATTAATTCTTTTGTAAAATTTCACAAAATAGTTGAAATTTGTTTTCTTAAAAGACTAATAATTATATATATCGAATACAATCATCAATAAAATTATAATATATTTTAATTTATCATATATGATTATATTATATAATCACTAAATATTTGAATGAATCAGATAAAATAAATATCTAAAAATATCCTCTTGATGTCTTAGATAAGAGGCACTAATATATTTTCCTAACTAATGTCTCATAATCAATAAAGATCACCCTTTGATGCTTTACCTTGGAATTTCAATCTTAGCCAATGATAAATATCAAAATAAATAATATATAATCAATGAACTAATAGCAATCAAACATTTGAAGGAACTCTAATGTATGGAGAACAATAAATACCATCAACATCACTCAATCCCCAGTAAAGTTAATGGTTCGGTCATAAAAAAAATTAAACTGACTAAAAAATAAATTATGATAAAACTCTAGTATAAAAAAACATATATATAAAAAGGCTTAATAATGGCACCATTATACCACATAACCTAAATAATAATGTCACTAGTCATAACAAAATCAAAAACTCTAGACTCAACAAAATAAATAAAAAGAATACAATCACTAATGACATGAGTATTAACTCATAAATCAATGGCCTATGAATTTTTGGTGAAGTGGTGAAAAAAAAATGAACATAAATGCATATCAATTGAAGCTAGTAATACCCATGAAAAAAAATGAAATACTCATCTACAATAAGCATAACAAGACTAATTGGTATATCATGTACATGTGGAAGATACAATATAAGTGGATCCAATGGCATATTGTACAACCTTTGAACCCAGAAATATTCTTTATAACTTGGGAAGCAACATCCAACACATTTCTTGAGTATGTCTCAATCTCTTACAAAAAAAATGATAACTATTGACTTTTTCCATCTCTAAGCACCCTTGCCAACCCCACTAGATCTAGGTGATTATAACATCCAATGGCACTATAATAGTCTGATTGATTATAACAACTATACTAGATTTAAGTATGCTAGTAGATGCCTGAATCATCATCTGATAAATCTTTGATTTGAGTGCATCAATGTGCCAAGTTCCAAACTTTCTAGATCATACTCAGATCATTTGACAACTAAAAGATATACTAATAATCATGTATCAATTGTCATCCACTCATCAGTTTCATCCAATAGTGACTAATCCAATATGTAACTCATACATTCTTAGCATACAAATCAGATCCTTATTAATATGATTCAGAAGGAATACATGTTCAACTTTGATTTTCAGTATATTATCCTTAGTTATCCCACTATAATTCTAGTCATCCTTTTCTTTCTAAAAAAAATACAAACTTCTCAAAACACAAAATATATTAAAAACTCAACAAACCTTCATACTAAGGTTCAAAAAAAATACAAGCACAACATCAATCTAAACACTTTGATGACACTAAATTGGTTAGTTACTAGTCTAATGAATCTATATGAACCATCATAGCAGTTATTATTTGTTGTTTGTATATCTGACAATCACAATCACTCAATCGTGTTCAACAAAACCACAAAAAAACAACATTTTGTTCAATACAATATGATGGCACCACCATTATCAAGGACAAACACCATCCCACTCTGTCATCAACACCATCAAAAGGTGTGCTGCCGAGTAGTGCACCACCCTCGATTCATCTCAGAAAGATTCTGATAGACTGATATCATATTTTGTTCAACCATCAAGACTAATTAGGGTCTTTGCAAGAATTAGAGACAGAAAAAAGGAAAAGAAAGAGACAAGAAAAAATATGCATGTCATTAAGATATATTGTGACAATATATATATATATATATATATATATATATATATATATATATATAATTTGAAGTAACTCACATGTAGGATGCTCCCAAACAATATGATAGAAAAAATAAACACAATTAAACTAATTTTAACCAATTAAATAATTTTATTTACAAGTGTATGATAATAAAGCAACTGGGTCTTCTAAAAATATAGAAAAACAATAACAAACACAATTCATCATTTTCATTACCCGAGACTAAACAAATAAATAGTATTGCAAATAAATTAATTAATGCATTCCAAGAATAATAAGCAAAATGAAAAATCTAAAATATAAAGTATTAATAACTAAACAACAAGATCAACAGTAATATTATTGCATCTATTGGCGTGCCCCAATAATGATATTATCGGCTATGATAACATCAAACACACTAAACATGATAAAAAAATAAGAATAACAAACAATTATATTTAACATAATAATTAAATAATTTCTACATATGAGAGTCTAAAATAAAAGTTGAAAAATATAACAAATACCTAGATCTTAGAAATCAATCTCGTGTACTCTTTAAAGACATAAAGAAAGAGGAGCACACAATGTGATGACAACTGAATTAGTCTGATGGATGCCTCAATGGCTTGCTATTTGAGTAAACATTTATTGCCTATTTGTATATAAAACCACACTTCTCTCTCGGGCATGTTCCCTATTTCCACAATATGAGCATGTAAGACCAAGTATCATGCCTCTACTACCACTGAACTTCACTCTCTGAAATTGGATTTAGGATTGTGTTCAGTCATCCCAGTATCACTTTATCTAGAATATGTGGTAATGAACGTAATCCCCTTTTAACACTGCCCACCTAGACCCAAAAAGTGTGCAACTTAAAATATGAATCCTTAATATTATTATGAAGCCAATTTTCTAATATACTTCCTAATTTACTGCATCTTTGTTTGAAAATCATTATCAAGTCTGTCAATTTGTATCAACTCTAACACCTAGTCTATTATTTTGGAAAACTTTATCTACTAATATGTCAGTTGAAAATTGAGGCATGTCGGGTCAAGTTGAGAGCCAACATGAATCCATCGCAAATCTAACAAATATCAACCTCAATTAAGAAAGTAAAATTTGTAGTAATGCAACAAAAAATATATATATAAATAATAAAAAATTAAAAAATTATTAATTTATGGAAGTTTTTTTGGCATCACAAATTTATTTAATATAAAACTAGCATTGAAATGAATTGCAGATATTTTAGATTTGAATGTTTGTCACTCAAACCTTGATTTTCATAAGCATAGCAAGCAACTTATTCTCAAATTGATATATTTGAGCAAACACTAAAATTTTATGGGAACACTTTTAAAAAAATGCTCCAATCAAATTGGGCAATAGAAATGATTGCCCACATCGCTCAAATAAAAAGAGAATGAGTTAATATGCCTATAAAAATTAGTATCTGAGTTATTTTTTCAATTTTATTTTGAGTCATGCTTTTTTTTATTTAACTTTTTTCTCGGGGTTATGATTTGTTTTTAATTTTCAAATCTTTATGTCCAAATCTGACCCAAGTTTAGTTCTGATTGAAATTTTTCAACCCCGGACTGATCCAAATCCAAAAAAAAAAAAAACTTCGATACAAACCTAATTTTTTCTCAAATTGGGTTTGAGTTACTCGAATTTACTCACTCCGAGTTGCAACCTTATTGACAACACATCAAATATATGATTATATAATACAAGTGAAAATAACTCGATGAGGATGAATAACTCAACAACCCCATGATCTTATTGCAATTGATACTACAAGTAAAATTGAATTCTTATGATTTATAGGAAGCCAAATTAGAGATTATAACTAAATGATAGAATTTGAACAACTCCCCAAGAATCAAAACTCCTAATGACTTTGTCCCTACCTTAGTACCAGAATATTAAATAATAAAAAAATATAAAAAAACACAACATCCAAATTTTGGAGACTTTTTTATAGTTATTCTTATATAAATGACATGATTATGGAAAAAGAATTAGTAGTCTTATTATTAGCCAAAATTATTCTTTATGACCTACTAGTCATAGCAAAGACAAAGATAAAAGAGTTACAATTTAACAAACATATTACATGAGGATATGTTATACTAAAAATAATTAAATATTATTTCTAATAAGAATACTAAAAATACTACATAATATTGAAAGAAATAAATTAACTACTAAAATCATTAAATTATTTTCATAAAATTTATTGATTATGACACTGACTAGAAAAGAGTATTTAAAACTACACTTCAAGCAGCAATAAATATTTATTTTTAGAAATTACTAATTTTATCACTCATATTCAATAATTAAATTCATAAATTATCTATATAAGAATTAATATTCACTTAACTGATAAATTTTTTTCTATTTACGAATCATTTTTTATGAGTTAGCTATACAAATAATTAATTTTATTGATTATTACTTTTTAGTGAGTTATATGTCTAAATAATTTAATTTTATCTTATTTTATTGATTGTTAATTTTTTATTACAAGATTAGAAAACTATGAGGAGGGCTTTAATTGAGAATAAGTAAAATAAATTATGTATTTTTTTATGATTGAATTTCATTCTAGATGTTTGAATGTGTTGCATATTTTACTTTTGTATTCACAGCTTAATCACCCATTATTTGTCAAGTAAAGAATAATTTACTATAGTTTAGAACATTTCTATTTGAGGGTCAAAAATATCTATTGAAAAATTATATCATAATTTTATTTCATGTCTATCAATTTGATATTAAAAAAATTATTTAATACAGAGATGTCAAATGAGTCGTACTATGCTAGCACTTCCCTTTTTTTATGCATGTCAAGACCACCATGCCAAACCACAATGTTGTGTTCATCATTGCTGTAAAAAAGGGGAGCTCAGTACAATCCATTGACACAGCTTTTGCTTGGGTCATGTCGGATCATGCAAATCCAAATTAGGCATGACTAGGCTAGACTAGTTCATTCTAGATTATCCTGAATCAGGTTCAAGCTAGTTTGTTTGATCAGTCATGCCAAAACTAGCTCACAGTTTAAAACATACCAGATTTTGCTTCTAGTGTCAAGAACTCTAGCCCGGGGAGAGATATCAACCAGGCTGAGTAATTCCGGCATGTCCAACAGCATAACATAATTCAGTCGTGCTTGACACCGCACTACACAATTTAAAACTCTACATAGAAGTGCTACGGACTAGCACGCAGCATGGCTTGGGCTATGCTGAGTTAATCTTTTTGACACATAAGGTTCTACACGACATGACCCGACATGATGGCCCATGCAGACTAATTTTGGATCAACTAAACAAACTGACTAGCATGGGCTAAAGCAAGCTAGTATGGCCTCAACAGGGCTAATCTAGCCTGACCTGAGTTAGTCTGGTCAGGCCTGACACCCAATTTGGTATGACTCAGCATGAACTACCCAAAGCCATGCTAATAAGCCATAATGAGTTGCCCTTTATTAAACGTGTCATGCTGGGAAAGACACGGTGGTCATAATACCACATTTGACATCTCTAAGCTAGGCACGACCTAAGCAATACCACAGGTCGGCATGGGGCTGGTTATGGCACGACTCTGAACCACTATATCGTATCTTGTCAGGAACAACATAGTTGAATCATGTTGTGTATCATGTCATGCTAAGTACAACTATATCGTATCTTGCCTCATGCCATGTTAGAACCACACAGCCCAATTAATATCTCTAATATAATATGATACACTCAAAAATATAAAAACCTAATCAACATACAATTAGAAATAATTTTAAGTAATTGATTACTTTAGTTAATGATTAAAAAAATAATTATAATACATTATAATATAAAATGATTAAAAATAATAATAATAATACATTATAATATATGTCAGATATATTTAATATATAAATTATATAGATCACTAAATTATATATCAAATTTCTTGTATTAGCATACCTCCAAAAATCATTTCCTATTTACTACTCATTTTTATTATAATGTGAATATTATCAAAGTCATGACATATCTTTTAAAATTATTAAAATATAATAATATCCATTTTTCTTTTTTATCTTTAATAATGGTATGCTTATTTTTTATTATCTTATTAGTCTATTTTCAGTGAATTATCTATCCAATTAATTTAATTCTAATTTTATTTTATCTACTACTAATTTTTAGTTAAAAATTAGAAAATTCCAAGTACTTTATTTGAGAAAAAAATAGGGTAAATTACATCTTTTTTTATGATAAAATTTCATTTTGAATATTTGAGTGTATTAGACACTTTACTTATATATTCTTAATTTAGTCATCCATCATTTATCATGTTAAGAATATTATACTCTATTCTTAAGATATTTTTATTTTAAAGTGTCATGCATGTCAATTAAAAAAATTATATCATAATTTCATATCATATCTATCAATCTGATATGAGAAAAAGTCTTTCGATATGATACACTTGAATATTTAGGGACCTAGTAGAAATACAATCAAATTTAACTTTAGGTTTTAATTATTGTTATTAATAATTATTCATAATATAAATAAGTATTTCTAGTTAATGTCGGATCATGTGTTTTTTATTTAGATATTTTAAAAGTTAATAAAAATTTATTTTATTAATATATTAAAAAAAAGTGACACTTTATTATAATATATCTCAGACATATTTAATATATAATGTATAGATCACTAAAATATAAATTAAATTTTTTTTGTCATCACACCCCGAAAAATCATTTTCTATTTATTATTCATTTTCCTTATAATATGAATATTATTATTGATAATAACAAACCTTATAAAATTATTAAATATGATAATATTCAATTTGATTTTTTATTTTTGATCGAGATATACTTATTTTTGATTATTTTGTTAGTCAACTTTCAGTGAGTTGTATGGGCAAATAATTTAATTCTAACTTTATTTTATCGACTACTAATTTTTGGTTACAAGATTAGAAATTTCTGAAAACTTCATTTGAAAATGAGTACTACGTCATTTTGTATGATAAAATTGTATTATATATGTTTGAGTATATTTGATCAATTACTTGTGCATTCTCAGTTTTATCATCTATCATTTACCAAATTATGAATAGTTAATGATTAAATATTATGCATATCAATTTAAAAATTATATCATAATTTCCTATCATGTCCATCAATCTGGGACTTTGGTGTAAAAAAAAATATTTATGTTTACTTCCAAATAAAACTTTAAATACTTGATAACTTTCATTGATGATTATTCATAATACAAATAAGTATTTCTATTTCAAGTTGGATCATATATATATTTTAAATATATTAAAAAATAAGAAGTAGCAATGTATTATAAAATGTTAAATAAATTTAATATGTATTATATAGATCACTAGATTATATTTCATATTTCTAGTATCGACATACTCTCACAAAATAAGATGGTAAAAAAAATAAATATTTAGTTTAGTTGAATTAACTTAGACATTATTATTTAGAAGAAATATTTCAAAATATTCTTAAAAATATATTATTTTAAGAATAAACTATTTCTTTAACATTATATCATCTTCTATCATTTCTCAACATGTGTCTTTGCTAATCTTATATCTTGGAGAAAGATCATTTAGCATATCTATCAAAGTTTTAAAAAATAATTATCTTATACATGATCTCTCTCAAGAACAAGATGCCCTCTTCAATAATTCCACTTAGACCTCCATCTAGGAGACAAAGTCACTTAACCACTATTTTGAAGTTGTTGGTTGATATAATGGTTAGACTCATTGAATCATCATATATACCAATATTTACAAATCAGATAAACTCTAAAGAGAACAAAATTTCTAAGAGAGAAAATCCTCATAAAATTTAGATGATATGGTAACTCATTAGTTTACCCTAATTTAATCTCATGATGAGAAAAAAATATATGATCTAGTAGTCAAACATTGTTGTCTTGACTATTCAATCACTCTTTAAAAAGGAAAAAATCAATATTTGACACCAAATCTCATAAGTATTATCGTATACATGTCTTCTCATTTTTTTTACTTTTTTCATTACTTCTATGATGATACTATAATACACAAATTTCCTTCTGAGAAATTATCTCACTCATAAGTGTCAAATTGTGTTAGAAAAAATAGATATCATCAGCTTCAATTATATTTGATAACTAGTACCATGACATATAAAAAAAATTTATTGGTAGTAAGTGAATATTTACTATAAACACAACTCTAAATGAGATTAAATCATCTTACCGTGTGACACTTTTTCTTTAGTGATATTAACTCACTATAAGGGAATATTTTATAGTGAGTGAATTTAATCATGTATTTGTGATAAACTATCGAGATACTTTTTCTTTAGTGGTTAAGATGACATTTGTACAAATTTTTATTTTGCTGACAATATCTCATAGATTAAAAATACATCAACTAAAAATGAAAAATATATTTTTATAATGACCTTGAGAAAGAGATACATATAGAGTAGTTACTTGGGTTTTGAGCAATACAATTATAGATAGTTTACATATTTTAAAAAAATTATATAGTCTAAAATAACCACTGGAAGCTTAATTTATAATATTTTTATAGACATTTATCTTATTTGATGTATATATGTTTTATATATTTTTCTTTATTTTTTTTTGAATTAGGCCTCATGATAAAATAATATTTTGATTATTTAAAATGACCAGTTAAAAATCACTCAACTTAAAAATATCTTGTGACCACAATGCCAAATGAACAATCTTATAAAATTCAAATATTTTCTTAAGATTGAGATAGCTTAATTTAAGAGAGATATTATCTTATCATAAATGAGATATGTACTTGATACTTTATTATGGATTTGATATTTGGGTTGTATTACAACTAATGCTCCCATTGAATCAAATAATAATTTTATCTCTAATGCAACACTTCAGTGACTACTATTTACAAAAAAAAATTATTAAAAATATTAATTATCTAAATATTACTCTAACCTGATATAGTTTATTCTAAGAAAAGTATTGTATTATCATAAATGAGATATGCACTTAATACTTTTATATGAATTGGACATTTAAATATAGCATATTAAAAATATTAAAAATATTAATTATCTAAGTATTATTCAACCTGATATAACATATATAATCAACATAATTAGATAATTCATATGTTCTCATCGAAAATTCATCTAGACGTAACTCTTTCAACTAAGACATGATTATAGGTACTTATAGTTGGTCGATCATTTAAATTCAAATTAAGCATCAGCTTGCACCAAGAAAAAATTTATGATATAATTTTATATTTTTTTCTTGAATGTAATCTTATCTCCACATATATATAAAAGACAAATCTATTTTGAGATCTAATATAGAGTCAATTCAAAATGATGACTATAATTTACAAAATACTTTGATTGTGATATCTACTCAAGAGATTAGGTATTCACTACCTTCCCCTATTATTATTTTTGTATGATAGCTAGACAATAAGGTATATAATCTCAAAATTAATATTTCATGAGCAAACAAAACATATAAAAAATAGATTATTTCTTGCTTAAAAAGAAGATACAAGATGAGACTATTACTAGAACACATATTCAGATATCAAAACAAGTAAACATTTTTAGGAAAAACTTGAATAAATACCAATTTATTTTTTTTCCTCCAAGCTTGATATTCTAGACTTGCATGCACCAACTTCAAAAGGAATATTATAAATTACAATTATACATTTTGTACTTGTATTTTTTTTATAAATGTTATGTCATTATTAATGGGTGCGCCCAAATATGGACTACTTGAATCCATTAACTCATTATAAGCATTGCTTGTTATTTTTACATTAAAAATATTCAACTTATTGTATATTTTGTTTATGTAGTTTGAAGTTCAATAGTAATGAATTTCATGGATGTATTGTTACTCTATTAAAATTCATAAGTACATCCAATAATTTGTTGTATATCCCATAAAATTCAAAAAATACAATCTCCACAATGTTGAGTGTAAATCTCAACATTGATCCCTACTATATTTTGATCTTACATAGTGAGGAAATGCCACTCCAACTCTTAATCATGCTATACATGTCAATAGTACTACCCATAATAAAGATAAATACAAAAAAAAAATCTCAATTCAATGTATATTCTACAAGAGAATGAGTTATACCAAATACAAAAAAGTATTTCCAGAGGCAATGTTATGAGATTTACACAATATTGAGAGAAACAAATTAACTATCGAACTATCTATGGATCCTCACATAATTCATCCACTATGCTACTTAAGAATCATGAATTATCAACACAAAAACTCTTATCAAAGACAAGAATAGTCTTTTTTTTTTCTTTTCTTAGATATTACTGATTATCTCATTTATATTAATACTTCAGAATCATATATTATTCACACAAAAACTCAATTATTAATAATATTCATATTATTAATAAGCATGTCTTATCCACTATTATTTTTATTTTATTCTGAAAATACTATTATAATTAATAAGTCTTCCAAAATCATTAGGCATGATAATATTCAGCTTTAATTTTTACTTCACCATGTCATACTTAATTCTAATTATTTAGTTGGTTTCTTTTATTAGAGTTGTATTTCTACAAAACTCAACTATAATTTTATTTTTATTTTTGTTGATATTTGTTTGTAAAATTAAAAAACTATATAACAGACTTCATTTGAATTTGAGCAAAATAAATTGTATGATTTCTCTATGATAAAATTTTATATTTTATATGTTTAAGTGTATTTGACTATTTACTTGTATATTCTTAGCTTGGTCATACATTACTAGCAAAATTGAAAATATTATATTTTAATCTTAATAATATTTTTAATCTAAAACAAGAACTTCTTATCTTGAACATCAATATAATATAAGCAATAACTCAATTTATCTGATATATAGATATATAAGAACCTAGTAAAGATACAACTAAAAAAGACTTTATATAAATAATTAATTTTGTTGACTAATGCTCACACTATACATGAATATATCATTTTTGTGATAGATTACAAGTATACCTATAAAATAATAAAAAAATAATTTAATAAAAATATTAAAAAATAAGAAATAATAAAGTTTTAAAATATATTTCAGATCGATTCAAGATTAAATATATGAACAACAAAATTATATATCAAACTTTTTGTACCAACAAACTCCAACAGGATAGGATTATTTAAAAAAAAAATACATAATTAATTGAGATAACTCAGAGACTTCTACAAGAAGTCTCTGAGTGCTCCATAATATTTTTGGAAAAATACAATTTTTATCATACTCTACCTAATTAATCAAGAGTTTCTTCTTTTATTTCTTAGTGTATACCCACTTATATGTGTTTTTTCTACTCTGGATATTAAATTGGAGATCATGTATGTCATTATCTGACTAGCAAAGTAAAATATATTAAAAAAAATGAATATCCAAACTCATTGAGAATATATCAGAATTAAAATATCTCACATGTAATTGTCATCATCACATCCAACTCGATCTCTATACTAGATGTAGCAGTATCCATTGGGTAGGGCAACCTGAGTCGGGCCCACAATACAACCTAAAAAAACTACGTCAAATATGAAATGGCATGACCATGAGTTGTAGTTGCCCTACATGGGGGCCAATACACAACACAACGCATGTCAAATTGGGCTGAGGAAATAGCCCAAATGCCAATGCACTACACAACAAGGTGCATTCGGCAAGACCAACAAAAACATGCATGGCACAAGCATTGCACATGAATGTTCATGCTAATTTTTTTTAATATGGGTCTAAAGCTCATGCACCTATTTAAATAATAGTATATTGAATGAGGCACATACAAGACCATTTTGCCTTTACAATGACTAGGGTCCAACAAGACAAACAACAAAACAACATTGTATGTCATTGTTATGTCGAGTTAGGTAATATAATATTAACAAAAATTTTAAAAAACATATACATCAACCATTGAATTTCATTCAAATAGCTATGGGCAGAAATCCAATGACTTTGAACTTTTATTATTTTAATTTAAAAAAATATTATTTTAATTATAAAAATTATTTATAACTAAAAAACTAGTATTTATAATTTTGCATACTCTAATTATAATATATTACCCTCTCTCTCTCTCTCTCTTTCTATTTCTCAACTCTTAACTTTCTATTCTCTAAATTTTCTAGGCTGAAGCAGTGACTACGATACTACATTACTATTTATTATATTTTTTAAATATTTATTTTAATCATATATAAAAAATAAAAATGTAAATTAATATTCACATATGAGCCTGGTAATTACAGATTTATGATTTTTATGTTCGAATTTAGACTAGTCTAAATTTGTTAAATGCACACATTAAATTTTTTAAATTTTTTTGCTGCATAATTTTAGAATAGATAGAAAACACTATTAAATATTATAAAATTAATTTAGATATTAACAAACCAATAAAAAGGTTGTAAGACTCAATCACCTAAAAATTCAAGGAATAAATAAATATTCATAGACTATGCTCACTATAAAATTATTAAAAAAATTAAAACTTTTAAGGACATCAAAATAAGATTTGATACAATGCATATATTATAAAAATTATATAATTTTATAAAAGTATTGATAAAATTGAACAACTTTAAAGACACCAATAATACATAAAATAAAATACATTGGATCTCAAATTAAACCAACGAAGCAAGGCATCTTTGAATTTATATCTACTTCAAGTTTGAAAACCCCATTCAATTACAATAATAAGTTTGCAAATAAATACAAGATTTTATTTATTGCTAGCTTGGATCTTACATTTAAAATTTTAGAATATTCTAAGCTAATTTATTAAATATATAAATATTTTCATCCCACTTTTCATAGAATTCAGAATATAATCTAAAAGAATAACATAAAAAATTATAAAATAAAAAAATAATTAGTTATTAATTAACTTAAAACACAAATTGAAGTAGCTTCAATGACATCTAACATTTAAACTAGTTACGATGACAAAATATTCGTATGTATTATTATTCATTTTGTTTATTCTAACTAGAGACTAAATAAAAAATAATATTATGAATTCATGAAATTCTTCATCCATGTCATAACACTATCATATATGAGTGTCTATCAAAAATTCATAAGAAAATATAAGATACAAAATAAAATATTAAGCAGAATATTTAATAAAACTTTAAATAATAATATGATAATAAATATTTTTATAGAATCATTAGAGATAATCTTTTAATAAATATTTTTCATTTTAAATATATATATTACATAATAAATATAATAGTATAAACTAACTTAACAATTATTTCCTTCTCATTTAAACAAATACATAATACAAAAAAATATATATATTAAGACATCTTGTAAGGTAAATCATTAGACCTCAAAATAAAAAAAATCTAACTAGATGCTAAATATCATTAAAATTCTACATATCTAATATTATATTCGTATGTTAACTATTTATATCTAATATCTGACTATATACATAATAAAATTAGTGATAATAAATAACAAATCATACTGAAATATTTATGATATATATTATATATAGGTGTATATGCAATATGAATAATATATTTAATTAATATATAAAAAACTAATATTTTAGAGACATTATTATTAAATTAATAATAAAATATTTATAATATTGATCATATATTTCATCTTTTTATTAATTATTAATATGTATACATCTTAGGATTAAAATAAAATGGGTAGAAAACACTATTAAATATATATTTACTTGCAAAAATTAATCACATAAACAAAAGAGAATGATTTATAGATAATAAATAATTTATTTAATTATTACAGAATTAAATATGATAATTTTAGTGAGCTTTCAAGTATAACGATAGACACAAACTCCATATTCAAATATGATAACTTTTTCAACTAGTTAGTAATTACTATTTAATCGTATTCCATAAAATCCTAAAAAAATTGATATGTTAAATTAATAGAAATTATATGAATCAAAATTTTCTATGCAATCTAAAATGTCATTTAACCTACTAATATCTTTAACGTCTATAATTGCATCAAGGTCTATTTTTCTGTGATCATATATATAACATTGGATAGGAAAAATATAATACATACACATATTATTCAAGTTATATCATACTTACAAAATTAAAAGGATGGATGAATGATCTTTAAGATAAAATTAAAGAGCAGCAAATAAGTAATGATAATACAGAAATTTAAAAAAAACTGACATTAATATTATATTTATGTTATTGGTATTGGCATTGCACTAGGATGCATTATTTTCAATTTTTTTGTATTTTTTGTACACAGATAGATTTTTATTTTAAATATGAGTTGTAGTATTTTTTTTTATTATATTTGTGTACATTAATTTTCATACATATTAATTGTGACGTACAATTTAATTTAAAAAAATATTTTAATTTTTATAAAATTACACACACACACAGAAAAAAAATTACAATAATTTGAGAATTATAAATTAAGAGATAATCAAAGGCTCTACAACTAAGGTGGAATACCCTAGTTAAGTCTAGGCAATAGACCCCTAAGGGATGGAAGTGTCATGGGCTAGCTTGGCTACTAGTAGTCAATAGCCTACTAGACTGGCTACTAGCAAACTAGGCCAAATGGCAATAGAGTAGCAAGTAGCCTATTGGGTTAGCGATTAGCCATGAGCTAGGCTAGGCATGAAATCTTTCCTAGCCTGATCATACAAAGAGTGAACCAACTGATCCAAAACAAAAATAGCATGTCATGTTTTAAATGTGGGACAATGAGCCCTATCAAGCCTCACTTCTGTGTTGAGCCACAATGATGGGCCACCATGTCCTACATGGCATGGTGGTCAAACTGGAACTAAAATAATTAAATTGTACTAATATGACATAGCCTAGTGGATATCACCAACCAAATATCAAAATTAATATCTATCACTTCCATGTCTAAGAGACAATATTACCTCCAAAAATAAAATATAAAACTTATTGTAAATCACTTCTCAATATAATTTAATATTCAAATAAAATCTAAATATTTATTTAACTATTAATACTCGTGATCGCTAAAAGAGACATCAAATTCTTGATGTTTCATCACATAACTCAATATGCAAAAAATTACATCAAAGTGAATTTTCTAGAAAAATTTAAAAAATAACTAATTATACTAATTAAATAAACTATATATGAATTATAATCTAGTAATAATCATATAATTAATCTTTTATATAATTTTTTTATAAGCAGCTAAATCAAATATAAGAATCACATTAAAAAAATAACTAATAGTCTAATCAATCAAAATATCTATTAGAATACAACTTAAAAAATCAACTTTTATAAGAATATTAACTACATATATTCTATAAGACAAAACAATCAATTTACTAGTGTAGGCCACTTATATGTCAATAAAATAAATAATACTTTCAAGGTATTTCATATGAAATTATAATGAAATTGCTCCTTAAGTTAGATAATTCTCAACTCAATAATTTTCATAATCAAAATATTAACTATTTATGCTTTAAGCAATATTATTTTACCATCAAAATTTTTTTCAAAAAAAAATAATTCGGATGCAGTTGTATGAACTAAACAAAGTGATTATCTGTAAAAACCTCACAGACAAAATTCTAAGTAACTATCTCTAATCATATAGTACCTTTCATAACCTGTAAACTACATTTAACTATGTTGATCAAAACTCAGGTTGTTCCATATATATCTCCTAATCAAGATCACCATAAAAAAATATTATTCAAGTCTAATTAATATATCCTCCATGTATAAAATAATGCTAAAGAAATAAAAATTCATATAAAAGTCTTCTTGACTACTAAAAAGAAAATATCTTAATAATCTATATTAAATATCTGAATAAATTCAAACGTTATAAGTATCACATTAAAATAATATAATTTCACATCTAAACATATCTTCACAATGAATACTCACATACAACCACCAACAACACATCTTCCTAAAAAACTTAATATAAGTTTTAAAGTCTCATTAAAGTAAAGTATATTTATATTTTTTTACATAGCTTATCAACATGAGCAGGATAATATCTTAAAATGAAATTTAAGTATCCTATTACAACCAAAAAAAAAAATTAACAAATGAAGCAAATCAAGGAAGAAAAAGAAAGTAATTATACAAACATGACCAACATACAATAAATATGACCAACATAAGGTAAACGCAAGTATCCTAATACAACCAACAAGCTCATATATAAACAACATGTGACTCTCTCCTAAATGGAGATGCAAGCAGGACAACAAAGGAATATGAAAAAATAACAGATCAAAATATATTTTATGAATTCTCAATCTTCATAATCTCTTTAAAAAATAACTCTTGCCAAAAAAAATAATAATATCAGTACTCGTTAAAATCCTACTAAAGTCTAGAAAAAAATATTTTCTTTTTTTAAATATTAAAGTAACCAAGAAAATCACATATCATAACCCAATGCATCATCAAATCATATTTTGGATAAAGATTAATACAAAATAAATACTTTCAAAAACTATGTGAAATAAGTTAAATAAATTTGCTCTTGAATACAAGATTTAAAATGGCATACGCTATGTAAGACTCCTGCCAAATAAAATTGTTTGAGTTATTTTAATAAAATATTTATTCTTCTTTTTTTATAACAATATTCTATTTAAGTATGCCAAAATAAGAGATATAGTACATGATCTTGTGATTCATAAAATAATTATTAAAATTGCATAACATATAATCTTAAAGTATTATCACTTTTTATTTTTTATGTTTTTATTAAATTAATTTTTTATCATTTTATGAGATAACTAAAGAATAAAAAACTAGCATATGCCAAGAAAAATCAACTACTAATATATCTATATTGACACTGATAAGAGAAAACTTTTTATGCATTATATCAATAAAAATATAAAAATTCTTGAATCTTTCTTAATTTTTATCTCTATTAAATTCTCATATGTCTGAGTATATCAGATCCAATAATTTCTTACTCACACCAGCTTAATATTCAGAATAAAAAAATCTATTATATTTTTCTAACTAGCACGTATCATACTACAAGATAGGAATACTAATTACATTAGATATAATATTCTCCACTTGACCTGTAATAAGTGACCAAGTCAAGTATGCACAAAAAATCATATCGTAAAAGAAAAAACTTATAATCTATAACAAGACCCAAAAAAATATTCATAAATTTTCTAATCATACAAAAAAAAAATATTATCATAAGAAAAAATAAAATCAAAAGTAATTTGACAAAAAATACATCTCACATGTAAGTTTTCCATATACAATGACTTTTGAGAAAATTGTCATATATAATGACATTTAAAAACATATCATTAGTTGTGATAATATTCAATGAATAATCAAAAAAAATGATGAAAATAAAATAATTATTAGTAATATGAGTAATGGGGCATATGTCGACAATTCATTAATACTTAAAAAATAAAAAAGATTTATTATTGTCTTAAAAAAGTATTTTATATATTCATCTCTATAAACTTTTATGGTGAATAAACTACATAAAAACTCTTAAATGACTCTGATTGTCAGTTCGTCTCAATACTCTATAATTCTCTTGGCCCCTAACCTGGAAATAATGATTTATAAATTTCTCAAATGTATCTTTTCTCCCTATAATATATGCACTATAGAAAAAATATATTATGTATGCATACTAATATCATATCACAACTTCTCCAAATTAACACCAAGAATGAATTGGTATCATTCACAATCATTGTTCAAAATTATATTGTCAATTCTTTTATTTCTTCACTCACCGATTGTGAGTGCCAGCCTAAAATTTGTATTACCATACATTTATACTATGCAGCATTTAAGGCAGATTGACACACAAGAATTCGGCATGCTTGTTTTTTTTTTGGCAGATTGACACGTGAGACAAAACCCTACTGTGCAAGACAAAAAAATAGGGGAGAAGCAGAGGGGACGCACCCCAAGTGCACCTTTTTCTATACGGGAATTACACAGCAATTACTATAGCATGCAATGCACACATGCATTATGTTGTTATAATGTACATTTTCTTTTTCTCTAGAAACCCTAAGATTTTACTCCACAAGATTTTGGCTCAGACACCTTGTTAAAATATTTAAGCCAAAATCCACAAAACATACAATAAAATTCTATAGAAAAATGTATATGAGTAGCCTATATATAGTTGGTTCGTTAGATTGGGACAGCTCACGAGATAAGTATTTTCATCCATGATAAAAAAAATGAACAAGAAAACTACAAACTGAATCGAATATTTATAAAACACCAACAAAACGGTCTGAATGGTTTCAATTTCACTAGTGATCTGTATCAATGGATAGAACATTGAAATAAATTCTAACTTAGAAGAATTATTATTCACCATATTAATAAAATTTGCAGATCTCTAATATCACGTTGAGTAAATAATAAAGAAAAAGAGGAAATAAGAAAGAGCAACACAAAATATGTCACAATCTACAAATGTGCATCGCTACAATATTTATAATAATTACAAACTCTAGTTTGCATGCATCATAAATGAGCACTTTAAAAATATAGACAACTCAACACAGAATAAAAATAAATAAATTATACATATATCAAACAATTTTGATTTTGATTGTAAATTTTTTTGAAATACAAATTTTCTGAATCAAATTCGAGAATACTTTTAAAAACTCAGCAAAGTATCAAGGCAGAATTACTTGGCACACACCTTTTTCTCAATCATGCAAAAAATTTTTGTTCTATCTTCAGTCATCCTAGATCTCTCAATAGACTCGAACACAATTTTTTTAAGTTTCTGTAATTTCAAGGCTCTGTCTGGCATCTATGACACATTCAACAAAGCAAACCAGCATCACAGAGAAAATTGTTGTTCATTCATCAACACTTAAATGAAAGATAAAATGCCTTGGTTTCATACAGAATTCAAGGTTGATTTGATTAACTTCTTCAATCTCATCTTATGCCCAGCACCTTTTGCAGGAGGGCCATTTTTTCTTTTCTGATGCCATTACTAGATGAAGTGCACAATTTTCTTCTCTTCGAGGGACATTTTTCATTTTCAAATTCTTTGTTGGCATAAGAAGCATTAACTTTAAGTGTCCCATTCATTTTCTGTTTATTTGCCTGCTCACTTTTGGGCAATTCTACACTTGAATTGTTTTCTGCTGGACCACTTACATGCAGAAATGATACATTTTTTTCATTAGATTGCAGCTTAGAAGCAATAGAAGCTCTAACCTTTGTCAGGTGCTTCTTCCCAATACCATGGAGTAGCAATGTCTGTTTACTAGAAGCCTTAGTGTTGCAGAGCCTGCAACAAAAAAATTGTATGAGAAAATTTTAAACAAATAATTCAAAACAGCCAATATATAAATCTTAAAAAATTTTAAATAAAAAGTTTTAAAACTTGATCTTATGAAAAATCATGAAAACTAGTCAATATTGCATGAGCACTAAGAAATTCTTCACAGAATGTTATAAAAAGGAAAAATGAAAAAAAAAGACTGGACTCTAATTGAATGATTATTTGAATTTGGATGGAAAACTCACAAATTGAACAAAATCTTTGAACAAAATCATTAAAGCAAATCTAGTTGGAAGTGAAAATAAGCATGTGTAAAACTCATGGCACACCTACAAAACCATGGTGGCCGTTCGGAAAGCCCAACTTTTATATCAACATCTGGTTTTTGTTTTGTATCATTGTTATTCCTAGAAGCTGCACTCTTGGAAACCTTACCCTGACCCTTTGGACCATATTTTCCCTAATCACAAAAAACATCACACAATTACAAGCACAAAACATTATTGAGATACACAAAGGAACCTTTGGTAAACAGGATTGTCACAATTGAAGATGAAGATTGAAACAAGGATCATACCAAGCCAGATAAGACTAGCAAATAGAGAGAATGAGAGAGATCCATTTGCTACAACATAGAAAGGAAACTCCCTTTTATGGATGAGGGGTAAATGCATTAATTTAATATGGTTGTATTCTGCCTACCATATTGATAATAAATATCATTCGGAATACAACTTAATGGCATCTAGAATGATAGATTTCAAATGAAGGCCACGTGCATTATGAGAACAATGCATGGTGAACCTCACTAGGTCATGCCGTGTTATGCTGGGTTAAGGAGATGCACCTTAATAGTAGACTACTACTATTAAGAATTGAAATATAAACACACCCAGTGTGTGCTAGCACATTTAATTTAGATGTAGGGCAACTTAAACACTGAGGTATTAAGAATTTGTTACACACCACACACCCACACACAATGACGACATGGCCGTGAAAGAAGCAATTCCAAATAAAGTCTACTAAAGACCAGATTTAATAAAATTAAAGATGGAAGAACTCTGCTCCATAATACCTACCCAAAAAAACTACAAATCCCACAAAAGCCTGTGGATTTTGCACCAACTGATGATTGACAAAAATATTAAACATGAAGTCTATAAATCATAGTTCATTGCTTCTTTTCACACACATAAAACAAGGTTGAAGAACCGTTGTCATGATTAGCGCTCCACAACCCAACAAGCAAGTATATAAGAAAATAAAATAAGTTCAATCAATGAATCACCAATAACCTCACTCAAGTTGGTGAATGATGGCTTCAATATAATCAATATTCTCTATACAGTTGATCAATGACAATTTGGCACTTCCCTCGTGTAGAGAAAAAATGCAAGAATTTCTTGACACTCTGATCTTAAAATGGGAGCCACCTAGTCCTAGCCAGGACTGCGGGTGCGGGACGCCAGAGCTGGGTGTGAACTCTGACCCCAACTGTGCTTACAGACCGTGCCACGGGCCACCGTGCCGTGCCGGGGTCAGGCACGGCACGAGGCACGGTTGGCCTCGGCAGGGAACGGAACAGGTTGTGCTTACCCGGGCACGACACGGGGCCCTGGATATTCCCTGCCAGGCCGGCCCAAGCACGACCGGCAGGGCTGCCTGGCCGTGTTGACACATCTATCTAGAACTTTTGTTTGGGCCCGTACCGTGCGAGCTAACCAGGGCCTCATGCTGGGCAGGCATGGCTGTTACCATGGCCCAAAGGCACGGTTCTTCGGCGTTACCCAAACCATGTCGTGCCCCCAAGGCCGGATCTCAGAAATAAGTAGGTGTTCAGACGACCGGGGAACAGTCCGCATCTGAACTTCCCGAACAATCATACCGACCACACCGAGCATCTCGTTCCAACACATTCTAGAAGCTGAAGCTTTTTAAAATTTATGACTATTGGAGCGGTTCGATGGCCGAACAGACCCAATGATTAAAAAAATTCATGTTTTAAGCCATTGGATTTAGCCCCAATGGCTCGGGGCAGAAATCTGACGGAAATCGTAATCAGCCCATTTATAATATAAAAAAAAGTTTAAAAATGATTTTTTATAAAAAAAATATATTTTTGAAATATATATATATATATATATCTTCTCATTCTCAAATATATATCCATTTTATATTATCTATCTATTTCTAGTATTATTCATCCTCTCTTGTTTATTTTTATATCTCCTTTTGGTTTTGACTTTTAGAACTCGGGTGCGGGTTACCGATTAAAGTGCGGACATAATAAAGCAAATGAGATTTTACGTATTAAGGATAAATTAATAAAAATAAAATTTTTAAAATTTTATTTAGTTTAGTTTTTTTTAGTTAAGAGTTTTAGTTTAATTAATATAAATTAATATTTAATTTTAAAAATAAACTTTATAATATAATTAATAAATTAGTAAAAATTAAAATAATAAATAATAATTTTAATAACAATAATAAATTTATTTAAACATAAACATAAAAACTTTTAATATGATAATATAGCCCTATGAAAAAATCCGAGGTTGCCAAAACTTTATTTTTTCGGTCACCTAGACCCAAGCATCTAAAAATAAAAAACAAGAAGAAATTAATAATTTAGACTCACTTTAATATTATACAAAATAAAATTATTAGTGATGCCGATAAAAAATCAGCACAATGCAAATATTAGACCTTAAAAGATGTCGAACAATGCATTAAAAAATATGATATATTAGATCATAGATAAACCCACCTCAGTAGTTAGGTATTTGAGGTTGGATCCAATTTAACCTCTATGTTGACTCTTTTCATATACCACAACAAATTAGGAAGAGAATGAATGACAAAACTGATCATCACAATAGATCTTCCAATTAAAGTTCAAAGATCTAAAAGAAATCAATATCATACAAACTTATTTTTAGTATATATAACGTGGGATTCCTATGTCAACATCTATGAAGACATATTAAAAAATTATAACTTATAAAAAGAAATAATAATTAATAAATTTAAGTAATATAGAAAAGTGTTATCATGATATCCAATATCTAGACTAATCATGACGATGCATCTATGTATGTCTCTCATTGACTATATAAATTATAAATGGACACTAAATAAAAAAATATTAAGATTTTTAGAGATTCATTTTCTCATGATGACACGACTATTTATAAGTACATACTGAGAATCTTTAGAGAATCTAATATTTAAAATAAAAATATATAATATCACATTCAATACTATATCTAACAATGAAATAGGCATTAACAAATTTATTAGTACTATTAGAGATGGGTTATTATTAGAAATTTTTTATATTAGATGCATGTGTTAAATTATTAACCTAGTGATACAAGTGGGGATTGTAAGTTTTTTCCTTACTTAGAAAACATACGTAACTCACTAAAATTTTTGCATACGCCTCCACAAACACAAGAGTTTGGTAGTCTTTGTTTATTTACGAGTATGAAGAAAAAAAAATTCTAATCATATATGAAACACCATTAGAATTACATATACTTTATGTTAGAGTCATGTGTTAGATACAAACACGTGATATCCATACTATGTCAATAGTAAGAGATACGAATTTATTATTAATAATACTGACTAAATTACAAGAATTTCATTTATAAAATTTTCTGAAGATTTTTTTATGATACGACAAATATGTATTCGTCAGTTTATATTCTCACCACTTGCATGCACTCAGTTTAGAGATGGCCTGCATTTAGTAATATACTAGTCCATCATTTCATCTCTTTATTGTCTGGCTGCTTGTATGGACCCTAATGTTAATATAGAAAAGATAAAAAATATGTTGACATATATATTCTCGTACATTAACCAGGAACACCAACCTGAAGGATTCATTTATGAGAAATTAACTGAGCTATTACATACTATGTACTAGGTATGATTATAGTAGTAGTCAGGCTTAAGGTACGAACATGAATATCATATTCGAAAATGATAACTTTTCCATTCAGTTAGCGAGGGAGAAGCAACTGGATAGCCCGTCAAATAGAAGTGAGATGTCTCAATATTTAAATATCAATTATTACTCAATCTTATCACATACAAATAAAAAAAATATTGAAATTTTACAATAGTAAAAATCATGAGTCCACCTATCCCATGATGTCTAAGATGACATGAATCTACTAACTGCTTCAATGTCAAGCATGACATCAGATTTTACTTTTTCTGTTATAATGAATATGATTTCAGATAGAAGATCAAGATTAAGATTAAATATTATTGAGGTCTTAGCATGTATGAAGTATTGAGAGGATTCTAGCTTTGACATCCAAGATCGTGCTGCAACTACAACAAAAGAAAAATAGTTAATTGTTAATGATTTGTGGGATTTTAATGATGACTGATATTGAGCATATTATACTACATACAACCTGTTGTTAGTGATACTATCATATGCTTACAAGATTGGTCATTTTTAGATTATGTCTTTATTTTTATCATTTGAACTTGTTTTTTTTATTATTATTTTATTCTTTATTTATTCAAACAATTACTTACAGGATTGATGTTTTATATTTGAGTTTATTTTTGATATATTAATTTTTATATTTTAATGATTTAATCTTTTTTGTTATTTTGCAATTTATGTGTTTTAAGTTGAATATTGACTTTTGACTTGTGATAATAATTTTATTTTTTTTTTGTATTAATTTTATTAATTAATTAATTTAGTATTAAAATTTAAATTTTGAAATATATGTAAAGTTTAGGATAACTCAATTCTGAACGAGCCGAAATGGCAATACTGGCAAGTCCAGGCACAGTCCGGCCCAAACCAAGTACTAGTCGAGCATGTAAATCAAGCCAGGCCGGTAGTTCTCAAATCATGTCGTCTTTGGCATGACATGGTTTGGCTACCAAAAAATGGGCAAAGCTAGCCCAGCCTAGCCCATTTGACACTTCTAGCTGTGTGTGCTTGTCCACAGCACAAATTGTGTGTTTTATGCCTATAAATATTTCTGCAGTGCCAAGGTTCATTTTGACACTACACGACTAGCACACCAGTTCATGCAGGCCAAACCTAGTCCACATTCATTTCATCATGTGTCGGTCATGGTCCTAAAAAATAAAATCCTCATTTTAGAGGTGTGTGTGCCTCACACGCCCCTAATTTTTATATTAAAACCTAGCTGAACCTAACCAATGTTGAAGCGACCATATTAAACATTTTTTTAAATAAATTTTTTTATTTAAATAGATGTGCTAAGTGCAACGGTAAAAAACCATGTGTCTTGGTCACGTGTCACGCGACATGATCACGTGACCTACTTGTCACCCTTGTGCATGTGAATGACATGCCAAAAAAACATTTCAAAAATTCACATGTGGAAGCCCATCCGACCATTGGATTTTAACTCCAATGATCTTGAACAAAATCATGTGGAAAAAAAAATTATCCAACTAAAATATAAAAAATAAAAAATATATTTTTACTTTTGAAAAAATCTATAAAAAATATCTGATGTTTTTTTATTCTTCACCTCAACTAAGACTCTTTTTTTTCGTTATTATAGCACAATTTAATACCACAAAAAAAATTAAGTTTCCATTTTTATTGAATTTAGAATAATATTAAAGAATATTATTTAAAGATTTATAATT
>JAREIK010003719.1:0-92471 GCA_029783825.1 Sapria himalayana
GATTTATGTATTCAGGGGTTTCGAGGTCTTTGAGCTTACTGATTTAAGTAAGTAAGCATTTAATGATCTATAGGTTTTATTTTAAAAATGAAAACAAAAATTTATTTTTATTATTTGTTCTGATTTTTAAGGTTCTAACCTTGAAAATATAATAATTTTTATATTTCTTTTCAAACGTAAATACTATATATATTATAATAATCATAATAATTATATATCATACAAATTTAATATAAACAATTTTATTGATAGATATTCTAATAATTATCAAAAAATAAATTAAAAATCTATTATAAATAAATTGATATTTCTTAAATATAATATCAAAACCTAAAATGATTCAAAATCAAAGCAAATATTTACTAAATAATAATTATTTGTTTTTAAATTTTATTCATTTTATAAGTTTATCAATTTTTTGATGAAAAATAATTTTTATAAATTATATTTTTTAACTCAATTTATTTTATAATTAATACATATATAAAAATAAAAAAACTAAACAATCAAAATGAATTTTTTAAATTATAATGAAACAAATAAAAATGAAATTTATTAATTAATTATATAGGGTATACCGATTAAAGGATTATTTATATAGAGATGTCGAAATTTTGTAGTTTAGTGATTTTATTGCTTTGGCATTTAATGGTGTATAAGTTTTATTTAAAATAGAATAACAAAGAAAAATATTTTTTTTATTTTTGGGTTACCTTTGAAAATATGATAATTTTAAAGTTTTTTTCAAAAGTGAATACAATATTAGTTATAGAATCATTATATTTATATATCATATAAATTCAATATAAACATTTTTATTGATAATATTCTAATAATGATCAAAAAATAACTTAATAATCTATTATTAATAAATAAATATCAAATAAAATATAATTACAAAACATATAATGATTCAGAAGCAAAGCAAAATATATTACTATACAATAATTTTTTGTTTTGAAATTTTTTTTCATTTAAAATGTTTATCTATAATTTATTGATGAAAAAATAATTTATATAAATTATATTTGTGTAACTTAGATTATTTTTTGAATTAATATTTATATAAAAAAAAACAAATAAATAATTAAAATGAATATTTAAATTTATAATTCAAAAAATGAGATTTATTATTTATTATTTAGGGTATCCCAGTCTAATTTAAATTAGATCTGTCTTACTAAGAATTTCTTTTGTATTTAATCTTTCTATAAAAATAAACTGAAAATTAATTAAAATAAAAATTTAAAATTATACAAAATAAAAATTAAAATGATATTTATGATTTATTATTAATGTATACTAGTTTAATGGTTTGAGTATTTAGAAGTTTTGTCTTTTGGGAGTTTAGTGATTTAGGTTTTTAGGCATTTAGTAGTTTATAGGTTTTATTTAATCAATAAAATAACAAAAAAAATTGTAATTTTTTCTCATTTTCATATGTTATAACCTTTGAAAATATAATAATATTTAAAATTTTTTGAAATGTGAATACAATATTTAGTTATAATAATATTAGTAATTATATATGATATAAATTCAATATAAATAATTTTATTGATAGATATTATAATAATGATCAAAAAGTAAATTAATAAACAACTAATAATTAGATAGATATTAATTAAAAAAATATTTTAAAAATCCATTTTGATTCAAAATTAAATTAAAATATATTACTGGATAATAATTTTTAATTTTTAAATTTTTACTTCTTTTATAAGCGTATATATTTTTTTTTGATTAAAAATAAATTATTTAAATTATATTTGTCACATTCATACTTTATTTTGTAATAAATATTTCTATAAAAATAAACCAATAAATAATTAAAATGAATAATTAAAATTATAATAAATAGAAATAAAAATTAGATTTATTAATTATTAAGTAGTTTATTGCAGTTTAATGGTTTATGTATTTTGGCATTATGAGGTTTAGGAGTTTACTGATTTAACTGTGTATGCATTTAGTAGTTTATTGGTTTTATTAATAAAATAAAATAATAAAAAATCTATTTTTATTATTTTTTCATATTTTCAAAGGTTATAAACTTTGAAAATATAATAATTTTTAAATTTTTTTTAAATGTGAATACAATATTTAGTTATAATAATCATTATATTTATATTTCATATAAATTCAATATAAATAATTTTTTTGATAAATATTCTAATAATGATCAAAAAATAAATTAATAATTTATTATTAATAAGATAGATATCAATTAAAATATAATTACAAAACCTAAAATGATTCAGAAGAAAAGAAAAATATATTACAATATAATTATTTTTTGTTTTGAATTTTTTTATGTTAAAAATTTTATCTATATTTTTTAATTAGACAAATATATAAATTATATTTGTGTAACTCAATTTATTTTGTTATTAATATTTATATATAAATAAACAAATAAATAATTAAATAAATATTTAAAATTATAATGAAAAAAAAATGATTATTTATTATTTAGGGATACCAGTTTAATTTAAATTAGATATATCTCTCTAATATTTTATTTTGTAATTAATATTTTTTATAAAATTAATTGATAAATTATTAAAATAAAAATTTAAAATTATACTGAATAAAAATTAAAAAGAGATTTATGATTTATTATTATTGTATACTAGTTTAATTATTTACGTATTTAGAGGTTTTGTCGTTATGAGTTTTAGTGATTTATGTTTTTAGGCTTTTAGTGGTTTATAGGTTTTATTTAAAAAAAAAATTTCTATAATTTTTTTAATTTTCATAGGTAATAACATTTGAAAATATAATAATATATACAATTTTTGAAATGTGAATACATTATTTAGTTATAATAATATTAATAATTATATATCATAATAAATTCAATAAAAACAATTTTATTGATAGATAATATAATAATGATCAAAAATTTAATTAATAAACTATTAATAAAAAGATTAAAATTAATTAAAAATATTTACAAAACCCAAATTGATTCAAAATTAAAGTAAAATATATTACTGGATAATAATTTTAAATTTTTAAAATTTTTACTTCTTTTATATGCATATATATATATATATATTATCCATTAAAAATAAATTATTTAAATTATATTTGTCGCACTCAGAATTTATTTTGTAATAAATATTTCTATAAAAATAAACTAATAAATAATTAAAATGAATATTTAAAATTATAATAAATAAAAATAAAAATTAGATTTATTATTTATTATGTATTATATTTCGGTTTAATGGTTAATGTATTTGGCATTACGGGTTCTAGGAGTTTACTTATTTAACTGTGTATGTATTCAGTAGTTTATAGGTTTTATATTAAAAATAAAAAAAACAAAAAAAATTTATTTTATTATTTTTTAATATTTTCAAAGGTTATAATAATCATTATATTTATATATCATATAAATTCAATATAAACTATTTTATTGATAAATATTCTAATAATTATCAAAAAATAATAAATAATCTATTATTAATAAGATAGATATCAATTATAATATAATTACAAAACCTAAAATGATTTAGGAGCAAAGTAAAATATATTACTATATAATAATTATTTGTTTTGAAATTTTCTTTTCTTTTAAAAAGTTTATCTATATTCTTTTGATGAAAATATTTATATAAATTATATTTGTGTAACTCAGAATTTATTTTGTAATTAATATTTATATAAAATAAACAAATAAATAATTAAATTTGAATACTTAAAATTAAAATGAAAAAATGAGATTTATTCTGTATTATTTAAGATATACCAGTTTAATTTAAATTAGATCTGTCACACTAATAATTTATTTTGTAATTAAATTATCTATAAAAATAAACTGATAAAGAATTAAAATAAAAATTAAAAATATACTGAATAATTAAATTAATTTATTTTGTTCCTCTCTCAACTCTAGAATGAGTGCTAAAGATCTAACCAACATAATAGGAGCTTTTACTTTATCTCTATTATGTCTCATCATAGTTGATGTTGAATCACTGGGCTATCAAAGGTAATTTAACTCATGTACGCTTACAGACTAAACCAAAGTTGTACCCCTATGTATTGAAATATCTAGTTGTTGAGGATGTTATTTATATTGATTATTGTAATCTATTCTAAAATATCTCTCATGCACACACTCAAAACAATTTTTTTAAAACATAGTTCACCTCTAAAAAAATAACCACCTTGTAGCCTATTAGAACAAACTAGCCCCAGGGGGGTTTGAGCAGGGCAAGAAGTATGGGCTCTCTTTCAATCAAGAATCAAAAGATTTATTTATTGGCATGTCTAAGCCTTTTTTTATATCCTAATGGATATGAAAAGTATCATTTCTTCTTTTATATTAAATGAGTTATGTATACAAGCTTACAATAGCCAAAAAAGGTGTAAATGAATCATATTCAAGGTATAAAAGTTTTAATCATTACTCAAAATATTTGTTTTGCATATTGACACTTGAGGTCACAAATCAAAGGAAAAGCCATAGTGTATAAAAGGTATAAAGGTAATATTTTATATTATTTAAAATTTTAAAATTTTATAAGGTAATATTTTAAAAGGTAAAATTAAATGTATTAAATTTAAAATGAGAATTATAAATAATTTGGAATGGGTGTATTAAAATGAATGGGTGTATTAATATTTAAAATTAATATTTATAAAAATGAGAATTATGAAAAAAAAATGAGATTTATTCTTTATTATTTAGGTATACTGGTTTAATTTAAATTAGATCCGTCCACTAATAATTTATTTTGTAATTAATATTTCTATAAAAAAAACTGATAAATAAATAAAATAAAAATTTAAATTATACTGAAAAATTAAAATAATTTATTTTGTTCCTCTTTCAACTCTAGAATGATTGCTAAAGCTCTAACCAAAATAATAGGAGCTTTTATTTTATCTCTATTATGTCTTATTATATTTGGATGTTGAATCACTAGGCTATCAAAGGTATTTGACTCAAGTATGCTAACAGACTAAACCAAAGTTGTACCCCTATGTGTTGAAATAGCTAGTTGTTGAGGATGCTATTTTATATTGATTATATGATTTCTTCTAAAATATCTCTCATGCACACACTCAAAGCAATTTTTCTAAAACATAGTTCACATCTAATAAACTAAAAACCTTGTAGCCTATTAGAACAAACTAGCCCTAGGGCTGTTTGAGCATGGCAAGAAGTATAGCCTCTCTTTCAATCAAGAATCAAAAAATTTATTTTATTGGCATGTCTAAGCCCCTTTTTTATATCCTCATGGATATGAAAATTATCATTTCTTTTTTTTATATTAAATGAGTTATGTATACAAGCTCACAATACCCAAAAAGGTGCAAATGAATCATATTCAAATGTATAAAAGGTTTTAATATTTGCTCAAAATATTAGTCTTGCATATTGACACTTGAGGTCACAAATCGAAGGAAAAAGCCATGGTGATATTTCCAATCCCAATAATTTTAGCTATAAAAAGTTATAAAGAGTAGTACTCGAGCTTTAACTATTTCTAGGGTCATGACTTTTGCTCTTGACGAATGTCCAAAGTTACAATCATTCCTAGTGCAATGACTTTGGAATATAAAGTTAAAATGCAAAAGCTATGGTCATATCTAATACTGTGACACAATATTATAGTGATTAAATATGTATTCATGATCATTCTTAGTGGCATAACAATATGTTCAACAGAGAGACACAAGTTATGGCATTTTCTCATCGATATGATTTTGTGTTCTAGAGACAAAATATACAATCATGACCACTGCTAATGCTACAATAATCTAAAGCAAGAAAGAGACTGAATCCATAACTCACCCCTTGAGTCATGACTTTGTGTTACATATACAAAAAGATAATCTATGACATTCCTAAAAGTTGTGAATTTCAATTTAAATTTAACACTTAGTCATTTGATTATAAAAGTGCAAAATATGAGATTTAGGATTTAGGGTTTTTGGGTTAGGGTTATAGTTTATGGTTTAAGGTTTAGGATTTAAAGTTTAGGGTTTATGGTTTTTTTGTTTTTTTTATGGAAAATACACACTTTATTTATAATTTAGGCACACAACTTACAAGATACTAAAAAGCTGACTAATTTAGGCCAGCCCGCCAAATCCTATGCACCTTAATGATTCTATGCATAAAATACATAAAAAACATAATGCCTAATAATTCCAAGCGTACGAATACAACTAAAATCACCCGGCATTCGCAGACTACAGAGTTGGCATTGAGTCATTATGCGAACTACGTCCTTTCCATTCGGATTTGTCCAAGCCTTTTCGAGGAACCTGAATGATGCACCATATTAAAACTATGGAAATATAAGAATGTGCATGTGTGTGACATGCAGCATCAAGCGGTTGCATATGTCATTCCTATGCAAAGGAATACATGTAAAACTGAATACCCATAAATCCACAAGTCCATATCTACAACACTTTGTCAATTTATTCTCACCTCTGAATTCCACATTAATTTGCTTCAATGATCCTCAAAAGAGTATCTATTGGGTTAGAATGCTTCCTCCTCGAGCTCCAAGAAGTGGGTGTATGTTGCACCGACAAAATATCAAAAAATATGCATGCATCGGTGTGCATGTGTGATGAGGTCCATCTCATAGTCTAAATATCTATGCATACAACCAAGTAAGAATACAAGTAAAATTACAAAATGCTATAAAGATGCGTCTTCTGCTACTAGGAATGCAGCATCGCCTAATGTGTATTTACAAAATGCATAGTGGGCCCCACTTAGAGATACTCATTGTCCAGTTGCTTTCATTGCATGCTACATAGAGAACATACAATATTGTGTGTGTGAGTATGTCATGATCCGTTTCTACAAGTACATGGTGCATACAAAGTTCAAAATACAAATAAGACTACAAACATAAAATACAAGTTTGAATCTTTCGCTCCCGTGTGGCTGGTATGGACTCCAATGCTTACTGGCCCTGCTTGGTGATGCTTCGGATTTTTCCAGCTCTCCAATTAATCATGGATTACCCGCTACTCCTGTTGGGCCATGTTGGGTGGCCTTCTATGCTGCCTGATATGGCTAGTGGGACCCACTCCTAGCTACTCCTGGGATTACTCACGACCACTTTGCTCGGTCTCGTCAGTTGTGTGAATGTTATCAACCCGGATTGCTAGTGGGGCCCTCTACAAGCTGGTGGCCCATACTTCTGGCTGCTTCGAACACTTGCTGGCCCCTCTAAATGCTACACCAAAATGGACAATAATATGTGCACGTGTGTACTGTGGTCCATTGGTATGTGTGTGTGGTGCAGTAGTATCAGAGTTTAAGAGTTTAGTAATTTAATTATTTAGGTATTTTGTGGTTTATAGGTTTTATTTAAATAATTAAATAACAAAAAAATTTTTTTTATGATTTTTTCTCATTTTCAATGTTATAACCATTGAAAATATAATAATTTTTATTTTTTTCAAATGTTAATACAATATTTAATTATAATAATCATACAAATTATATATCATGTAAATTCAATATAAATAATTTTATTGATCGATATTATAATACTGATCATAAAATAGAATAATAAACTATTATTAATATGATAAATATTAATTAAAATATATTTGCAAAACCTAAAATGATTCAAAATCAAAGTAAAATATATTACTAAATAATAATTTTTTATTTTTAAATCTTTGATTCTTTTTATAAGCTTATAAATTTTTTTGATGAAGATAAATTATTTAAATTATATTTGTCTCATTAATAATTCTTTTTTGCAATTAATATTTTTATAAAAATAAACTAATAAATAATTGAAATGAATATTAAAATTATAATGAATACAAATAAAAATGAAATTTATGATTAATTATTTAGGGTATACCGGTTTAAAGGTTTAAGTATTTAGTAGTTTAAGAGTTTAGTGATTTAAGTGTTTAGGCATTTAGTAGTTTCTATGTTTATTTAAATAATGAAATAACAAAAAAATTATTTTTCAAATTTTTTATCAATTTTGAAGGTTATAACCTTTATAAATATAATAATTTTTAAATTTTTTTCAATATTTAGTTATAATAAACTTAATAATTATATATCTTGTAAATTAAAAATAAACAATTTTATTGATAGATATTTATAAACTAAATATAAATATAATAAGGATCAAAAAATAATTAATAAACTATTATTTATTGATAAATATTTTATATTATTTATAAATACTTAAACCTTTAAAGATGGTTTAATTGTTTATTAATTTATGGGTTTTAGGGTTTAGGAGTTTAATTATTTAAGCATTTAGGCATTTAGTAGTTATAGGTTTTATAAAAACAATAAATAACAAAAAATTATTTCTGTGATTATCTCATTTTCAAAGATGATAACCTTTAAAAATATAATAATTTTTAAATTATATTTAAATGTAATTATAATATTTAGTTATAATAATCTTTATAATTATATATCATGTAAATTCAATAAAAACAATTTTATTGATAAATATTCTAATAATGATCAAAAAATAAATTAATAATTTATTATTAATAAGATAGATATCAATTAAAATATAATTACAAAACCTAAAATGATTTAGAAGGAAAGCAAAATTTATTTCTATATTTAATTTTTTGTTTTAAAATTTTTTTTTCTTTTAAAAAGTTTATCTATAATTTTTTGATTTAAAATAATTTAATAAATTATTTTTGTCTAGCTAAATTTATTTTGTAATTAATATTTATATATAAATAAACAAATAAATAATTAAAATGAATATTTAAAATTATAATGAAAAAAATGAGATTTATTATTTATTATTTATGGATGCTATTTTAATTTAAATTAGATCTAGCTCACTTATAATTTATTTTGTAATTAATATTTCTACAAAAATAAACTGATAAATAATTAAAATATGAATTTGAACTTATACTGAATAAAATTTAAAATGAGATTTATTATCTATTATTACTGTATACCAGTTTAATGATTATATCATATAAACTCAATAAACAATTTTATTGATATAAATTACAATAATGATCAAAATTAATTTATAAACTATTGATATTGAGATAGACATTAATTAAAAAATAATTACAAACCCAAATTGATCCAAAATTATAGTGAATATATTTCTGGATATAAATTTTTAATTTTTTAATTTTTACGTCTTTTATAAGCATATATATTTTGTAAATTATATTTGTCGCACTCATAATTTATTTTGTAATAAATATATCAATAAAAAAATACTAATAAATAATTTAAATGAATATTTAAAATTATAATAAATAGAATTAAATATTAGATTTATTAATTATTAAGTAGTATATAGCGGTTTAATGGTTTATGTATTTTGGCATTAAGAGGTTTAGGAGTTTACTGATTAACTAGTATGCATTTTGTGGTTTATAGGTGTTATTTAAAAAAAATATAAAAAAATTTATTTTTTTTATTTTTGATATTTTCAAAGGTTATAACCTTTGAAAATATAATAATTTTTAAAATATTTTGAAAAATGATTACTATATTTAGTTATAATAATCATTATATTTATATATCATATATATTAAATATAAATATTTTTAATAATAAATATTCTAATAATGATCAAAGATTAAATTAATAATCTATTATTAATAGGATAGATATCAATTTAAATATAATTACAAAACCTAAAATTATTCAGAAATAAAGCAAAATATATTACTATATAATAATTTTTTGTTTTGAATTTTTTTTCTTATAAAAAGTTTATCTATATTTTTTTAATGAACAATAACTATATAAATTATATTTGGATAACTCAATTTATTCTGTAATTAATAATTATATAAAAATAAACGAATAAATAATTAAAATGAATATTTTAAATTATAATGAAAAAAATAATTTTGTGATTTTATCTATTTAGGGTTTTCGAGATTGTGAAGTTATTGATTTAAGTATTTAGGCATTTAGTGGTTTATAGGATTTATTTAAACAATGAAATAACAACAAAATTATTTTTGTTATTTTTTCACATTTTCAAAGGTTATAACATTTGAAAATAAAATAATTTTAGAATTTTTTTAAAATGTGAATAAAATATTTAGTAATATTAATCATTATAATTATATATAATATAAACTAAATTATATATAATTTTATTTATAAAAATGATATCAATTATCAAAAAATAAATTAATAAACTATTATTAATATGATAGATATAAATTAAAATATAATTATAAAACTAAAATGATTCAAAATCAAGTAAAATTTATTACTAAAGAATAATTTTTTTGTTTTTTAATTTTTACTTTTTAAATAAGATATATTTTTTTATTAAAAGTAAATTATTAATATTATATTTTGTCCTGACTAATTATTTATTTTATAATTAATATTTATATAAAAAATAAACTAATAATATTTAAAATGAATATTTAAAATTATAATGAATACAAATTAAAAGAGATCTAAGATTTATTATTGCTTTATATGTAATTTATTTTTTGATAATCTATTTGTATAACCAAATATTGTTTCTTTTTTAATATTTTCATATAAGTGCAGGAAATGAAATATTAAGAGGCCAGAGATGCAGCACTAGCACAATAACGGAGGTCTCACTGACTAGACACCGGGTCGAAATTGGAACAGAGTCTGACCTGTCTCATGATCGACCCACTCCGGTTAAATGAACAGAGAGAAATTTAATATAAAATGTTTTGTAATTTTATTTTCGGGTAGCTATTTTGGACCCGTGGAACTGTTCATCATCTCTGTTGTCGTCTCTATGTGTGATTTATCACGACTATTCTGTGTGCTACATACTGTTAGACATTTTTGTTCCTTAATCTGTAACGCAAAAGCATTTTCTAGTGGATTTAGCTAGTCGTACTGAGCGACTAGCGAACCACATTATTTTTCACTGTTTATTTCTCATTTTTGAGTCTATCATGAATGGTTGCTGAATTGGGATATATATATTGCTTATTTTCTGTTGTTTCTGTTTCTGTATCTCGATCTCACTACCAAGGAAGCATAATTTCCAACAATTATATATGGTATATAGGTTTAATGGATCGATTATTTCGAGGTTTTGTCATTTAAAAGTTTAGCAATTATGTTTTTAGGCATTTAGTGGTATATAGGTTTTATTTATATAATAAAAATAAATTTTTTTTTTGATTTTTTTTAGATTTTCAAAGGTTATAACGTTTAAAAATAAAATAATTTTTAAATCTTTTGAAACGTGAATACCATGTATAATTATATTAATCATATTAATTAAATATCATATAAATTCAATATAAATAATTGTAATGATAGATATTATAATAATGATCAAAAATTAAATTAATAAACTATTATTAATAATATAAATATTAATTAAAATATATTTACATAACACAAAATGATTCATAATCAAATAAAATTATATTACTAAATAATAATATTTAATTTTTAATTTTTTCCATCTTTTTATAAGCTTATATTTTCTTATGATTAAAAATAAATTATTTAAATATTATCTGTCTCACTCGATATTTATTTTGTAATTAATTTTTCTAAAAATTAAAATATAAATAATTAAAATGAATATTTAAAATTATAATAAATAGAAATAAAAAAAAGATTTTTTATTTATTAAGCAGTATACAACTATTATAAGGTTTATGTATTTAGGGGTTTCGGGTTTTATGAGCTACTGATTTAAGTAAGTAAACATTTACTGGTCTATAGGTTTTATTTAAAAAAGAAATAACAAAAAAATTTATTTTTTGTATCCTTTCTCATTTTTTATGATTAAAACCTTTGAAAATATCATAATTTTTAAATTTTTTTCAAAAGTGAAAACAATATTTAGTTATAATAATCATAATAATTATATATCACATAAATTCAATATAATCAATTTTATTCATTGATATTCTAATAATTATCAAAAAATAAATTAAAAATCTATTATAATAAGATTGATATTACTTAAAATATAAAATCAAAACATAAAATGATTCAAAAGCAAAGCAAAATATATTACTAATAATAATTATTTGTTTTTAAATTTAATTCTTTTTATAAGATTATCTATTTTTTGATGAAAAATAATTTTTATAAATTATATTTTAACTCATAATTTATTTTATAATTAATATATATATTTAGAAATAAAAAACTTAACAATCAAATTGAATTTTTTAAATTATAATGAAAACAAATAAAAATGAGATTTATTAATTATTATTTAGGGTATACCGGTTTAAAGTAGTATCTATATAGGGGTATCAGGATTTTGTAGTATAGTGATTTAAGTGTTTAGGCATTTAGTGATTTATATGTTTTATTTAAACAATGAAATAACAAAAAAAAAATATATTTTTTATTTTTTCACATGTTCAAAGGTTATAATCTTTAAAAATATAAAAATTCTAAAACATTTTTCAAAAGTGAATACAATATTTAGTTATAATAATTATTAAATTTATATATAATATAAATTCAATATAACCTTTTTATTGAAAATATTCTAATAGTGATCAAAAAATAAATTATTAATCTATATTAATAAGTTAGATATCAATTAAAATATAATTACAAACCTAAAATGATTCAGAAACAAAGCAAAATATATTACTATGTATATTTTTTTGTTTTTAATTTTTTCTTCTTTATTAAGTTTATCTATATTTTTTGTTGAAAAATAATTTATATAAATTATATTTGTATAACTCATAATTATTTTGTAATTATTATTTATATAAAAATAAGAAATAAATAATTAAAATGAATATTTAAAATTATAATAAAAAAAATAAAAATGAGATTTATTAATTATTACTTAGGATATACATGTTTAAAAATATATCAATTATGGTTTTCGAGATTTAGAAGTTATTGATTTAAGTATTTAGGCATTTAATGTTTTATAGGGTTTTTTCAAACAATGAAATACAAAAAATTTATTTTTGATATTTTTTCAAATTTTCAAAGGTTATAACATTTGAAAATAAATAATTTAAATATTTTTTAAAAATATGAATACAATATTTTGTAATAAGAAATATTATAACTATATATAATATAAACTAAATATAAACAATTTATTGATAGATATTATATCAATTACAAAAAATAAATTAATAAACTATTTTTAATATGATAGATATAAATTAAAATATAATTAATAATTCTAAATGATTCAAAATCAAAGTAAAATTTATTACTAAATAATAATTTTTTTTTAGTTTTGCATCATTTTATAAGTTTTTATGTTTTTTGATGAAAAATATATTATTTAAATTATATTTGTATCACTCATAATTTATTTTGTATTAATATTTTATAAATTATTTAAATTATATTTAGGTTTATTGAAAGTTTTAAGCTATTTAGGGGGCTTCGGGGTAATAAGTTTAGATATTTATGTTTCTAGGCATGTAATGGTTTATAAGTTTTATTTAGAACAATGATATGACAAAAAATTTATTTTTGTTATTTTTATCTTTTTGAAGGTTATAAATTTGAAAATATAACAATTTTTAAATTTTTTTATATGTGAAAACTATATTTAGTTATGATAATCTTAATAATTATATATCATTTAAATTCAATATAAACAATTATATTGAATATATTATATTAGGATAAAAAAATAATTATACTATTATTAATAAGATAGATATTAATTTTAAAATATATTTGCAAAACGTAAATTTATTCAAATTAAAGTAAAATATATTTACAAATAATACTTTCTTTGATGTTTTGCTTTTTATAAGTTTTATTTTTGTTATTAAAAGTAAATTAGTTAATTATATTTATCTCTTCCAATATTTATTTTAATTTAGAATTCATTAAAAATAACTAAGAAATAATTAAAATGAAATATTTAAAATTATAATGAATACAAATAAAATTGAGATTTATTATTTATTATTCAGATATACAAGTTTAATGGTTTAAGTATTAGTCGTTTGGGTTTAGTGATATAGTGTTTAGGACTTTAGTGATTTACTAGTTTTATTTAAAGAATGAAAAAATAAAAATTAAATTTTTTTGATTTTTTTTAAAGTTTTGAAGGTATAACCTTGAAATTATAATAATTTTTAATTTTTTTAAATGTGAATATAATATTCAGTATAATAATCGTAATATTTATATATAATGATACTCATATAAAATAATTTTATTAATAGATATTATATAATGAATCAATAAAGATTATAAGCTATTTATTAATAAGAATGATATAAAGTAAAATATATTCCAAAATCTAAATTGATTCAAAATAAAAATAAAATATATAACTAGATAATAAATTTTTGTTTTTAAAATTTGCCTCATTTTATCAGGATATATATTTTTTTGATGAAAAATAAATTATTTAAATTAGATCTGTCTCAGCTAATAAAAATTTTGTAATTAATATTTCTATAAAAATAACGGATAAATAATTAAAATAAAAATTTAAAAGTATACTTAATAAAAATTAAATGAGATTTAATGATTTTTTATTAATGTACACTTGTTTAATAGTTTAAATATTTAAAGGTTTTGTCATTTAGGAGTTTAGCAATTTATGTTTTTAGGCATTTAGTAGTTTATAGGTTTTATTTAAATAATAAAATTACAAAAAAAAAATTTGTAATTTTTTGTCATTTTAATACGTTATAACCATTGAAAATATAATAATATTTAAAATTTTTTGAAATGTGAATACAATATTTAGTTAAAATAATTTTAATAATTATATATCATATAAATTCAATATGAACAATTGTATTGATAGATATTATAATAATGATAAAAAATTGAATTAATAAACTATTAATAATAAGATAGATATTAATTAAAAATATTTACGAAACCCAAAATGATTCAAAATTAAAGTAAAAATATTACTGGATAATAATTTTTAATTTTAAAATTTTACTTCTTTTATAAGCATATATTTTTTTTGATTAAAATAAATTATTTAAATTATATTTGTAGCACTTATAATTTATCTTGTAATAAATATTTCTATAAAATAAACTTATAAATAATTAAAATGAATATTTAAAATAATAATAAATTGAAATAAAAATTAGATTTCTTAATTATTAAGTAGTATATAGCAGTTTAATGGTTTATGTATTTAGTCATTATGGGCCTTAGGAGTTGACTGATTTTACATGTATGCATTTAGTGGTTTATAGGTTTTATTTAAAATTAAAATAACATAATATTTTTTTTATTATTTTTTGATATTTTCAAAGGTTATATCATTTGAAAATATAATAATTTTAAATTTTTTTCAAAAGTGAATTCATATTTAGTTATAATAATCATAATATTTGTATATCATATAAATTCAATATAAACAATATATTGATTAATATACTAAAAAGATGAAAAATAAATTAATAATCTATTATTAATAAGATAGATATCAATTAAAATATAAAAAAAAACCTAAATGATTCAGAAGAAATCATAAAATATTACTATATAATTATTTGTTGTTTTGAAATTTTTTTTTCTTTTAAAAAGTTTATCCATATTTTTTTGATGAAAATTAATTTATATAAATTATATTTGTTTAACTCAGAATTTATTTTTTAATTAATATTTATATAAAAATAAACAAATAATTAATTAAAATGAATATTTTAAATTATAATGAAAAAAATAATATTGAGATTTATTCTTTATTATTTTGGGTATACCAGTCTAATTTAAATTAGATCTGTCTCACTAATAATTTATTTTGTAATTATTATTTCTATAAAAATAAACTGATAAATTGTTAAAATAATAATTTAAAATTATACTGAATAAACATAAAAATGAGATTTATGAATTATTATTAATGTATTCAGTTAAATATTTTAAGTATTAAAAGGTTTTTTTTTATGACTTTAGCGATTTATGTTTTTATGCAATTAGTGGTTTATAGGTTTTCTTTAAATAATGAAATAACAAAAAATTTATTTTTTATATTTTTTCACATTTTCAAAGGTAATAACCTTTAAAAATATAATAATTTTAAAATTTTTTGAAAATGTCGATACACTATTTAGTAATAATAATCATTATAATTATATATAATATAAACTAAATATAAACATTTTTATTGAAAGATATGATATCAATTATTAAAAAATAAATTAATATGCTATTATTAATTTGAAAAATATAAATTAAAATATAATTGCAAAAAATATTCAAAATCCAAGTAAAATTTATTACTAAATAATACTTTTTTTTAGTTTTTGCTTCTTTTTATAAGATTATATATATATTTTTGATGATAAATAAATTATTTAAATTATATTTGTATCACTCATAATTTATTTTGTAAATAATATTTCAATAAATTATTTAAATTATATTTAAGGTTTGTGAGTTTAAAGGTTTAAGTATTTAGGGGCTTTTGTGTTTAGGAGTTTAGAGGTTTAACTATTTAGGCATTTAGTGGTTTATAAGTTTTATTTAAATAATGATATAACAAAAAATTTATTTTTATTATTTTTTAATTTTTGATGGTATAACCATTTGAAAATAAAATAATTTTTAAATTTTTTTCAAATGTAAATATATATTTAGTTATAATAATCTTAATAATTATAAGTCATTTAAATTCAATATAAATAATTATATTGCAAGATATTATAATAATGATCAAAAAAAATTTAATAAACTATTATTAATAAGATATATATTATTTAAAATATATTTGCAAAATCTAAATTTATTCAAAATCAAAGTAAAATATATTACTAAATAATAATTTTTTTAATGTTTTACTTTTTTTATAAGTTTATATTTTTTTTTAAAAAAATAAATTATTTAAATTATATTTGACTTACTCATAATTTATTTTGTAATTTATAATTGTATAATAATAAACTAATAAATAATTAAAATGAATATTTAAAATTATAATGAATATAAATAAAATTGAGATTTATTATTTATTATCCAGGATATAGCGGTTTACTGGTTTACTTATTTAGGTGTTTTGTGGTTTAGGAGTTTAGTGATTTAATTGTTTAACCTTTAGTGATTTATAGTTTTTATTTAAAGAATGAAGAAACAAAAAATTTAATTTTTTGATTTTTTTTAATTTTTGAAGGTTATAACCTTTGAAAATATAATAATTTTTAATTTTTTTTAAATGTGAATATAATATTTAGTTATAATAATCTTAATAATTTTATATAATGTAAACTAAATATAAATAATTTTATTAATAAATATTATAATAATGATCAATAAATTAATTTTTAAACTAGTATTAATAAGAATTATATAAATTAAATTATAATTGTAAAATCTAAAGTGATTCAAAATCAAAATAAGATATATTAATAAAAAATAATTTTTTATTTTTAAAATTTTGCCTCTTTTTATAAGCATATATATTTTTTTTGATGAAAAATAAATTATTTAAATTATATCTGTCTCACTAATAATTTATTTTGTAATTAATATTTCTATAAAAATAAACTGATAAATAATTAAAATGAATATTTAAAATTATAATGAATACTAATAAAAATGAGATTTTTGATTTATTATTTAAACTATACTAATTTAATGTTTTGTGTATTTATGTGCTTCGGGGATTAGGTGTTTAGTCATTTTTGTATTTAGTCATTAGTGGTTTATAGGTTTTATTTAAAAAATAAAATAAAAAAAAGTTTTTTTGTTATTTTTTATCATTTTTGAAGGTTACAACCTTTGAAAATATAAATATTTTTAAATTTTTTTCGGAAAATGAATACAATATGAAGTTAATAATCATAATAATTAAATATCATATAAATTCAATATAAATTATTTTATTGGTATATATTATAATAATGATCATAAAAAATAATAAACAATTATGAATAAGATAAATATTGTTTAAAATGTATTTTCAAAACCTAGAATGATTCAAAATCAAAGTGAAATATTTTACGAAATATTAATTTTAAAATTTTAAATTTTTGTATCCATTTATATGCTTATATATTTTTTGATGAAAAATAAAATGTTTAAATTATATTTGTCTCACTAATAATTTATTTTTTAATTTATATTTCTAAAAAATAAACTAATAAATAATTAAGATGTATGTTTAAAATTATAATGAATACTAATAAAAATGAGATTTATTATATATTATATATAGTATACCGGTTTAATGGTTAAATTATTTAGGGGTTTTGTCATTTAGAAGTTTAGCAATTTATGTTTTTAGGCATTTAGTGGTTTATAAGTTTTATTTATATAATAAAAATAAAAAAAATGTTTTGATTTTGTCTGATTTTCAAAGGTTATAACCTTTAAAAATAAAATAATTTTTAAAATTTTTTGAAATGTGAATACCATGTATAATTATATTAATTTTAATAATTATATATCATATAAATTCAATATAAACAATTTTAATGATAGATAGTAAAATAATGATAAAAAATTAAATTAAAAAACTATTATTAATAATATAAATATTAATTAAAATATATTTACATAACACAAAATGATTCAAAATCAAATCAAAATATATTACTAAATAATAATATTTAATTTTCAAATAATATTCTTCTTTTTATAAGCTTCATATTTTTTATTGATTAAAAATAAATTATTTAAATATATTTGCATCACTCGAAATTTATTTTGTAATTAATTTTTCTAAATAATTAAACTATAATAATTAAATGTATATTAAAATTATAATTAAAAGAAATAAAAATGAGATTTATTATTATTAATTAGTATATAGCTGTTAAAAGGTTTATGTATTTAGGGGTTTCGGGATCTATGAGCTTACTGATATAAGTAAGTAAGCATTTAATGATCTATAGGTTTTATTTAAAAAATGAAATAACAAAAAATTTATTTTTATTATTTTTTCTAATTTTAGGGTTATAACTTTTGAAAATATAATAATTTTTAAATTTTTTTCAAAAGTGAATACAATATTTATTTACAATAATCATAAAAATTCTATATAATATAAATTCAATATAAACAATTTTATTGATAGATATTATAATATTTATCAAAAAATAAATTAAAAATCTATTATGTATAAGATTGATATTACTTAAAATATAATATCAAAACCTAAAATGATTCAAAAGCAAAGCAAATATATTACTAAATAAAAATTATTTGTTTTTAAATTTTTATTCTTTTTATAAGATTATCTATTTTTTGATGAAAAATAATTTTTATAAATTATATTTTTAACTCATAATTTATTTTATAATTAATAGAGATATACAAATAAAAAACTAAAAATCAAAATGATTTTTTTTAAAATTATAATGAAAACAAATAAAAATGAGATTTATTAATTATTATCTAGTGTATACCAGTTTAAAGGAATATCTATATAGGGGTATCGAGATTTTGTAGTTTAGTGATTTAAGCATTTAGGCATTTAGTGGTGTATAGGTTTTATTTAAACAATGAAATAACAAAAAAAATATATATTTTTTTTATTTTTTCACATGTTCCAAGGTTATAACTTTGAAAATATAAAAATTTTAAAACATTTTTTAAAAGTAAATACAATATTTAGTTATAATAATTATTAAATTATATATCATATAAATTTAATATAAACATTTTTATTGATAAATATTCTAATAATGATCAAAATATAAATTAATAATCTATTATTAATAAGATATATATCTTTTAAAATATAATTACAAATATTAAAATGATTTAGAAGCTAAGCAAAATATATTACTATATAATAATTTTTGGTTTTGAAATTTGTTTTTAAAAATTTATTTATATTTTTTTTGATGAAAAATAATTTATATATATAATATTTGTTTAACTCATAATTTATTTTATAATTACTATTTATATAAAAATATACAAATAAATAATTAAAATGAATATTTAAAATTATAATGAAAAAAATGAGTTTTATTATTTATTATTTACGGTATACCGGTATAATTTTATTTAGATCTATCTATCTAATAATTTATTTTGTAATTAATATTTCTATAAAAATAAATTGATAAATAATTAAAATAAAAAGTTAAAATTAAACTGAATAAAAATTAAAATGATATTTATGATTTATTATTATTGTATACAAGTTTAATTATTTAAGTATTTAGAGGTTTTTTCATTTAGAAGATTAGTGATTTGTGTTTTAAGGCATTTAGTGGTTTATAGGTTTTATTTAAACAATAAAATAACAAAAAAAAATTTGTAATTTTTTCTCATAACCTTTGAAAATATAATAATATTTAACATTTTTTGAAATGTGAATATAATATTTGTTATAATAATATTAATAATTATATATCATATAAATTGAATATAAACAATTTTATTGATAGATATTATAATAATGATCAAAAATTAAATTAATAAACTATTAATAATAAGATAGATATTAATTAAAAAATATTTACAATACCCAAATTGATTCAAAATTAAAGTAAAATATATTACTTAATAATAATTTTTAATTTTTAAATTTTTACTTATTTTATAAGCGTAAAACTTTTATTGATTAAAAAATTATTTAAATTATATTTATCGCACTCATAATTTATTTTGTAATAAATATTTATATAGAAATAAACTAATAAATAATTAAAATAAATATTTAAAATTATAATAAATAGAAATAAAAATTAGATTAATTAATTATAAAGTAGTATATAGTGGTTTAATGGTTTATATATTTAGGCATTACGGGGTTTAGAAGTTTACTAATTTAACTGTGTATGCATTTAGTGGTTATAGGTTTTATTTAAAAAAAAATAAACCAAAAATTTATTTTTATTATTTTTTGATATTTTGAAATGTTATAACCTTTGAAAATATAATAATTTTTAAATTTTTTTTAAAAGTGAATTCATATTTAGTTATAATAATCATTATATTTATATTTCATATAAATTCAATATAAATAATTTTATTGATAAATATTCTAACAATGATCAAAAAATAAATAATCTATTATTAATAAGATAGATTTGAATTAAAATATTATTACAAAACCTAAAATGATTCAAAAGGAAAGCAAAATATATTACTATATAATACATTTTTGTTTTGAAATTTTTTATACTTTTTATAAGTCTATCTATATTTTTTGATAAAAAATAATTTATATTAATTATATTTGTCTAACTCAAAATTTATATTGTAATTAATATTTAATAAAAAAACGAATTAATAATTAAAATGAATATTTTAAATTATAATGAAAAAATTAATATTGAGATTTATTATATATTATTTATGGTTTACCAATTTAAAAAGATTATCTATTTAGGATTTTAGAGATTTCGGAGTTATTGACTTAAGTATTTAGGAATTTAGTAGTTTTATAGGATTTATTTAAACAATGAAATAACAAAAAAATTATTTTTTATATTTTCTCAATTTTTCAAAGATTATAATCTTTGAAAAAATAATAATTTTAAACTTTTTAAAAATGTGAATACAATATTTAGTAATAAGAATCATTATAATTATATATAATATAAATTAAATATAAATAATTTTATTGATAGATATGATATCAATTATCAAAAAAATAAATTAATATGTTATTATTAATATGATAGATATAAATTAAAATATAATTGCAAACCCTAAAATTATTCAAAATCAAAGTAAAATTTATTACCAAATAATAATTTTTGTTTTTTAGTTTTTGCTTCTTTTTATAAGCTTATATTTTTTTTTATGAAAAATAAATTATTTAAATTATATTTAAGGTTTACGAGTTTAAAGTTTTAAGTGTTTAGGGGCTTTTGTGTTTAGGAGTTTATAGATTTAAGTGTTATTTTATTGAAATATTAATTACAAAATAAATTATATGTGAGACAAATATAATTTAAATTAAATTGGTATACCTTAAATAATAAAGAATAAATCTCATTTTTGTTTCATTATAATTTTAAATATTCATTTTAATTATTTATTTGTTTATTTTTATATAAATATTAATTAAAAATTAATTATGAGTTAGACAAATATAATTTATGTAAATTATTTTTCATCAAAAAAAATATAGATAAACTTATTAAAAGAAAAAAAAAATTAAAAACAAAATATTATTATATACTAATATAATTTGTTTTGCTTCTGAATCATTATAGGTTTTGTAATTATATTTTAATTGATATCTATCTTATTAATAAAAGATTATTAATTTTTTATGATCATTTATAGAATATTTATCAATAATTTTGTTTATATTGAATTTATATGATATATAAATATAATGATTATTATAACTAAATAATTCACATTTGAAAAAAATTTAAAAATTATTGTATTTTCAAAGGTTATAACCTTTGAAAATATCAAAAAATAATTAAAATAAATATTTTGTTATTTTATTTTTTAAATAAAACCTATAAACCACTAAATGCTTACACAGTTAAATCAGTAAACTCCTAAAGCTCATAATTCCTAAATACATAAACCATTAAACCGCTTTATACTACTTAATAATTAAGAAATCTAATTTTTATTTCAATTTATTATAATTTTAAATATTCATTTTAATTATTTATTAATTTATTTTTATTAAAATTTTTATTAGAAAATAAATTATGAGTGCGACAAATATAATTTAAATAATTTATTTTTATTAAAAAAAATATATACGCTTATAAAAGAAGTAAAAATTTAAAAATTAAGAATTATTATCCAATAATATTTTTTGCCTTAATTTTGAATCAATTTGGATTTTATAAATATTTTTTAATTAATATCTATCTTATTATTAATAGTTTATTAATTTAATTTTTCATCATCTTTATAATATCTATAAATAAAATTATTTATATTTAATTTTATGATATATAATTATTATAATTATTATAACTAAATATTGTATTCACATTTCAAAAAATTTTAAATATTATTATGTTTTCAAAGGTTATAACCTATGAAAATGACAAAAAATTACAAATTTTTTTGTTATTTTATTGTTTAAATAAAACCTATAAACCACTAAATTCCTAAAAACATGAATCGCTAAACTGCTATACGACAAAACCTCTAAATATTTAAACAATTAAATTGGTATACATTAATAATAAATCATAAATCTAATTTTAATTTTTATTCAGTATAATTTTAAATTTTTATTTTAATTATTTATCAGTTTATTTTTATAAAATTATTAATTACAAAATAAATTATAAGTGAGAGAGAAATAATTTAAATTAAACTGGTATACCCTAAATAATTAATAAAAAATCTTATTTTTTTTCATTATAATTTTAAATATATATTTTAATTATTTATTTCTTTATTTTTATATAAATATTAATTAAAAAAAATTTGTGAGTTAGAGAAATATAATTTATGTAAATTATTTTTAATCAAAAAAATATAGATAAACTTTTTAAAATAAAAAAAATTACAAAACAAAAAATTATTATAAAGTAATATATTTTGGTTTGCTTATGAATCATTTTATGTTTCGTAATTATATTTTAATTGATATCTATCTTATTAAAAATAGATTATTAATTTATTTTTTGATCATTATTAGAATATTAATCACTAAAATTATTTATATTGAATTTATATGATATATAAATATAATGATTATTATAACTAAAGATTGAATTTGCTTTTAAAAAATATTTAAAAATTATTATATTTTCAAAGGTTATAACCTTTGAAAATATCAAAAAATAATAAAAATAAATCTTTTGTTATTTTATTTTTTAAATAAAACCTATAAACCACTAAATACATACACAATTAAATCATTATACTCCTAAACCCCATAATACCTAAATACATAAACCATTAAACCACTATATAATACATAATAATTAATAAATCTAATTTTTATTTCTATTTATTATAATTTTAAATATTCATTTAATTATTTATTAGTTTTTTTTATAGAAATATTTATTACAAAATAAATTATGAGTAAGACAAATATAATTTAAATAATTTATTTTTAATCAAAAAATATATATATGCTTATAAAAGAAGTAAAAATTTAAAAATTAAAAATTATTATCTAGTAATATATTTTACTTTAATTTTAAATCAAATTGGGGTTTGTAAATATTTTTTAATTAATATCTATCTTATTATTAATAGTTTATTAATTTAATTTTTGATCATTACTATAATATCTATCAATAAAATTATTTATATTGAATTTTTATCATATATAATTTATTAATATTATTATAACTAAATATTATATTCACATTTCAAAAAATTTTAAATATTATTATATTTTCAAATGTTATAATCTATGAAAATCAGAAAAAATTACATATTTTTTTTGTTATTATATTTATTAAATAAAAACTATAAACCACTAAATGCCTAAAAACATAAATTGCTAAACTCCTAAACGACAAAACCTCGAAATACTTAAACCATTAAACATGTGTACATTAATAAAAAATCATAAATCTCAATTTAATTTTTATTCAGTATAATTTTAAATTTCTATTTTAATTATTTATTAGTTTATTTTGATATAAATATTAATTACAAAATAAATTATTAGTGAGACAGATATAATTTAAATTAAACTGGTATACCCTAAATAATAAATAATAAATTTCATTTTTTTTCATTATAATTTTAAATATTCATTTTATTTATTTATTAGTTTATTTTTATATAAATATTAATTAAAAATAAATTATGAGTTAGACAAATATAATTTATGTAAATTATTTTTAATCAAAAAAATATAGATAAACTTTTTAAAATAAAAAAAATTACAAAACAAAAAATAATTATATAGTAATATATTTTGGTTTCTTATGAATCATATTATGTTTTGTAATTATATTTTAATTGATAGCTATATTATTAATTTATTATTTGATCATTATTAGAATATTAATCACTAAAATTGTTTATATTGAATTTTTATGATATATAAATATAATGATATTTATAACTAAATATTGAATTCGCTTTTGAAAAAAATTTAAAAATTATTATATTTTCAAAAGTTATAACCTTTGAAAATGTGAAAAAATAAAAAAAAAAATTTTCTTCGTTTTTCTATTGTTTAAATAATACATATACAACACTAAATGCCTAAGCATTTAAATCACTAAACTACAAAATCCCAATACCTCTATATAGATAATCCTTTAAATCGGTATACCCTAAATAATAATTAATAAATTTCATTTTTATTTCTTTTCATTATAATTTTAAAAATTCATTTTGATTGTTTAGCTTTTTATCTTTATGTATGTATTAATTATAAAAAAAATTATGAGTTAAAAATATAAATTATAAAAATTATCTTTAATCAAAAAATTGATAAGCTTATAAAAAGAATAAAGATTTAAAATCAAATAATTATTATTTAGTAATATATTTTGCTTTGATTTCGAATCATTTTAGGTTTAGATATTATATTTTAAGTAATATCAATCTTATTCATATTAGATTTTTATTTTATTTTTTGATAATTATTAGAATTTCTATCAATAAAATTATTTATATTGATTTTATATGATATATAATTATTATGATTATTATAAATAAATTTTGTATTTCACTTTTGAAAAAAATTCTAAAAATTATTATATTTTCAAAAGTTATAACATTAAAAAAGGAGAAAAAATAATAAAAATAAACTTTTTGTTATTTAATTTTTTAAATAAAACCTATATATCATTAAATGATTACTTACTTAAATAAGTAAGCTCATAAACCCCGAAACCTCTAAATATATAAACCTTTTAATAGCTATATTCTACTTATTAAATAATAAATCTAATTTATATTTCTATTTATTATAATTTTAAATATTCATTTTAATTATTTATAGATTAATTTTTTAGAAAAATTAATTCGAAATAAATTTCAAATGAGACAAATAATATTTAAATAATTTATATTTAATGAAAAAAAATATAAGCTTAAAAAAAGAAGGAAAAATGTATAAATTAAATATTATTATTTAGTACTATATTTTGATTTGATTTTGAATCATTTTGTGTTACGTAAATATATTTTAATTTTTATATAGATTTTTAAGAATAGTTTGTTAATTTAATTTTTTATCATTATTATAATATCTATTTTTAAAATAGTTTATATTTAATTTATATGATATATAATTAGTAAGATTAATATAATTATACATGGTATTCACATTTCAAAAAATTTTAAAAATTATTTTCTTTTCAAAGATTATAACCTTTGAAAATCAAAAAAATCAAAAAAATCAAAAAAAAATTTATTTATTTTTATTATATAAATAAAACCTATAAACCACGAAATGCCTAAAAACATAAATTGCTAAACTTCTAAACGACAAAACCCCTAAATAATTTAACCATTAAACCAGTTTACTATATATAATAAATAATAAATCTCATTTTTATTAGTATTCATTATAATTTTAAACATACATATTAATTATTTATTAGTTTATTTTTATAGAAATATAAATTAAAAAATAAATTATTTGTGAGACAAAAATAATTTAAAAAATTTATTTTTAATCAAAAAATATATAAGCATATAAATTGAAACAAAAATTTAAAAATTTAAAATTAATATTTAGTAAAATATTTCACTTTGATTTTGAATCATTTTAGTTTTGCATATATATATTTAAAACAATATTTATCTTATTAATAATTGTTTTTATTTTTTTATGATCATTAATACAATATATACCAATAAAATAATTTATATTGAATTTACATGATATTTAATTATTATGATTATTAACTTCATATTGTAATCACTTTTCAAAAAAAAAATTAAAAATTATTATATTTTCAAAGGTTATAATCTTCAAAAATGAGAAAAAATAACAAAAATACATTTTTTTATTTTATTTTTTAAATAAAAACTATAAACCACTAAATGACTAAATACTAAAATGACTAAACTCCTAATCTGAAGCTCATAAATACACAAAACATTAAATTATTATAGTCTAAATAATAAATCATAATTCTCATTTTTATTAGTATTCATTTTAATTTTAAATATTCATTTTAATTATTTATCAATTTATTTTCATTGAAATATTAATTAGAAAATAAATTATTAGTGAGACAGATATAATTTAAATAATTTAAATGATTTATAATAATAAAGATTATTATAACTTAATATTATATTTATATTTGAAAAAATTTAAAAATTATTATATTTTCAAATGTTATAACCTTTGAAAATGTGAAAAAATATCAAAAATAATTTTTTTTGTTATTTTATTGTTAAAATAAATCCTATAAACCACTTAATGCCTAAAAACATAAATAACTAAACTTCTAAAGGACAAAACCTCTAAATACATAAACCATTAAACTGGCATACATTAATAATAATTCATAAATCTCATTTTAATTTTTATTCAGTATAATTTTAAATTTGTATTTTAATTATTTAACAGATTATTTTTTTAGAAATATTAATTTCAAAATAAATTATTAGTAAGACAGATCTAATTTAAATTAGACCGTTATACCCTAAATAATAAATAATAAATCTCAATATTATTTTTTTCATTATAATTGTAAATATTCATTTTAATTATTTATTTGTTTATTTTTATATAAATATTAATTAAAAAATAAATTATGAATTAGTCAAATATAATTAATATAAATTAATTTTCATCAAAGAAATATGGATAAACTTTTTAAAAGAAAAAAAATATCAAATCAAAAATTTATTATATAGTAATATATTTTGATTTCTTCTGAATCATTTTAGGTTTTTTTCTTATATTTTAATTGATATCTATCTTATTAATAATAGATTATTAATTAATTTTTTGATCATTATTAGAATATTTATCAATAAAATTGTTTATATTGAATTTATATGATGTATAAATATAATGATTATTATAACTAAAGATTGTATTCACTTTATAAAAAAATTTAAAATTTATTGTATTTTCAAAGGTTATAACCTTTGAAAATATCAAAAAATAAGAAAAATAAATTTTTTGTTATTTTATTTTTTAAATAAAACATATAAACCACTACATGCATATATACGTAAATCTGAAAACATTTAAATACATAAACCATTAAACTGCTATATACTATTTAATAATTAATAAATCTAATTTTTATTTTATTTATTATAAGTTTAAATATTGATTTTAAATATTATTAGTTTATTTTTTTAAAATATTTATTACAAAATAAATTATGAGTGTGACAAATATAATTTAAATAATTTATTTTTTAATCAAAAAAAATATATACCCTTATAAAAGAAGTAAAAATTTAAAAATAAAAAATTATTTATACATTAATATATTATAGTTTAATCTTGAATCGATTTGGGTATTGTAAATATTCTTTAATTAATATCTATCTTATTATTAATAGTTTATTAATTTAATTTTTGGTCATTATTATATTATCTATCAATAAAATTGTTTATATTTAATTTATATGATATATAATTATTAATATTAAAATACCAAAATATTGTATTCACATTTCAAAAAATTTTAAATATTATTAAATTTTCAAAGGTTATAACCTATGAAAATGAGAAAAAATTAAAAATTTATTTTTGTTATTTTATTGTTTAAATAAAACCTATAAACCACTAAATGCCTAAAAACATAAATTGCTAAACTCCTAAATGACAAAACCTCTAAATACTTAAACAATTAAATAGGTATACATTAAAAAAAACCATAAATCTTAATTTAATTTTTATTAAGTATAATTTTAAATTTTTATTTTAATTATTTATCAATTTATTTATATAGAAATATTAATTACAAAATAAATTATTAGTGAGATAGAGCTAATATAAATAATTTATTTTTCATCAAAAAAAAAATATATCGATATAAAAAGAGGCAAAATTTTAAAAACAAAATTTATTATTTTGTAATATATTTTATTTTTATTTTGAATCATTTTATATTTTGTAATTATATTTTAATTTATATCATTCTTATTAATAATACTTTATTAATTTTTTATTGATCATTATTATAATATGTATTAATAAAATTTTTTATATTGAGTTTACATTATATATAATTATTAAGATTATTATTACAAAATATTATATTTACATTTTAAAAAAGATTAAAAATTATTATATTTTCAATGGTTATAACCTTCAAAAATTTTAAAAAAAAATCAAAAAATTAAATTTCTTTTATTTTTCATTTTTTAAATAAAAACTATAAATTACTAAAGGCCTAAACATTTAAATCACTAAACCCCAAAACACCTAAATACTTAAACCATTAAAGTTGTATATCTTAAATAATAAATAATAAATCTCTATTTTATTTGTATTCATTATAGTTTTTAATATTCATTTTAATTATTTATTAGTTTATTTTTATAGAATTATAAATTAAAAATAAATTATGAGGAAGACAAATATAATTTAAATAATTTACTTTTAATAAAAAAAATATAAACTTATAAAAAGGAGCAAAACATCAAAGAAATTATTATTTAATAATATATTTTATTTTAATTTTGAATAAATTTATATTTTGCAAATATATTTTAAATAAAATCTTTCTTATTAATAAAATATTACCCTAATCCATAAATCCTAAATCCTAAATCTCATGTTTTGCACTTTTATAATTAAATGACTAAGTGTTAAATTTAAATTGAAATTCACAACTTTTAGGAATGTCACAGATTTATCTTTTTGTATATGTAACACAAAGTCATGACTCAAGGGGTGAGTTTTGGATTCAGTCTCTTCCTTGCTTTAGAATATTGTAGCATTAGCAATTGTCATGATTGTATATTTTGTATCTAGAACACAAAATCATATCGATGAAAATATACTATAACTTGTGTCTCTCTTTTGAACATAATAGTTTATTAATTTATTTTTTGATCATTAATATAATATCTATCAATATAATTGTTTATATTGAATTTACATGATATATAATTATTAAGATTATCATAACTAAATATAGTATTCACATATTAAAAAAAATTAAAAATTGTTATATTTTCAAAGGTTATAACCTTCAAAAATGATAAAAAATAACAAAAATAAATTTTTTGTTATATCATTGTTTAAATAAAACTTATAAACCATTAAATGCCTAAACACATAAATTTCTAAACTCCTAAACCCCGAAGCCCCTAAATACTTAAACCTTAAAACTCGTAAACCTTAAATATAATTTAAATAATATATTGAAATATTAATTACAAAATAAATTATGAGTGATACAAATATAATTTAAATAATATATTTTTCATCAAAAAAAAATATATAATCTTATAAAAAGAAGCAAAAACTAAAAAACAAAAATTATTATTTAGTAATAAATTTTACTTTGTTTTTGAATAATTTTAGGTTTTTTAATTATATTTTAATTTATATCTATCATATTAATAATAGCATATTAATTTATTTTTTGATAATTGATATCATATCTATAAATAAAATTGTATATATTTAGTTCATATTATATATAGTTATAAAGATTATTATTACAAAATATTGTATTCACATTTTTAAAAAAATTTAAAATTATTATATTTTTTAAGGTTATAACCTATGAAAATGAAAAAAAATTATATACAATTTTTTTGATATTTTATTTTAATAAATAAAACATATAAACCACTAAAAGCCTAAAAACACAAATTGCTAAACTCCTAAATGAAAAAACCTCTAAATACTTAAACCATTAAACTGGTATACAGTAATAATAAATCATAATTCTCATTTTAAATTTTATTCAGTATAATTTTAAATTTTTATTTTAATTATTTATCAGTTTATTTTTATAGAAATATTAATTACAAAATAAAATATTAGTGATACAGATCTAATTTAAATTAAAACTGTATCTCTAAATAATAAATAATAAATTTCATTTTTTTCAGTATAATTTTAAATATTCATTTTAATTATTTATTTGTTTATTTATTTATAATTATTAATTACAAAATAAAATGAGCTGGACAAAAATAATTTATATATATTATTTTTCATCAAAAATTTATAGATAAACTTTTTAAAAGAAAAAAAATTTTCAAAACAAAAATTATTAATAATAATATATTTTGCTTTGCTTCTGAATCATTTTAGGTTTTGAAATTATATTTTAATTGATATCTATCTTATTAATAATAGATTATTAATTTATTTTTTCATAATTATTAGAATATTTATCAATAAAATTGTTTCTATTGAATTTACATTATATATAATTATAAAGATTATTATAACTAAATATTATATTTAAATTTGAAAATAATTTAAAAATTATTATATTTTTAAAGGTTATCATCTTTGAAAATGATATAAAATGATAAAAATTAATTTTTTGTTATTTTATTGTTTCTATAAAACCTATAAACTACTAAATGCCTAAACGCTTAAATCATTAAACTCCCAAACCCCAAAACCCTTAAATACTTAAGCCTTTAAACCAACTTTAAAGGTTCAAGTATTTATAAATAATATATATATATCTATCAATAAATAATAATTTATTATTATATTTTTTGATCATTGTTATATTTATATTTATATTTAGTTTATTAATATCTATCAATAAAATTGTTTATTTTTAATTTACATGATATATAATTATTAAGTTTATTATAACTAAATATTGTATTCACATTTGAAAAAAATTTAAAAATTATTATATTTATAAACGTTATAACCTTCAAAATTGATAATAAATTTGAAAAATAATTTTTTTGTTATTTCATTATTTAAATAAAACATATAAACTACTAAATTCCTAAACACTTAAATCACTAAACTCCTAAACTCCTAAATACTTAAACCATTAAACTGGTATACCCTAAATAATTAATCATAATTCTAATTTTTATTTGTATTCATTATAATATATAATATTCATTTTAATTATTTATTAGTTTATTTTTATAGAAATATTAATTGCAAAATAAAATTGAGTGAAACAAATATAATTTAAATAATTTATCTTCATCAAAAAAATTTATAAGCTTATAAAAAGAATCAAAAATTTAAAAATAAAAAATTATTATTTAGTAATATATTTTACTTTGATTTTGAATCATTTTAGGTTTTACAAATATATTTTTATTTATATTTATCTTATTAATAATAGTTTATTAATCTATTTTATGATTAGTATTATAATATTGATCAATAAAATTATTTATATTGAATTTACATGATATTTAATTTTATGATTATTATAATTAAATATTGTATTAACATTTGAAAAAAATTAAAAATTATAATATTTTCAATGGTTATAACCTTGAAAATGAGAAAAAATCATAAAGGTAATTTTTTTGTTATTTAATTATTTAAATAAAACCTATAAACCACAAAATACATAAATACTTAAATTACTAAACTCCTAAACCCTGATACTGCTACACCACACACAAATAGCTACGTACCATTGTACACACGTGCACATATTCTTGTCCATTTTGGTGTAGCATTTAGACGGGCCAGCAAGTCCTAGAAGTAGCCAGAAGTATGGGCCACTGGTTGTAGAGGGACCCACTAGCAAGCCGGGATGATAACATTTAGACAACTGATGAGGACGAACAAAGTGGTTGGGAATAAACCTTGGAGTAGCTAGGAGTGGGTCCCACTGGCCCTATCAGGTAGCATAGATGGCCACCCAACCATCGCCCAATAGGTGTAGCGGGTAATCCATGATTAATTAGAGAAACGAGAAAATCCGAAGCATCACCAAGCAGGGCCTGTAAGTAATGGAGTCCAGACCAGCCATATGGGACCGAAAGATTCAAACTTTTAGTTTATGTTTGTTGTCATATTTGTATTTTGGACTTTATATGCACCATGTACTTGTAGATATGAATCATGACATACTCACACACACAATCTTGTCTATTCTCTATGTAGCATGCAATGGGGGAAATCGGACCCATGAGAATCTCTAAGTGGGGCCTACTAATGCATTTTGTAAATACACATTAGGCGATGCTACACTCTCTGGAGCAGAAGACCCATCTTTATAGCATTTTGTAATTTGACTTGTATTCTAGCTTGGGTGTACGTGTAGATAATTAGACTATGAGATAGACCTCATCACACATGCACACCGATACATGCATAATTTTTGATATTTTGTCGGTGGAACATACAACCACTTCTTGGAGCTCGAGGAGGAAGCATTCTAACCCAAGAGATACTCTTTTGAGAATCATTGGAGAAAAAGAATGTTGAGTTCAGATGTGAGAATGAATTGACAAAGTGCCGTAGATATGGACTTGTAGATTTATGGGAATTCTGTTTTACATGTATTCCATTGCATAACAATGACACAGGCAAACACTTGATGCTGCATGTCACACACATGCACAATCATATATTTGCATAGTTTTAATATGGTGCATCATTCAGGTTCCTCCAAAAGGATTGGCCAAATCCTAATGGAAAGGACGCAATGTGCATAATGACTAACTACCAACAATGAAGTCCTTGAATGCTAGGTGATTTTAGTTGTATTCGTATGCTTGGAATTATTAGGCATTATGTTTTTTTATCTATTTTATGCAATGAAGCATTAAGGTGCATAGGATTTGGTGGGCTAGCCTAAATTAGTCAGCTTTTTAGTCTCTTGTAAGTTGTGTTCCTAAATGATAAATAAAGCGTGTATTTTCCAAAAAAAAAACAAAAAAAATTTATAAACCATAAACTTTAAATCCTATACATTAAACCATAAACTATAACCATAATCCATAAACCCTAAATCCTAAATCTCATGTTTTGCACTTTTATAATCAAATGAATATGTGTTAAATTTAAATTGAAATTCACAACTTTTAGGAATGTCCCAGATTTATCTTTTTGAATATGTAACAAAAGGTCATGACTAAAGGGGTGAGTTATGGATTCAGTCTCTTTCTTGCTTTAGATTATTGTAGCATTAGCAATGGTCATGATTGTATATTTTGTCTCTAGAACACAAAATCATATCGATGAGAATATGTCATAACTTGTGTCTCTTTGTTGAACATATTGTTATGGCACTAAGAATGATCATAAATACATATTTAATCACAATAATACTGGGCACAGTATTGGATATGACCATAGCTTGTGCATTTTATCTTTATATTGCAAAGTCATTGCACTAGGAATGATTGTGACTTTGGACATTCCTCAAGAGCAAAAGTCATGACCCTAGAAATAGTTAATGCTCGAATACTACACTTTATAACATTCTATAGCTAAAATTCTTGGGATTGGAAATGTCACTATGGCTTTTTCCTTTGATTTGTGACCTCAAGTGTCAATATGCAATACTAATATTTTGAGCAGTGAATAAAACCTTTTATACATTTGAATATGATTCAATTACAACTTTTTGGGTATTGTGAGCATGTATACATAACTCATTTAATATAAAAAGAAAGAAATGATACTTTTCATATCCATGAGGATATGAAAAAGGGGCTTAGACATGCCGATAAAATAAATTTTTTGATTCTTGATTGAACGAGAGCCCATACTTCTTGCCCTGCTCAAACCACCCTGGGGATAGTTTGTTCTAATAGTCTACAAAGAGGTTATTTTTTTAGAGGTGAACTATGTATTAAAAAAATTTCTTTGAGAGTGTACATGAGAGATATTTTAGAAGAAATTACAATAATCAATATATATAGCAGCCTCAACAACTATCTATTTCAACAAATAGGGGTACAACTTTGGTTTAGTCTTTTAGCGTACATGAGTCAAATTACCTTTGATAGTCCAGTGATTCAACATCAAATATGATGAGATATAATAGAGATAAAGTAAAAGTTTCTATTATTTTGGTTAAAGCATTAGCAATCATTCTAGAGTTGAGAGAGGAACAAAATAAATTATTTTAATTATTCAGTATAATTTTAATTATTTATCAGTTTATTTTTATAGAAATATTAATTACAAAATAAATTATTAGTGAGACAGATCTAATTTAAATTAAACCGGTATATCCTAAATAATAATGAATAAATCTAATTTTTTTTATTTTAATTTTAAATATTCAAATTTAATTATTTATTTGTTTATTTTTATATAAATATTAATTACACAATAAATTATGAGTTACACAAATATAATTTATATAAATTATTTTTCATCAAAATAATATAGATAAACTTTTTAAAAGAAAAAAAAAATTTCAAAACAAAAAATTATAATATATTAATATATTTTGCTTTGCTTCTGAATCATTTTAGGTTTTGTAATTATATTCTAATTGATATTAATTTTATTATAATTTTAAATATTAATTTTAATTATTTATAGTTTAATTTTTTAGAAAAATTAATTACAAAATAAATTTTGAGTGAGACAAATATTATTTAAATAATTTATTTTAATAGAAAAAATATAAGCTTATAAAAAAAATATATTAAAAATTAAATATTATTATTTATTAATATATTTTGATTTGATTATGAATCATTTTGTGTTATGTAAATATATTTTAATTAATATTAATAGTTTATTAATTTAATTTTTGATTATTATAATAATATCTATCATTAAAATTGTTTATATTGAATTAATATTATATTTAATTAGTAAGATTAATATAATTATACATAGTATTCTCATTTCAATAAATTTTATAAATTATTTTATTTTCAATTTTTATAACCATTGAAAATCAGAAAAAATCAAAAATAGAATTTTAAATTTTTATTATATAAATAAAACCTATAAAGCACTAAATAATCAAACCATTAAACCATTATACCATATATAATAAATCATAAATCTCATTTTAATTTGTATTCAATATAATTTTACATATATATTTTAATTATTTATTAGTTTATTTTTTATAGAAATATCAATCACAAAATAAATAATGAGTGAGACAAATATATTTTTAATAATTTATTTTTAATCAAAAAAAATAAGATTATATAAAGAAGTAAAAATTTAAAAACAAAAAATTATTATTTAGTAATATATTTTCCTTTGATTTTGAATCATTATATATAAATTTAGCAATTATTTTCTAATTGCAATCAATCTTATTAATAATTTTTATTAATTTATTATTTGGTCATTTTAATAATATCGAACAATAAAATTACTTATTTTCAATTAAAATGTCTTCTAATTATTAAGTTATTATAACTAAATATTATATTTACATTTGATAAAAAATTTAAAAATTAATATATTTTCAAAGGTTATAACCTTCATAAATGATAAAAAATCACAAAAATAATTTTTTATTATTTTATTATTTAAATAAAACTTATCAACCACTAAATGACTAAACATTTAAATCTCTAGACTCCTAAACCCCAAAACCCCCTAAATACTTAAACATTAAACCTATATAACCAAAATAATAAATAATAAACTCATTTTTATTTATATCGATATTAATTTTAAATATTCATTTTAATTATTTTTTAGTTTATTTTTATAGAAATATTAATTACAAAATAAATAATGAGTGAGACAGATATAATTTAAATAAATTAATAATTATGAAAAAAAAATAAGTTTATAAAAATAAAAAAAATTTCAAAAAGTTTAAAATTTTATTTAGTAATATAATTTACATTGATTTTGAATTATTTTAGGTTCTGCAAATATATTTTAATTAATATCTATCTTATTAATAATAGTTTATTAATTTATTTTTTGATCATTATTATAATATATATTAATACAATTTTTTTATATTGAATCTACAACAAATTTAATTATTATGATTATTATAACTAAGTATTCTATTCATATTTTAGAACTATTAATAAATTATTATAATTTTAAAGGTTATAACCTTTTGAAAATCACGAAAATTCATAAAATAAATTTTTTGTTATTTCATTGATTAAATAAACCCTATAAACACAAAAATGTGTAAACATATAAATCAATAAACTCTTTAACCCTAAAACCAAAAAAAACTTAAACAATTTAATAGTTATACCATAAATAATAAATCATAAATCTCATTTTTATTAGTATTTATTATAATTTTAAATATACATTTTAATTATTTATTAGTTTAATTTTAGAAATATAAATTAAAAAATAAATAATTAGTGATATAAATATAATTTAAATACTTTATCTTTCATCAAATAATATATAGGCTTATAAATGGAAACGAAAATTTAAAAATTTAAACTTAATATTTAGTAAAATATTTCACTTTGATTTTGAGTCATTTTAGGTTTTGCAAATATATTTTAAACAATATTTATCTTATTAATAATTGGTTTTTACTTTTTTATGATCATTATTATAATAAATATCAATAAAATAGTTTATATTGAATTTATATTATATATAATTATTATGATTATTATAACTACATATTGTATTCACTCTTCAAAAAAATAATTTAAACATTATTATTTTTTCAAAGGTTATAACCTTCAAAAAGGAGAAAAAATAACAAAAATAAATTTTTTGTTATTTTATTTTTTATATAAAACCTATAAACCACTAAATGACTAAATACTAATATGACTAAACTCCTAAACCGCGAAGCCCATAAATACTTAAAACATTAAATTAGTATAGTCTAAATAATAAATCATAAATCTCAGTTTTATTAGTATTCATTATAATTTTTTGAAAAGCAAATTCAACTAATGCAATGCCTTCTCTGACAATTAAGTTTAGGATATGAGCACAATATCTCATATGAAAATGCTCGCCTCTCAAAGGTACAACACTTTTTTCACAAGCCTTTTTTTCAATTGTTTAACTGCAACATCATTATTTGATGCATTGCCAATAGTAATGAACATCAACTTTCTCAAACCCCATTCATTCATACAAAACTCAATAGCATTTCAGTATTAACTCCAAAATGACTTTTAATTACACAAAAGTTCAAAAGCCTTTTATGGATATTCCATTGAGAATCTATAAAATGAACAGTCAAACATATATAAGACAAATTTTGAATGCTAGTCCAAGTGTCGGTAGTCAATGAAACTCAACAACAATGAGATAATATGCTATCAAATTATTTCTTATTTTCCTTCACAAACAAAGAAAAATAATCCCTCAAAACAGAGTGCCAAGGTGGAATTTTAAATTGAGGCACACTAACTTCACAAAACTCCTTAAACTCATCCCTCTAAACAAAACAAACAGGGAATTCATCTTTTGTGATCATTTTCACCAAAACCTCTCTAACTAGTTGTTGATCAAATTGCCAACAAGTTAATTTGTTATCCTCTGAACTAGTACCTTTAGTGAAACTCAACAAAGATTATGACTTATCTTTACCTTTGTGAGCTTCTATTAATTCTTTTTTTTGGTGGAAATTTTTTACAAGTCTCTCTCAAGTATTTCCATAAACCCGAAGTACCTTGATCACTTTTTGCCAAGTATTCTTTACTACACCATATACAAGCTGCCCTACCAGTTTCATTTCCCTCTGAATCAACTTATATCTCATAAGTTTCCCAAAAATCAGACTTATACTTTTTATGAGCTTGAGGTTCAGATGTACCGTGACTTTCTTTTACAATTGGAATTGAAGAACCTGCCGTAACAATAGGAGGGTTCGTGAAAGGGTGATGATTTGATTTACCAGTACTTTGATCATTTGAGATGTGATCATCTTCAATTTATTTTATTTTTTGTTTACCACTGGATTGTGCCATCTGCATTGCCATTAATTATTATGATATGTCAAGCATAAATACATATAAATATTTCAAACAAGCAAGCTCTACAAAACTAACTGTAACACATTCAGCCCACTAATTCGGCCCAACCACAACACCACAATCAATACTCAACAAAACTGACTGAGACACATAATAATAATAATTAATCACTCAATTCTCGTCAAAAAAACAAATAAAAAGGCCGGTGGCATCTGAGACACGGTGGAGGCAATAAGAAGTGCGAGGGACAAGGGCTGGACCTAACTGAACACGGCTAGAATGGAGTGAGGTGGCATGGAACTCATCGGAACAGCAATAGGTGTGTCGGAATTGGATGGGCAGTATCGGAATTGATGGCATTTTCATGTTATATATATATATATATTACTGGTTCTATTTTAGGTTTTTTAGGATGGGACGGTTCTCGGGATGGATATTGCTTAAGATTCGGAACCATCCCAAAAGAAAAAATACGTGAAAATTCAGGACGGGAAAAGTCAAAGTCAACCGATTTTTCTTAATCCCGATTTTTTCGGGACAAGGCTTCGGGTCGGGTCTCGAATCTCCGAGTCCCTTGAGCAGCCCTACTAAATGCATATAAAGATAAATCAGTAAACTCCTAAACCCCGTAATGCCTAAATACATAAACCATTAAACTGCTAAATACTATTTAAAATTAATAAATCTATTTTTTAATGCTATTTATTATATTTTTAAATATTCATTTTAATTATTTATTAGTGTATTTATTTAGAAATATTTATTACAAAAAAAATTATGCGTTGACAAATATAATTTAAATGATATATTATTTATCTAATAAAAAGATACGCTTATTAAAGAAGTATAAATATAAAAATTAAAAATTATTATCAAGTAATATAAGTTACTTTAATTTTGAATCAATTTGGGTTTTGTAAATATTTTTTAATTAATATATATCTTAATATTAATAGTTTATAAATTTAATTTTTGATCATTATTATAATATCTATCAATAAAATTATTTATATTAAATTTATATGATATATAATTATTAATATTATTATAACAAAATATTCTTTTAAAATTTTAAAAAATTTTAAATATTATTATATTTTCAAATGTTATAACCTATGAAAATGATAAAAAATTATAGAATTTTTTTTTGTTATTTTATTTTTTTAAATAAAACCTATAAACCACTAAAAGCATAAAAACATAAATCGCTAAACTGCTAATGACAAAACCTCTAAATACTTAAATGATTAAACTGGTATACATTAATAAAAAATCATAAATCTAATTTTAATTTTTATTTAGTATAATTTTAAATTTTTATTTTAATTATTTATAAATTTATTTTATAGAAATATTAATTAGAAAATAAATTAATAGTGAAACATATCTAATTTAAATTAAACTGATATCCCTAAATAATAAATAATAAATCTCATTTTTTTATTATAATTATTAATATTCATTTTAATTATTTATTTGTTTATTTATATATAAATATTAATTACAAAATAAAGTGAGTTAGACAAATATAATTTATATAAATTATTTTTCATCAAAAAATTATTGATAAAATTTTTAAAAGAAAAAAAAATTCAAAACAAAAAATTATTATATAGTAATATAATTTGCTTTTCTTCTTAATCATTTTAGGTTTTGTAATTATATTTTAATTGATATCTATCTTATTAATAATAGATTATTAATTTTTTTTTTGATCATTATTAGAATATTTATCAATAAAATTGTTTATATTAAATTTATATGATATATAAATATATTGATTATTATAACTAAATATTGTATTCACATTTAAAAAAAATTAAAAATTATTATATTTTCAAAGGTTATAACCTTTGAAAATATCAAAAAATAATAAAAATAAATTTTTTATTATTTTATTTTTTTAATAAAACCTATAAACCACTAAATGCATACATAGTTAAATTAGTAAACTCTTAAACCTCATAATGCCTAAATACATAAACCATTAAACCGCTATATACAACATAATAATTAATAAATAATTATATTAAGTAGTATATATCCTGAATAAAAACTAATTATTATAATTTCAAAGGTTATAACCTTCAAAAATTAAAAAAATCAAAAAATTTAATTTTTTATTTTTTCATTCTTTAAATAAAAACTATAAATCACAAAAGGCCTAAACACTTAAATCACTAAACCGCAAAACACCTAAATACTTAAACCATTAAACTATATATACTAAATAATAAATAATAAATCTCTATTTTATTTGTATTAATTATAATATTAAATATTCATTTTAATTATTTATTAGTTTATTTTTATAGAATTATAAATTAAAATTAAATTATGAGGAAGACAAATATAATTTAAATAATTTACTTTTAATAACAAAAAATATTAACTTATAAAAAGAAGCAAAACATCAAAGAAAGTATTATTTTGTAATATATTTTATTTTGATTTTGAATAAATTTATGTTTTGCAAATATATTTAAAATAATATCTATCTTATTAATAATAGTTTATTAATTTATTTTTTGATCATTAATATAATATATTTCAATATAATTGTTTATATTGAATTTACATGATATATAATTATTAAGATTATCATAAATAAATATAGTATTCACATATAAAAAAATTAAAAAATTGTTATATTTTCAAAGTTTATAACCTTCAAAAATGAGAAAAAATAACAAAAATAAATTTTTTGTTATATCATTGTTTAAATAAAACATATAAAACATTAAATGCCTAAATACATAAATAACTAAACCCCTAAACCCTTAGGCCCCTAAATACTTAAATCTTTTAACTCGTAAACCTTAAATATAATTTAAATAATTTATAGAAATATTAATTACAAAATAAATTATGAGTGATACAAATATAATTTAAATAATATATTTTTCATCAAAAAAACATATAAGCTTATAAAATGATGCAAAAACTAAAAAAAAATATTATTTAGTAATAAATTTTACTTTGATTTTGAATCAAATTAGGTTTTTTAATTATATTTTAATTTATATCTATCATATTAATAAAAGTTTATTAATTTATTTTATGATAATTGATGTAATATCTATCAATAAAATTGTTTATATTTAGTTTATATTATATATAGTTATAATATTTATTATTACTAAATATTGTATTCACATTTTTAAAAAATTTTAAAATTATTATATTTTCAAATCTTATAACCTTAGAAAATTTGAAAAAATATCAAAAATAAATTTATTGTTATTTCATTATTTGAATAAGACCTATAAACCATTAAATACATAAATACTTAAATCAATAACTTCTAAATCTCGAAAACCCTAAATAGATAAATTTTTTAAACATGTATATCCTAAATAATAAATAATAAATCTCATTTTTATTTTTTTTCATTATAATTTTAAATATTCATTTTAATTATTTATTTGTTTATTTTTATATAAATATTAATGACAAAATAAATTATACGTTATACAAATATAATTAATATAAATTATTTTTCAACAAAAAAATATAGATAAACTTAATAATTGAAGAAAAAATAAAAAACAAAAAAATATTATATAGTAATATATTTTGCTTTGTTTCTGAATAATTTTCGGTTTGTAATTATATTTTAATTGATATCTAACTTATTAATAATAGATTATTAATTTAATTTTTGATCATTATTAGAATATTTATCAATAAAAATGTTTATATTGAATTTATATGATATATAAATTTAATAATTATTATAATTAAATATTGTATTCACTTTTGAAAAAAATATTAAAATTATTATATTTTCAAAGATTATGACATTTGAAAATGTCATAAAATAAAAAAAATAATTTTTTTTTGTTATTTCATTGTTTAAATAAAACATAAACACCACTAAATGTCTAAGCACTTAAATCACTAAACTACAAAATTCCGATACCCCTATATAGATAATCCTTTAATAATTATAAAATAATAATTAATAAATCTTATTTTTATTTGTTTTCATTATAATTTAAAAAATTAATTTTGATTGTTAAGTTTTTTATTTATATAATATATTAATTATAAAATAAATTATGAGTTAAAAATATAATTTATAAAAATTATTTTACATCAAAAAATTGATAAGCTTATAAAAAGAATAAAAATTTAAAAACAAATAATTATTATTAAGTAATATATTTTGCTTTGCTTTTGAATCATTTTAGGTTTTTATATTATATTTTAAGTAATATCAATCTTATAGATTTTTAATTAATTTTTTGATTATTATTAGAATAACTATCAATAAAATTGTTTATATTGAATTTATATTATATATAATTATAATGATTATTATAAATAATTATTTATTCACTTTTTAAAAAAATTTAAAAAATATTATATTTTTAAAGGTTTTTAATCTTAAAAAATGCGAAAGAATACAAAAAATAAATTTTTTTGTTATTTCTTTTTTAAATAAAACCAAAAGACCACTAAATGTTTACTTACATAAATCAGTAGCTCATAAAACCCGAAACCCCTAAATACATAAACCTTATAACAGCTGTAATCTCCTTAATAAATAATAAAACTCATTTTTATTTCTATTTATTATAATTTTAAATATTCATTTTAATTATTTATATTTTAATTTTTAGAAAAATTAATAACAAAATAAATTTCGAGTGAGACAGATATTATTTAAATAATTTATTTGTCATCATAAAAAAATATAAGCTTATAAAAAGATAGAAAAATTTAAAAATTAAATATTATTATTTAGTAATATATTTTTATTTGATTTTGAATTATTTTGTGTTATGTAAATATTTTTTAATTAATATTTATATTATTAATAATAGTTTATTAATTTAATTTTTGATCATTATTATAATATCTATCATTAAAATTATTTATATTGAATTTATATGCTATATAATTAATAAGATAAATATAATTATACTTCGTATTCACATTTCAAAAGATTTTAAAAATTATTTTATTTTAAAAGGTCATAACCTTTCAAAATCTAAAAAAAATAAAAAAAAAATTTTATTTTTATTATATAAATAAAACCTATATTCCACTAAATGCCTAAAAACATAAATTGCTAAACTCCTAAACGACAAAACCCCTAAATAATCGATCCATTAAACCGGTATACCATATATAATTGTTGGGCAAGTGTGCTTCCACGGTAGTGAGATTGAGATACAGAAACACAGAAACAACATAAAACAAGAAATATATATATCCCAATTCAGCAACCATCCATGATAGACTCAAAAAAACAAAAATAATCACCAAAAATAATGTGTTTCGCTAGTCACTCAGTACGACAAGCTAAATCCACAAGAAAATGCTTATGTGTTATAGATTAAAGCAACAAAAATGTCTTACAGCATTCAGCACACAGAATAGTCCCGATAAATCCCACAGAGAGAAAAGAGAGAGACGATGATAGTTCATGGGTCCAAAAATAGCCACACGAAAATAAAATTACAAAACATTTTATATCAAAATTTCTCTCAGTTCATTTATCCAGAGCAGGTTGGATCATGAGATGGGTAAGGCTCTGCTCCAATTTCGGCCCACTGCCCGGTCAGCGAGACCTCCATTATTGTGCTACTGCTGCATCCTCGGCCTCTTAATATTTCCCTTCCTACACTTACATGAAAATATTTAAAAAGGATAAATATTTGGTTATACAAATAGATTATCAAAAAATAAATTACAATACAGCAATAAAATATTTTAAATCTCATTTTAATTTGTATTCATTATAATTTTAAATTTTTATTTTAATTATTTATTAGTTTATTTTTATAGAAATATTAATTATAAAAAAAATTATTAGTGAGACAGATCTAATTTAAATTAGAACAGTATCCCTAAATAATAAATAATAAATCTCATTTTTTTCATTATAATTTTAAATATTTATTTTATTTATTTATTTCTTTATTTGTTTATAAATATTAATTATTTAGGGTATAACTATTTAATTGTTTGTGTTTTTCGTGGTTTTGGGATTAAGAAGTTTATTGATTTATATGTTTACACATTTTCGTGTTTATAGGTTTTATTTAAACAATGAAATAACAAAAAATTTATTTTTATAAATTTTCGTGATTTTCAAATGTTATAACCTTTAAAAATATAATATTTTTTAAATAGTTATAAAATATGAATACAATACTTAGTTATAATAATCTTAATATTTATACTTGTTGTAGATTCAATATAAAAATATATATTAATATATACTATAATAATGATCAAAAAATAAATTAATAAACTATTATTAATAAGATAGATATTAATCAAAATAGATTTGCAAAACCCAAAATAATTCAAAATCAAAGTAAATTATATTACTAAACAAAATTATAAATTTTTGAAATTTTGTTTATTTTTATAAGGTTATTTCTTATTTCATAAAAATAATTTATTTAAATTATAATTGACTCACACATTATTTATTTTGTAATTAATATTTCTATAAAAATAAACTAAAAAATAATTAAAATGAATATTTAAAATTATAATGAATACAAATAAAAATGAGATTTATTATTTATTATTTTGGTTATATAAGTTTAATGCTTTATGTATTTCGGGGGTTTTGGCATTTAGGAGTCTAGAGATTTAAATGTTTAGTCATTTAGAGGTTTATAAGTTTTGTTTAAATAAAAAAATAATAAAAAATTATTTGTGATTTTTTATCATTTTTGAAGGTTATAACATTTGAAAATATAATAATTTTAAAATTTTTTCAAATGTAAATATAATATTTAGTTATAATAACTTAATAATTATAAGATTTTTTAATTGAATATAATTAATTTTATTATTCGATATTATAAAAATAATCAAATAATAAATTAATAAACTAATCTTAATAAGATTGAGCGCAATATAATTGCAAAACCTATATATAATGATTCAAAATCAAAGTAAAATATATTACTAAATATTAAAAATATTTAGTAATTAAAATTATTAAAAATAAATTATTAAAATTATATTTCTCTCACTCATTATTTACTTTGTGATTGATATTCTATAAAAAATAAACTAATAAATAATTAAAATTAATATTTAAAATTATGATGAATACAAATTAAAATGAGATTTATGATTTATTATATATGGTATACTAGTTTAATGGTTTGATTATTTAGTGGTTTATAGGTTTTATTTATATAATAAAAATTTAAAATTCTATTTTTGATTTTTTCTGATTTTCAAAGGTTATAACCTTTGAAATAAAATAATTTAAAAATTTTTTGAAATGTGAATACCATTGTAATTATATTAATCTTACTAATCATATATCATATAAATTCACTATAAATAATTTTAATGATAGATATTATAATAATGAGCAAAAATTAAATTAATAAACTATTATTAATAATATTAATATTAATTAAAATATATTTACATAACGCAAAATGATTCAAAATCAAATCAAAATATATTACTAAATAATAATATTTAATTTTTAAAATTTTCCTTCTTTTTATAAGCTTATATTTTTTTTATTAAAATAAATTATTTAAAAAATATTTGTCTCACTCGAAATTTATTTTAGTACTTAATTTTTCTAAAAAATTTAACAATAAATAATTAAAATGAATATTTAAAATTATAATAAATAGAAATAAAAATGAGATTTATTATTTATTAAGTAGTATATAGCTATTAAAAGGTTTATGTATTTAGGGGTTTCGAGATTTATGAGCTTACTGATTTAAGTAAGTAAGCATTTAATGATCTATAGGTTTTATTTAAAAAATGAAATAACAAAAAATTTATTTTTTTTTTATTTTTTCACATTTTCAAATGTAACCTTTGAAAATATAATAATTTTAATTTTTTTTTCAAAAGTGAATACAATATTTACTTATAATAATCATTATATTTATATATCATATAAATTCAATATAAACATTTTTATTGATAAATATTCTATTAATGATGAAAAAATAACTTAATAATCTATTATTAAAAAGATAGATATCAAATAAAATATATTTACAAAACCTAAAATGATTCAGAAGCACACACTAAACCAAAGTTGTACCCCCATGTGTTGAAATAGCTAGTTGTTGAGGATGCTATTTATATTGGTTATTGTAATTTCTTCTAAAATATATCTCATGCACACACTCAAAGCAATTTCTTTAAAACATAGTTAACCTCTATAAAAATAACCACCTTTTAGCCTATTAGAACAAACTAGCCCCAGGGCAGTTTGAGCAGGGCTAGAAGTATGGGCTCTCTTTCAATCAAGAATCAAAAAATTTATTTTATTGTCATGTCTAAGCCCCTTTTATATCCTCATGGATATGAAAAGTATCATTTCTTTCTTTTTATATTAAATGAGTTATGTATACAAGCTCACAATACCCAAAAAGGTGTAAATGAATCATATTCAAATGTATAAAAGGTTTTAATCATTGCTCAAAATATTAGTCTTGCATATTGACACTTGAGGTCACAAATCAAAGGAAAAAGCCATAGTGATATTTCCAATCCCAAGAATTTTAGCTAAAGAACGTTATAAAGAGTAGTACTTGAGCTTTAACTATTTCTAGGGTCATGACTTTTGCTCTCGAGGAATGTCCAAAGTTAAAATCATTCCTCGTGCAATGACTTTGCAATATAAAAATAAAATGCACAAGCTATGGTCATATCCAATACTGTGTCCCAGTATTATAGTGATTAAATATGTATTCATAATCATTCTTAGTGACATAACAATATGTTCAACAGAGACACAATTTATGGCATAATCTCATCGATATGATTTGTGTTCTAGAGACAAAATATACAATCATGACCATTGCTAATGTTACAATAATCTAAAGCAAGAAAGAGACTGAATCCATAACTCAACCCTTGAGTCATGACTATGTGTTACATATACAAAAAGATAAATCTATGACATTCCTAAAACTTGTGAATTTCAATTTAAATTTAACACTTTTTTATTTGATTATAAAAGTGCAAAGCATGATATTTAGGATTTAGGGTATATGTATTAGGGTTATAGTTTATGGTATAAGGTTTAGGATTTAAAGTTTAGGGTTTATGGTTTTTATTTGGAAAATACACACTTTATTTATCATTTAGGCACACAACTTACAAGAGACTAAAAAGCTAACTAATTTTGGCCAACCCACCAAATCCTATGCACCTGAATGATTCTATGCATAAAATACATAAAAAAACACAATGCCTAATAATTCCAAGCATACGAATACAACTAAAATCATCTGGCATTCCCGGACTTCAGAGTTGGCTTTGAGTCATTATGCACACTGTGTCCTTTCCATTCAAATTTGTCCAAGCCTTTTGGAGGAACATGAATTATGCACCATATTAAAATTATGAAAATATAAGATTGTGCATGTGTGTGACATGCAGCATCAAGCATTAGCATATGTCATTGCTATGCAATAGAATACATGTAAAATTGAATACTCATAAATCCACAAGTCCATATCTACGGCACTTTGTAAATTCATTCTCACCTCTGAATTCCTCATTCTTTTGCTCCAATGATCCTCAAAAGAGTATCTCTTGGGTTAGAATTATTCCTCCTCGAGCTCCAAGAAGTGGCTATATGTTGCACCAACAAAATATCAAAAAATATGCATGCATCAGTGTGCATGTCTGATGAAGTCCATCTCATAGTCTAATCATCTACGCATACAACCAAGCTTGAATACGAGTAAAATTACAAAATGCTATAAAGATGGGTCTTCTGCTCCCGGGAGTGTAGCATCGCCTAATGTGTATTTACAAAATGCATTAGTGGGTCCCACTTAGAGATACTCATGGGTCCAGTTGCTCTCATTTAATGCTACATAGAGAATAGACAAGATTTTGTGTGTGAGTATGTCATGATCTGTCTCTACAAGTACATGGTGCATACAAAGTCAAAAATAAAATAAGACTACAAACATAAACTAAAAGTTTGAATCTTTCGCTTCCGTGTGAATGGCCTAGACTCCATTGCTTACTGGCCTTACTTGGTGATGCTTCGGATTTTTCTTGCTCTCCAATTAATCATGGAAAACCTGCTACTTCTGTTGGGTTATGGTTGGGTGGCCCTCTATTCTGCGTGGTACGGCTAGTGGGACCCACTCCTAGCTACTCTTGGATTTACTCCCGACCACTTTACTCGGCCACATCAATTGTCTAAATGTTATCATCCCATCTTGCTAGTGGGGCCCTCTACAAGCTCGTGGCCTATATTTCTGCCTGCTTCCAGGACTTGCTGGCCCCTCTAAAAGCTACACTAAAATGGACAAGAATATATGCACCTGTGTACTATGGTCTGTCGCTATGTGTGTGTGGTGTAGCAGTATGAGGGTTTAGGAGTTTAGTAATTTATGTATTTAGGTATTATGTGATTTATAGGTTTTATTTAAATAATTAAATAAAAAAAATTTTTTTTATGATTTTTTCTCATTTTCAAGGTTATAACCATTGAAAATATTATAATTTTTAATTTTGTTTCAAATGTTAATTCAATTTTTAATTATAATAATCATAAAAATTATATATAGTGTTAATTCAATATATATACTTTTATTGATATATATTATAATAATGATCAAAATTAAATTTATAAACTATTAATATTAAGATAGATATTAATTAAAAAATAATTACAAAACCGAAATTGATTCAAAATTGTAGTAAAATATATTTCTGGATAACAATTTTTAATTTTTAAAGTTTTACTTCTTTTATAAGCACATATATTTTTTAAATTATATTTGTCGCACTCATGATTTATTCTGTAATAAATATTTCTATAAAAATAAAATAATAAATAATTAAAATGAATATTTAAAATTATAATAAATAGAATTAAAAATTAGATTTATTATAAAATTATAATAAATAGAATTAAAATGAATATTTAAAATAAAAATGAATATTGCAGTTTAATGGTTTATGTATTTTGGCATTATGGGGTTTAGAAGTTTACTAATTTAACAGTGCATGCATTTAGTGGTTTATAGGTGAAATTTAAAAAAAAATCAAAAAAATTATTTTTTTTATTTTTTGATATTTTCAAATGTTATAACATTTGAAAATATAATAATTTTTAAATTTTTTTCAAAAGTGAATACAATATTTAGTTATAATAATCATTATATTTATATATCATATAAATTCAATATAAATATTTTTATTGATAGATATTCTAAGAATGATTAAAGAATAAATTAATAATCTATTATTAATAAGATATATATTAATTTAAATATAATTACAAAACCTAAAATGATTTAGAAACAAAGCAAAATATATTACTATATAATTATTTTTTGTTTTAAATTTTTTTTCTTTTAAAAAGTTTATCTATATTTTTTTGATGAAAAATAATTATATAAATTATATTTGTCTAACTCAATTTATTATGTAATTAATAATTATAATAAAATAAATGAATAAATAATTAAAATGAATAATTTAAATTATAATGAAAAAAATAATATTGAGATTTATTATTTATTATTTAGGGTATACTAGTTTAAAATGATTATCTATTTAGGGTTTTCGAAATTTAGGAGTTATTGATTTAAGTATTTAGGCATTTAGTGGTTTTTAGGATTTATTTAAACAATGAAATAACAAAAAAATTATTTTTGTTATTTTTTCACATTTTCAAAGGTTATAACATTGGAAAATATAATAATTTTAAAATTTTTTTAAATTGTGAATACAATATTTAGTAATAATATTCATTATAATTATATATATTATTAACTAATTAGAAATAATTTTATTGATAGATATGATATCAATTATCAAAAAATAAATTAATAAACTATTATTAATATGATAGATATAAATTAAAATATAATTACAAAACCTAAATTGATTTAAAATCAATGTAAAATATATTACTAAATAATAATTTTTGGTTTTTAAATAGTTACTTTTTTTTATAAAATTATATATTTTTTTAAAAGTAAATTATTAATATTATATTTGTCTGTCTAATTATTTATTTTGTAATTAATATTTATATAAAAAATAAAATATTTAAAATGAATATTTAAAATTATATTGAATACAAATTAAAATGAGATTTTAGATTTATTATTGCTGTATATGTAATTTATTTTTTGATAATCTATTTGTGTAACCTAATATTTTTTTCTTTTTTAATATTTTAATGTATGTGCAGGAAAGGAAATATTAAGAGGCTGGAAATGCAGTAGTAGCACAATACCGGAGGTCTCACTGACCGGAAAGCGAGCCGAAATTGGAGCAGAGCTTGACCCATCTCATGATACGACACTCTCCGGTTAAATGAACCGAGAGATTTTAATATAAAATGTTTTGTAATTTTATTTTCGGGTTACTATTTTTGGACCCATGGAACTGTTCATCCTTTATCTCTATTCTCTCTGTGTGATTTATCGTGACTATTCTGTGTGCTGCATACTATAAGACATTTCTGTTGCTTTAATCTATAACGCAAAAGCATTTTTTAGTGGATTTAGATAGTCATACTGAACGACTAGCGAACCACATTATTTTTGGTGTTTATTTCTCGTTTTTTGATTCTATCATGGATGGTTGCTGAATTAGGATATATATATTGCTTGTTTTCTATTGTTTCTGTGTTTTTGTATCTCAATCAAACTACCGTGGAAGCACAATTGCCAAACAATTATATATGGTATACCGGTTTAATGGATTGATTATTTAGGAGTTTTATCATTTAGAAGTTTAGCAATTTATGTTTTTAGGCATTTAGTGGTATATTGGTTTTATTTATATAATAAAAATAAAATTTTTTTTTGATTTTTTTTTTATTTTCAAAGGTTATAACCTTTGAAAATAAAATAATTTTAAAAATCTTTTGAAATGTGAATACCATGTATAATTATATTAATCTTATTAAATATATATCATATAAATTAAATATAAATAATTTTAATGATAGATATTATAATAATGATTAAAAATTAAATTAATAAACTATTATTAATAATATAAATATTAATTAATATATATTTACATAACACAAAATGATTCAAAATCAAAAAAAAAATATATTACTAAATAATAATATTTAATTTTTAAAATTTTCCATCTTTTTATAAGCTTATATTTTTTTATGAATACAAATAAATTATATAAATAATATCTGTCTCACTCGAAAATTATTTTGTAATTAATTTTTCTAAAAAATTAAAATATAAATAATTAAAATGAATATTTAAAATTATAATAAAAAGAAATAAAAATGAGTTTTATTATTTATTATTTATTAAGTAGTATACACATGTTATAAGGTTTTTGTATTTAGGAGTTTTGGGTTTTATGAGCTACTAATTTAAGTAAGTAAACATTTACTGGTCTATAGGTTTTATTTAAAAAAGAAATAACAAAAAATTTATTTTTTGTATTCTTTCTCATTTTTAAAGATTATAACCTTTGAAAATATAATAATTTTTAAATTTTTTTCAAAAGTAATACAATATTTATTAATAATAATCATAATAATTATCTATCATATAAATTCAATATAAATAATTTTATAGATAGATATTCTAATAATTATCAAAAAATAAATTAAAAATCTATTATGAATAAGATTGATATTACTTAAAATATAATATCAAAACCTAAAATGTTTCAAAAGCAGAGCAAAATATATTACTTAATAATAATTATTTGTTTTAAAATTTTTATTCTTTTAATAAGCTTATCTATTTTTTGATGAAAAATAATTTTTTTAAATTATATTTTTAACACATAATTTATTTTATAATTAATATATATATATATATATAGCTAAACAATCAAAATGAATTTTTGAAATTATATTGAAAACAAATAAAAATGAGATTTATTAATTATTATTTAAGGTATACCCGATTAACAATTATCTATATAGGGGCATCGGGATTTTGTAGTTTAGTGATTTAAGTGTCTAGGCATTTCGTGATTTATAGGTTTTATTTAAACAATGAAATAATAAAAAATATATTTTTTTTTTCACATGTTCAAAGGTTATAATCTTTGAAAATTTAATAATTTTAAAATTTTTTTCAAATGTGAATAAAATATTTAGTTATGATAATTATTAAATTTATATATCATATAAATTAAATATAAATATTTTTATTGATCAATATTCTAATAATGATCAAAAAATAAATTAATAATCTATTATTAATAAGTTAGATATCAATTAAAATATAATTACAAAACCTAAAATGATTCAGAAACAAAGTAAAATATTTTTTGTTTTTAATTTTTTTCTTCTTTTAATAAGTTTAACAATATTTTTTTGTTGAAAAATAATTTATATAAGTTATATTTGTCTACCTTATAATTTATCTTGTAATTAATATTTATATAAAAATAAATAATAAATAATTAAAATGAATATTTAAAATTATAATGAAAAAACAAAAATGAAATTTATTATTTATTATTTAGGATATACCTATTTAAAAAATTAATCTATTTAGGTTTTTCGAAAGTTAGAAGTTATTGATTTATGTATTTAGGCATTTAATAGTTTATAGCTTTTATTTAAACAATGAAATAACAAAAAATTTATTTTTGATATTTTTTCAAATTTTCAAATGTCATAACATTTGAAAATATAATAATTTTAAAATTTTTTAAAAATGTGAATATAATATTTAGGCATTTATGGTTTATGAGTTTAAAGGTTTAGGTATTTATGGGCTTCTGTGTTTAGGAGTTTAAAGATTTATGTGTTTAGGTATTTACTGGTTTATATGTTTTTTTAAACAATGATATAACAAAAACATTATTTTTTGTTATTTTTTCTCATTTTTGAAGTTTATAACCTTTGAAAATATAATAATTTTTAATTTTTTTTAAATGTGAATATAATATTTAGTTATAATAATCTTAATAATTATATATAATATAAACTCAATATAAATTATTTTATTAATAGATATTATAATAATGATCAATAAATAATTAATAAACTATTATTAAAAAGAATGATATAAAATAAAATATAATTGCAAAAACTAAAATGAGACAAAATCAAAATAAAATATTTTACTAAAAAATAAATTTTTGTTTTTAATATTGTGCCTATTTTTATAAGCTTATATTTTTTTTTGATGAAATATAAATTATTTAAATTATATTTGTCTAACTAATAATTTAGTTTGTAATTAAAATTTCTATAAAAATAAACTGATAAATAATTAAAATAAAAATTTAAAATTAAACTGAATAAAAATTAAAATGAGATTTATGATTTATTATTAATGTATACCAGTTTAATATTTTAAGTATTTAGATGTTTTTTTGTTTATGACTTTAGTGATTTATGTTTTTAGGCATTTAGTGGTTTATAGGTTTTATTTAAACAATGAAATAACAAAAAAATTATTTTTGATATTTTCTAAATTTTTCAAAGGTTATAACCTTTGAAAATATAATAATTTAAAATTTTTTAAAAATGTGAATACATTATTTAGTAATAATAACCATTATGATTATATATAATATAAACTAAATATAAACAATTTTATTGATAGATATGATATCAATTATCAAAAAATAAATTAATATGCTATTATTAATATGATAGATATAAATTAAAATATAATTGCAAAACCTAAAAATATTCAAAATCCAAGAAAAATTTATTACTAAATAATAATTTTTTTTTAGTTTTTGCTTCTTTTTATAAGCATATATTCTTTTTGATGAAAAATAAATTATTTAAATTATATTTGTATCACTCATAATTTATTTTGTTATTAATATTTCAATAAATTATTTAAATTATATTTAAGGTTTACGAGTTTAATGGTTTAAGTATTTAGGGGCTTTTGTGTTTAAAAGTATAGAGGTTTAAGTGTTTAGGCATTTAGTGGTTTATAAGTTTTATTTAAACAATGATATTACAAAAAATTTATTTTTATTATTTTTTTAATTTTTGAAGGTTATAACCTTTGAAAATATAATAATTTTTAAATTTTTTTCAAATGTAAATATAATATTTAGTTATAATAATCTTAATAATTATAAGTCATTTAAAATCAATATAAATAATTACATTGCTAGATATTATAATAATGATCAAAAAAATTTATTAAACTATTATTAATAAGAGAGATATTATTTAAAATATATTTTCAAAATCTAAATTTATTCAAAATCAAAGTAAAATATATTATTTAATAATAATTTTTTTAATGTTTTGGTTTTTTTATAACTTTATATTTTTGTTATTATAAATAAATTATTTAAATTAATTTGTATTACTCATAATTTATTTTGTAATTTATAATTCTATAATAATAAACTAATAAATAAATAAAATAATTATTTAAAATTATAATGAATATAAATAAAATTGAGATTTATTATTTATTATTCAGGATATACCGGTTTAATGGTTTAAGTATTTAGGTGTTTTGTGGTTTAGAAGTTTAGTGATTTAATTGTTTAGACCATTAGTGATTTATAGTTTTTATTTAAAGAATGAAAAAACAAAAAATTTAATTTTTTGATTGTTTTTGATTTTTTTTAATTTTTGAAGGTTATAAGCTTTGAAAATATAATAATTTTTAAATTTTTTAAATGTGAAAATAATAATTAGTTATAATAATCTTAATAATTATATATTATGTAAACTCAATATAAATAATTTTATTGATAGATATTATAATAATGATCAATAAATAAATTAATAAACTAGTATTTATAAGAATGATATAAATTAAAATATAATTGTAAAATCTAAAATGATTCAAAATCAAAATAAGATATATTACTAAATAATAATTATTTATTTTTAAAAATTTGCCTTATTTATAATCATTTTTTAATGAAAAATAATTTTTTAAACTATATACGTCGCACTAATAATTTATTTTGTAATTAATATTTCTATAAAAATAAACAGATAAATAATTAAAATGAATATTTAAAATTATAATTAATATTAATAAAAATTATATTTATGATTTATTATTTGGACTATACTAATTTAATCTTTTAAGTATTTATGGGCTTCGGGGTTTAGGAATTTAGTCATTTTAGAATTTAGTCATTTAGTGGTTTATAGGTTTTATATAAAAAATAAAATAACAAAAAATTATTTGTGTTATTTTTTCTCCTTTTTGAAGGTTATAACCTTTGAAAAAATAATAATGTTTAAATTATTTTTTTGAAGAGTGAATACAATATGTAGTTATAATAATCATAATAATTATATATAATATAAATTCAATATAAACTATTTTATTGATATTATTATAATAATGATCATAAAATAGTAATAAACCAATTATTAATAAGATAAATATTGTTTAAAATATATTTTCAAAACCTAAAATGACTTCAAAATCAAAGTGAAATATTTTACTAAATATTAAGTTTAAATTTTTAAATTTTCGTTTCCATTTATAAGCCTATATATTATTTGATGAAAGATAAAGTATTTAAATTATATTTATATCACTAATTATTTATTTTTTAATTTATATTTCTAAAATTAAACTAATAAATAATTAAAATGTATATTTAAAATTATAATAAATACTAATAAAAATGAGATTTATGATTTATTATTTATGGTATAACTATTAAATTGTTTAAGTTTTTTTTGGTTTTAGGGTTAAGGAGTTTATTGATTTATATGTTTACACATTTTTGTGTTTATAGGGTTTATTTAATCAATGAAATAACAAAAAATTTATTTTATGAATTTTCGTGATTTTCAAAAGGTTATAACCTTTAAAATTATAATAATTTATTAATAGTTCTAAAATATGAATAGAATACTTAGTTATAATAATCATAATAATTAAATTTGTTGTAGATTCAATATAAAAAAATTGTATTAATATATATTATAATAATGATCAAAAAATAAATTAATAAACTATTATTAATAAGATAGATATTAATTAAAATATATTTGCAGAACCTAAAATAATTCAAAATCAATGTAAATTATATTACTAAATAAAATTTTAAACTTTTTGAAATTTTTTTTATTTTTATAAACTTATTTTTTTTTCATAATTATTAATTTATTTAAATTATATCTGTCTCACTCATTATTTATTTTGTAATTAATATTTCTATAAAAATAAACTAAAAAATAATTAAAATGAATATTTAAAATTAATATCGATATAAATAAAAATGAGTTTATTATTTATTATTTAGGTTATATAGGTTTAATGGTTTAAGTATTTAGGGGGTTTTGGGGTTTAGGAGTCTAGAGATTTAAATGTTTAGTCATTTAGTGGTTGATAAGTTTTATTTAAATAATAAAATAATAAAAAATTATTTTTGTGATTTTTTATCATTTATGAAGGTTATAACCTTTGAAAATATATTAATTTTTAAATTTTTTATCAAATGTAAATATAATATTTAGTTATAATAACTTAATAATTAGAAGACATTTTAATTGAAAATAAGTAATTTTATTGTTCGATATTATTAAAATGACCAAATAATAAATTAATAAAATATTATTAATAAGATTGATTGCAATTAGAAAATAATTGCTAAACCTATATATAATGATTCAAAATCAAAGTAAAATATATTACTAAATAATAATTTTTTGTTTTTAAATTTTTACTTCTTTATATAATCTTATTTTTTTTGATTAAAAATAAATTATTAAAAATATATTTGTCTCACTCATTATTTATTTTGTGATTGATATTTCTATAAAAAATAAACTATTAAATAATTAAAATATATATGTAAAATTATATTGAATACAAATTAAAATGAGATTTATGATTTATTATATATGGTATAATGGTTTAATGGTTTGATTATTTAGTGCTTTATAGGTTTTATTTATATAATAAAAATTTAAAATTCTATTTTTGATTTTTTCTGATTTTCAAAGGTTATAAAAATTGAAAATAAAATAATTTATAAAATTTATTGAAATGAGAATACTATGTATAATTATATTAATCTTACTAATTAAATATAATATTAATTCAATATAAACAATTTTAATGATAGATATTATTATAATAATCAAAAATTAAATTAATAAACTATTAATATTAATTAAAATATATTTACATAACACAAAATGATTCATAATCAAATCAAAATATATTACTAAATAATAATATTTAATTTTTAATATATTTTTTTTATAAGCTTATATTTTTTTTATTAAAATAAATTATTTAAATAATATTTGTCTCACTCAAAATTTATTTTGTAATTAATTTTTCTAAAAAATTAAACTATAAATAATTAAAATTAATTTTTAAAATTATAATAAAATTAATATCAATTAGAATATAATTACAAAACCTAAAATGATTCAGAAGCAAAGCAAAATATATTAATATATTATAATTTTTTGTTTTGAAATTTTTTTTTCTTTTAAAAAGTTTATCTATATTATTTTGATGAAAAATAATTTATATAAATTATATTTGTGTCACTCATAATTTATTGTGTAATTAATATTTATATAAAAATAAACAAATAAATAATTAAATTTGAATATTTAAAACTAAAATAAAAAAAAATTAGATTTATTCATTATTATTTAGGATATACCGGTTTAATTTAAATTAGATCTGTCTCACTAATAATTTATTTTGTAATTCATATTTCTATAAAAATAAACTGATAAATAATTAAAATTATACTGAATAATTAAAATAATTTATTTTGTTCCTCTCTCAACTCTAGAATGATTGCTAATGCTTTAACCAAAATAATAGAAACTTTTACTTTATCTCTATTATATCTCATCATATTTGATGTTGAATCACTGGACTATCAAAGGTAATTTGACTCATGTACTCTAAAAGACTAAACCAAAGTTGTACCCCTATTTGTTGAAATAGCTAGTTGTTGAGGATGCTATTTATATTGATTATTGTAATTTATTCTAAAATATCTCTCATGCACACACTCAATGTAGTTTTTTTAAAACATAGTTCACCTCTAAAAAAATAACCACATTGTAGCCTATTAGAATAATTTAGCCCCAGGGCGGTTTGAGCAGGGCGAGAAGTATGGCCTCTGTTTCAATCAAGAATCAAAAAATTTATTTTATCGGCATGTCTAAGCCCCTTTTTCATATCCTCATGGATATGAAAAGTATCATTTCTTTCTTTTTATATTAAATGAGTTATGTATACAAGCTCACAATACCCAAAAAGTTGTAATTGAATCATATTCAAATGTATAAAAGGTTTTATTCATTGCTCAAAATATTAGTATTGCATATTGACACTTGAGGTCACAAATCAAAGGAAAAAGCCATAGTGACATTTCCAATCCCAAGAATTTTAGCTATAGAATGTTATAAAGTGTAGTACTCGAGCATTAACTATTTCTAGGGTCATGACTTTTGCTCTTGAGGAATGTCCAAAGTCACAATCATTCCTAGTGCAATGACTTTGCAATATAAAGATAAAATGCACAAGCTATGGTCATATCCAATACTGTGCCCAGTATTATTGTGATTAAATATGTATTCATGATCATTCTTAGTGCCATAACAATATGTTCAACAGAGAGACACAATTTAGGCTAGCCCACCAAATCCTATGCACCTTAATGCTTCATTGCATAAAATACATAAAAAAACATAATGCCTAATAATTCCAAGCATACGAATACAACTAAAATCACCTAGCATTCACGGACTTCATTGTTGGTAGTTAGTCATTATGCACATTGCGTCCTTTCCATTAGGATTTGGCCAATCCTTTTGGAGGAACCTGAATGATGCACCATATTAAAACTATGCAAATATATGATTGTGCATGTGTGTGACATGCAGCATCAAGTGTTTGCCTGTGTCATTGTTATGCAATGGAATACATGTAAAACAGAATTCCCATAAATCTACAAGTCCATATCTACGGCACTTTGTCAATTCATTCTCACATCTGAACTCAACATTCTTTTTCTCCAATGATTCTCAAAAGAGTATCTCTTGGGTTAGAATGCTTCCTCCTCGAGCTCCAAGAAGTGGTTGTATGTTCCACCGAAAAAATATCAAAAATTATGCATGTATCGGTGTGCATGTGTGATGAGGTCTATCTCATAGTCTAATTATCTACACGTACACCCAAGCTAGAATACAAGTCAAATTACAAAATGCTATAAAGATGGGTCTTCTGCTCCAGAGAGTGTAGCATCGCCTAATGTGTATTTACAAAATGCATTAGTGGGCCCCACTTAGAGATTCTCATGGGTCCGGTTTCCCCCATTGCATGCTACATAGAGAATAGACAAGATTTTGTGTGTGAGTATGTCATGATTCATATCTACAAGCACATGGTGCATACAAAGTCCAAAATACAAATATGACAACAAACATAAACTAAAAGTTTGAATCTTTCGGTCCCATATGGCTGGTCTGGACTCCATTACTTACAGGCCCTGCTTGGTGATGCTTCAGATTTTCTCGTTTCTCTAATTAATCATGGATTACCCGCTACACCTGTTGCGCGATGGTTGGGTGGCCATCTATGCTACCTGATAGGGCCAGTGGGACCCACTCCTAGCTACTCCAAGGTTTATTCCCGACCACTTTGTTCGTCCTCATCAGTTGTCTAAATGTTATCATCCCGGCTTGCTAGTGGGTCCCTCTACAACCGGTGGCCCATACTTCTGGCTGCTTCTAGGACTTGCTGGCCCGTCTAAATGCTACACCAAAATGGACAAGAATATGTGCACGTGTGTACAATGGTACGTAGCTATTTGTGTGTGGTGTAGCAGTATCAGGGTTTAGGAGTTTAGTAATTTAAGTATTTATGTATTTTGTGGTTTATAGGTTTTATTTAAATAATTAAATAACAAAAAATTACCTTTATGATTTTTTCTCATTTTCAAGGTTATAACCATTGAAAATATTATAATTTTTAATTTTTTTCAAATGTTAATACAATATTTAATTATAATAATCATAAAATTAAATATCATGTAAATTCAATATAAATAATTTTATTGATCAATATTATAATACTAATCATAAAATAGATTAATAAACTATTATTAATAAGATAAATATAAATAAAAATATATTTGTAAAACCTAAAATGATTCAAAATCAAAGTAAAATATATTAATAAATAATAATATTTTATTTTTAAATTTTTGATTCTTTTTATAAGCTTATAAATTTTTTTGATGAAGATAAATTATTTAAATTATATTTGTCTCACTCAATTTTATTTTGCAATTAATATTTCTATAAAAATAAACTAATAAATAATTAAAATGAATATTATATATTATAATGAATACAAATAAAAATGAGAATTATGATTAATTATTTAGGGTATACCAGTTTAATGGTTTAAGTATTTAGGAGTTTAGGAGTTTAGTGATTTAAGTGTTTAGGAATTTAGTAGTTTATATGTTTTATTTAAATAATGAAATAACAAAAAAATTATTTTTCAAATTTATTATCAATTTTGAAGGTTATAACGTTTATAAATATAATAATTTTTAAATTTTTTTCAAATGTGAATACAATATTTAGTTATAATAAACTTAATAATTATATATCATGTAAATTAAAAATAAACAATTTTATTGATAGATATTAATAAACTAAATATAAATATAAATATAACAATGATCAAAAAATATAATAATAAATTATTATTTATTGATAGATATATATATATTATTTATAAATACTTGAACCTTTAAAGTTGGTTTAAAGGCTTAAGTATTTAAGGGTTTTGGGGTTTGGGAGTTTAATGATTTAAGCGTTTAGGCATTTAGTAGTTTATAGGTTTTATAGAAACAATAAAATAACAAAAAATTAATTTTTATCATTTTATATCATTTTCAAAGATGATAACCTTTAAAAATATAATAATTTTTAAATTATTTTCAAATTTAAATATAATATTTAGTTATAATAATCTTTATAATTATATATAATGTAAATTCAATAGAAACAATTTTATTGATAAATATTCTAATAATTATGAAAAAATAAATTAATAATCTATTATTAATAAGATAGATATCAATTAAAATATAATTTCAAAACCTAAAATGATTCAGAAGCAAAGCAAAATATATTATTATTAATAATTTTTGTTTTGAAAATTTTTTTTCTTTTAAAAAGTTTATCTATAAATTTTTGATGAAAAATAATATATATAAATTATTTTTGTCCAGCTCATTTTATTTTGTAATTAATAATTATAAATAAATAAACAAATAAATAATTAAAATGAATATTTAAAATTATACTGAAAAAAATGAAATTTATTATTTATTATTTAGAGATACTGTTTTAATTTAAATTAGATCTGTATCACTAATATTTTATTTTGTAATTAATATTTCTATAAAAATAAACTGATAAATAATTAAAATAAAAATTTAAAATTATACTGAATAAAATTTAAAATGAGAATTATGATTTATTATTACTGTATACCAGTTTAATGGTTTAAGTATTTAGAGGTTTTTTCATTTAGGAGTTTAGCAATTTGTGTTTTTAGGCTTTTAGTGGTTTATATGTTTTATTTATTAAAATAAAATATCAAAAAAATTGTATATAATTTTTTTTCATTTTCATAGGTTATAACCTTAGAAAATATAATAATTTTAAATTTTTTTAAAAATGTGAATACAATATTTTGTAATAATAATCATTATAACTATATATAATATGAACTAAATATATACAATTTTATTTATAGATATGATATCAATTATCAAAAAATAAATTAATATGCTATTATTAATATGATAGAAATAAATTAAAATATAATTAAAAAACCTAAAATTATTCAAAAACAATGTAAAATTTATTACTAAATAATAATTTTTGTTTTTTAGTTTTTGCTTCTTTTTATAAGATTATATATTTTTTTTTGATGAAAAATATATTATTTAAATTATATTTGTATCACTCATAATTTATTTTGTAATTAATATTTCAATATATTATTTAAATTAAATTTAAGGTTTACGAGTTTTAAGGTTTAAGTATTTAGGGGCTTCGGGGTTTAGGAGTTTAGAAATTTATGTGTTTAGGCATTTAATGGTTTAAAAGTTTTATTTAAACAATGATATAACAAAAAATTTATTTTTGTTATTTTTTATCATTTTTGAAGGTTATAACCTTTGAAAATATAACAATTTTTAATTTTTTTTAATATGTGAATACTATATTTAGTTATGATAATCTTAATAATTATATATCATGTAAATTCAATATAAACAATTATATTGATAGATATTATATTAATGATCAAAAAATAAATTAATAAACTATTATTAATAAGAAAGATTTTATTTAAAATATTTTTGCAAAATATAAATTTATTCAAAATTAAAATAAAATATATTATTAAATAATAATTTCTTTGATGTTTTGCTCCTTTTTATAAGTTTATATTTTTTTTATTAAAAGTAAATTATTTAAATTATATTTGTCTTCCTCATAATTTATTTTTAATTTATAATTCTATAAAAATAAACTAATAAATAATTAAAATGAATATTAAAAACAATAATGAATACAAATAAAATAGAGATTTATTATTTATTATTTAAGATATACTAGTTTAATGGTTTAAGTATTTAGGTGTTTTGGGGTTTAGTGATTTAAATGTTTAGGCCTTTAGTAATTTATAGTTTTTATTTAAAAAATGAAAAATAAAAGAAATTTAATTTTTTGATTTTTTTTTTAAATTTTTGAAGGTTATAACCTTTGAAAATATAATATTTTTAATCTTTTTTAAAATGTAAATATAATATTTTGTAATAATAATCTTAATAATTATATATAATGTAAACTCAATATAAAAAATTTTATTAATACATATTATAATAATGATCAATAAAAAATTAATAAACTATTATTAATAAGAATGATATAAATTAAAATATAATTACAAAATATAAAATGATTCAAAATAAAAATAAAATATATTACAAAATAATAAATTTTTGTTTTTAAAATTTTGCCTCTTTTTATATCGATATATTTTTTTTTGATGAAAAATAAATTATTTATATTAGCTCTATCTCACTAATAATTTATTTTGTAATTAATATTTCTATATAAATAAATTGATAAATAATTAAAATAAAAATTTAAAATTATACTTAATAAAAATTAAATTAAGATTTATGGTTTTTTTTAATGTATACCTATTTAATTGTTTAAGTATTTAGAGGTTTTGTCATTTAGGAGTTTAGCAATTTATGTTTTTAGGCATTTAGTGGTTTATAGGTTTTATTTAAACAATAAAATAACAAAAATAAATTTTTAATTTTTTCTCATTTTCATAGGTTATAACCTTTGAAATTTAATAATATTTAAAATTTTTTGAAATGTGAATACAATATTTTGGTATTTTAATATTAATAATTATATATCATATAAATTAAATATAAACAATTTTATTGATAGATAATATAATAATGACCAAAAATTAAATTAATAAACTATTAATAATAAGATAGATATTAATTAAAGAATATTTACAATACCCAAATCGATTCAAGATTAAACTATAATATATTAATGTATAATAATTTTTTATTTTTAAATTTTTACTTCTTTTATAAGGGTATAATTTTTTTTTGATTAAAAAATAAATTATTTAAATTATATTTGTCACACTCATAATTTATTTTGTAATAAATATTTTAAAAAAATAAACTAATAATATTTAAAATCAATATTTAAAATTATAATAAATAAAATAAAAATTAGATTTATTAATTATTAAATAGTATATAGCAGTTTAATGGTTTATGTATTTAAAAGTTTTCAGATTTACGTATATATGCATGTAGTGGTTTATATGTTTTATTTAAAAAATAAAATAACAAAAAATTTATTTTTCTTATTTTTTGATATTTTCAAAGGTTATAACCTTTGAAAATACAATAAATTTTAAATTTTTTTATAAAGTGAATACAATCTTTAGTTATAATAATCATTATATTTATATATTATATAAATTCAATATAAACAATTTTATTGATAAATATTCTAATAATGATCAAAAAATTAATTAATAATCTATTATTAATAACATAGATATCAATTAAAATATAAGAAAAAAACCTAAAATGATTCAGAAGAAATCAAAATATATTACTATATAATAAATTTTTGTTTTGATATTTTTTTTCTTTTAAAAAGTTTATCCATATTTCTTTGATGAAAATTAATTTATATTAATTATATTTGACTAACTCATAATTTATTTTTTAATTAATATTTATATAAAAATAAACAAATAAATAATTAAAATGAATATTTACAATTATAATGAAAAAAATAATATTTAGATTTATTATTTATTATTTAGGGTATAACGGTCTAATTTAAATTAGATCTGTCTTACAAATAATTTATTTTGTAATTAATATTTCTAAAAAAATAATCTGTTAAATAATTAAAATACAAATTTAAAATTATACTAAATAAAAATTAAAATGAGATTTATGAATTATTATTAATGTATGCCAGTTTAATGGTTTATGTATTTAGAGGTTTTGTCCTTTAGAAGTTTAGTTATTTATGTTTTTAGGTATTAAGTGGTTTATAGGATTTATTTTAACAATAAAATAACAAAAAAAATTATTTTTGATATTTTTTCACATTTTCAAAGGTTATAACATTTGAAAATATAATAATTTTTAAATTTTTTCAAATATAAATATAATATTAAGTTATAATAATCTTTATTATTATAAATCATTTAAATTATTTAAATTATATCTGTCTCACTAATAATTTATTTTCTAATTAATATTTCAATGAAAATAAATTGATAAATAATTAAAATGAATATTTAAAATTAAAATGAATACTAATAAAAATGAGAATTATGATTTATTATTTAGACTATAATAATTTAATGTTTTATGTATTTATGAGCTTCAGATTAGGAGTTTAGTCATTTTAGTATTTAGTCATTTAGTGGTTTATAGTTTTTATTTAAAAAATAAAATAAAAAATGTATTTTTGTTATTTTTTCTCATTTTTTGAAGATTAAAACCTTTGAAAATATAATAATTTTTAATTTTTTTTTTGAAAAGTGATTACAATATGAAGTTAATAATCATAATAATTAAATATCATGTAAATTCAATATAAATTATTTTATTGGTATATATTGTATTAATGATCATAAAAAAATAAAAACAATTATTAATAAGATAAATATTGTTTTAAATATATATATGCAAAACTAAAATGATTCAAAATCAAAGTGAAATATTTTACTAAATATTAATTTTAAATTTTTAAATTTTTGTTTCAATTTATATGCTTATATATTTTTTGATTAAAAATAAATTTTTTAAATTATTTTTGTCTCACAAATAATTTATTTTTTAATTTATATTTCTATAAAAATAAACTAATAAATAATTAATATGTATGTTTAAAATTATAATGAATACTAATAAAAATGAGATTTATTATTTATTATATATAGTAAACTGGTTTAATGGTTAAATTATTTAGGGGTTTTGTCGTTTAGAAGTTTAGCAATTTATGTTTTTAGGCATTTCGTGGTTTATAGGTTTTATTTATATAATAAAAATAAATAAATTTTTTTTTGATTTTTTTGATTTTTTTGATTTTCAAAGGTTATAATCTTTGAAAAGAAAATAATTTTTAAAATTTTTTGAAATGTGAATACCATGTATAATTATATTAATCTTACTAATTATATATCATATAAATTAAATATAAACTATTTTAAAAATAGATATTATAATAATGATAAAAAATTAAATTAACAAACTATTCTTAAAAATCTATATAAAAATTAAAATATATTTACGTAACACAAAATGATTCAAAATCAAATCAAAATATAGTACTAAATAATAATATTTAATTTATACATTTTTCCTTCTTTTTTTAAGCTTATATTTTTTTTCATTAAATATAAATTATTTAAATATTATTTGTCTCATTTGAAATTTATTTCGAATTAATTTTTCTAAAAAATTAATCTATAAATAATTAAAATGAATATTTAAAATTATAATAAATAGAAATATAAATTAGATTTATTATTTAATAAGTAGAATATAGCTATTAAAAGGTTTATATATTTAGAGGTTTCGGGGTTTATGAGCTTACTTATTTAAGTAAGTAATCATTTAATGATATATAGGTTTTATTTAAAAAATTAAATAACAAAAAGTTTATTTTTATTATTTTTTCTCATTTTTTAATGTTATAACTTTTGAAAATATAATAATTTTTAGAATTTTTTTCAAAAGTTAAATATAAAATTTATTTATAATAATCATAATAATTATATATCATATAAAATCAATATAAATAATTTTATTGATAGAAATTCTAATAATTATCAAAAAATAAAATAAAAATCTAATATGAATAAGATTGATATTACTTAAAATATAATATCTAAACCTAAAATGATTCGAAATCAAAGCAAAATATATTACTAAATCATAATTATTTGATTTTAAATCTTTATTCTTTTTATAAGCTTATCAATTTTTTGATTAAAAATAATTTTTATAATTTATATTTTTAACTCATAATTTTTTTTATAATTAATACATACATAAAGATGAAAAGCTAAACAATCAAAATGAATTTTTTAAATTATAATGAAAAGAAATAAAAATGAAATTTATTAATTATTATTTAGGGTATACCGATTTAAAGGATTATCTATATAGAGGTATTGGGATTTTGTAGTTTAGTGATTTAAATGCTTAGGCATTTAGTGTTGTATATGTATTATTTAAACAATAGAAAAACGAAGAAAATTTTTTTTTTTATTTTTTCACATTTTCAAAGGTTATAACTTTTGAAAATATAATAATTTTTAAATTTTTTTCAAAAGCGAATTCAATATTTAGTTATAAATATCATTATATTTATATATCATAAAAATTCAATATAAACAATTTTAGTGATTAATATTCTAATAATGATCAAATAATAAATTAATAATATAGCTATCAATTAAAATATAATTACAAAACATAATATGATTCATAAGAAACCAAAATATATTACTATATAATTATTTTTTGTTTTGTAATTTTTTTTATTTTAAAAAGTTTATCTATATTTTGTTGATTAAAAATAATTTACATAAATTATATTTGTCTAACTCATAATTTATTTTTAATTAATATTTATATAAAAATAAACTAATAAATAAATAAAATGAATATTTAAAATTATAATGAAAAAAATGAAATTTATTATTTATTATTTAGGGTATACCAGTTTAATTTAAATTATATCTGTCTCACTAATAATTTATTTTGTAATTAATATTTATATAAAAATAAACTAATAAATAATTAAAATAGAAATTTAAAATTATACTGAATAAAAATTAAATTGAGATTTATGATTTTTTATTAATGTACACATGTTTAATGGGTTAAGTATTTCGAGGTTTTGTCGTTGAGAAGTTTAGCAATTTATGTTTTTAGGCATTTAGTGGTTTATAGTTTTTATTTAATAAATATAATAACAAAAAAAATATGTAATTTTTTCTGATTTTCATAGATTATAACATTTGAAAATATAATAATATTTAAAATTTTTTGAAATGTGAATATAATATTTAGTTATAATAATATTAATAAATTATATATGATAAAAATTCAATATAAATAATTTTATTGATAGATATTATAGTAATGATCAAAAATTAAATTAATAAACTATTAATAATAAGATAGATATTAATTAAAAAATATTTACAAACCCCAATTTGATTTAAAATTAAAGTAAAATATATTACTAGATAATAATTTTTAATTTTTAAATTTTTACTTCTTTTATAAGCATATATATATTTTTTGATTAAAAATAAATTATTTAAATTATATTTGTCTTACTCATAATTTATTTTGTAATAAATATTTCTATAAAAAAAACTAATAAATAATTAAATGAATATTTAAAATTATAATAAATAGAAATAAAAATTAGATTTATTAATTATTATGTATTATATAGTGGTTTAATGGTTTATGTATTTAGGTATTATGGGGTTTAGGAGTATAATGATTTAATTGTGTATGTATTTAGTGGTTTATAGGTTTTATTTAAAAAATAAAATAACAAAAGATTTATTTTTATTATTTTTTGATATTCTACAAAGGTTATAACCTTTGAAAATATAATAATTTTTAAATATTTTTTAAAAGCAAATTCAATCTTTAGTTATAATAATCATTATATTTATATATCATATAAATTCAATATAAATAATTTTAGTGATTAATATTCTAATAATGATCAAAAAATAAATTAATAATCTATTTTTAATAAGATAGATATCAATTAAAATATAATTACGAAACATAAAATGATTCATAAGCAAACCAAAATATATTACTTTATAATAATTTTTTGTTTTGTAATTTTTTTTATTTTAAAAAGTTTATCTATATTTTTTTGATTAAAAATAATTTACATAAATTATATTTCTCTAACTCACAATTTATTTTTTAATTAATATTTATATAAAAATAAAGAAATAAATAATTAAAATATATATTTAAAATTATAATGAAATAAAATAAGATTTTTTATTAATTATTTAGGGTATACCAGTTTAATTTAAATTATTTCTCTCTCACTTATAATTTATTTTGTAATTAATAATTTTATAAAAATAAACTGATAAATAATTAAAATAAAAATTTAAAATTATACTGAATAAAAATTAAAATTAGATTTATGATTTATTATTAATGTATACCAATTTAATTGTTTAAATATTTAGAGGTTTTGTCGTATAGCAGTTTAGCGATTCATGTTTTTAGGAATTTAGTGGTTTATAGGTTTTATTTAAACAATAAAATAACAAAAAAAATTTGTAATTTTTTGTCATTTTCATAGGTTATAACCTTTGAAAACATAATAATATTTAAAATTTTTTGAAATGTGAATACAATATTTAGTTATAATAATTTTAATAATTATATATCATAAAATTAAATATAAATAATTTTATTTATAGATATTATAATAATGATGAAAAATTAAATTAATAAACTATTAATAATAAGATAGATATTAATTAAAAAATATTTATAAAATCCAAATTGATTCAAAATTAAGGCAAAAAATATTATTGGATAATAATTCTTAATTTTTAAATTTTTACTTCTTTTATAAGCGTATATATTTTTTTTAATAAAAATAAATTATTTAAATTATATTTGTCGCACTCATAATTTATTTTCTAATAAAAATTTTAATAAAAATAAATTAATAAATAATTAAAATGAATATTTAAAATTATAATAAATTGAAATAAAAATTAGATTTCTTAATTATTAAGTAGTATAAAGCGGTTTAATGGTTTATGTATTTAGGAATTATGAGCTTTAGGAGTTTACTGATTTAACTGTGTAAGCATTTAGTGGTTTATAGGTTTTATTTAAAAAATAAAATAACAAAATATTTATTTTAATTATTTTTTGATATTTTCAAAGGTTATAACCTTTGAAAATACAATAATTTTTAAATTTTTTTCAAATGTGAATTATTTAGTTATAATAATCATTATATTTATATATCATATAAATTCAATATAAACAAAATTATTGATAAATATTCTATAAATGATCATAAAAAATTAATAATCTTTTATTAATAAGATAAATATCAATTAAAATATAATTACAAAACCTATAATGATTCAGAAGCAAAACAAATTATATTAGTATATAATAATTTTTTGTTTTTAATTTTTTTTTTCTTTTAATAAGTTTATCTATATTTTTTTTGATGAAAAATAATTTACATAAATTATATTTGTCTAACTCATAATTAATTTTTAATTAATATTTATATAAAAATAAACAAATAAATAATTAAAATGAATATTTAAAATTATAATGAAACAAAAAAAAGATTTATTCTTTATTATTTAAGGTATACCAATTTAATTTAAATTATATTTGTCTCACATATAATTTATTTTGTAATTAATATTTCAATAAAATAATACTTAAATCTATAAACTCCTAAACACAAAAGCCCCTAAACACTTAAAACTTTAAACTCGTAAACCTTAAATATAATTTAAATAATTTATTTTTCATAAAAAAAAATATAAGCTTATAAAAAGAAGCAAAAACTAAAAAACAAAAATTATTATTTGGTAATAAATTTTACTTTGATTTTGAATAATTTTAGGGTTTGCAATTATATTTTAATTTATATCTATCATATTAATAATAACATATTAATTTATTTTTTTGATAATTGATATCATATCTATCAATAAAATTATTTATATTTAATTTATATTATATATAATTATAATGATTCTTATTACTAAATATTGTATTCACATTTTTAAAAAGTTTAAAATTATTATTTTTTCAAAGATTATAATCTTTGAAAAATTGAGAAAATATAAAAAATAATTTTTTTGTTATTTCATTGTTTAAATAAATCCTATAAACTACTAAATTCCTAAATACTTAAGTCAATAACTCCGAAATCTCTAAAATCCTAAATAGATAATCTTTTTAAATTGGTAAACCATAAATAATATATAATAAATCTCAATATTAATTTTTTCATTATAATTTAAAATATTCATTTTAATTATTAATTCGTTTTTTTATTAAATATTAATTACAATATAAATTTTGAGTTAGACAAATATAATTAATATAAATTATTTTTTATCAAAAAATATAGATAGACTTATAAAAAGTATAAAAAATTTCAAAACAAAAATGTATTATATAGTAATATATTTTGCTTTCCTTTTGAATCATTTTAGGTTTTGTAATAATATTTTAATTCAAATCTATCTTATTAATAATAGATTATTTATTTTTTGATCATTGTTAGAATATTTATCAATAAAATTATTTATATTGAATTTATATGAAATATAAATATAATGATTATTATAACTAAATATGAATTCACTTTTAAAAAAAATTTAAAAATTATTATATTTTCAAAGGTTATAACATTTCAAAATATCAAAAAATAATAAAAATAAATTTTTGGTTTATTTTTTTTTAAATAAAACCTATAACCACTAAATGCATACACAGTTAAATTAGTAAACTTCTAAACCCCGTAATGCCTAAATATATAAACCATTAAACCACTATATACTACTTTATAATTAATTAATCTAATTTTTATTTCTATTTATTATAATTTTAAATATTTATTTTAATTATTTATTAGTTTATTTCTATATAAATATTTATTACAAAATAAATTATGAGTGCGATAAATATAATTTAAATAATTTTTTAATCAATAAAAGTTTTACGCTTATAAAATAAGTAAAAATTTAAAAATTAAAAATTATTATTAAGTAATATATTTTACTTTAATTTTGAATCAATTTGGGTATTGTAAATATTTTTTAATTAATATCTATCTTATTATTAATAGTTTATTAATTTAATTTTTGATCATTATTATAATATCTATCAATAAAATTGTTTATATTCAATTTATATGATATATAATTATTAATATTATTATAACAAAATATTATATTCACATTTCAAAAAATGTTAAATATTATTATATTTTCAAAGGTTATGAGAAAAAATTACAAATTTTTTTTTGTTATTTTATTGTTTAAATAAAACCTATAAACCACTAAATGCCTTAAAACACAAATCACTAATCTTCTAAATGAAAAAACCTCTAAATACTTAAATAATTAAACTTGTATACAATAATAATAAATCATAAATATCATTTTAATTTTTATTCAGTTTAATTTTAACTTTTTATTTTAATTATTTATCAATTTATTTTTATAGAAATATTAATTACAAAATAAATTATTAGATAGATAGATCTAAATAAAATTATACCGGTATACCGTAAATAATAAATAATAAAACTCATTTTTTTCATTATAATTTTAAATATTCATTTTAATTATTTATTTATATATTTTTATATAAATAGTAATTATAAAATAAATTATGAGTTAAACAAATATTATATATATAAATTATTTTTCATCAAAAAAAAATATAAATAAATTTTTAAAAACAAATTTCAAAACCAAAAATTATTATATAGTAATATATTTTGCTTAGCTTCTAAATCATTTTAATATTTGTAATTATATTTTAAAAGATATATATCTTATTAATAATAGATTATTAATTTATATTTTGATCATTATTAGAATATTTATCAATAAAAATGTTTATATTAAATTTATATGATATATAATTTAATAATTATTATAACTAAATATTGTATTTACTTTTAAAAAATGTTTTAAAATTTTTATATTTTCAAAGTTATAACCTTGGAACATGTGAAAAAATAAAAAAAATATATATTTTTTTTGTTATTTCATTGTTTAAATAAAACCTATACACCACTAAATGCCTAAATGCTTAAATCACTAAACTACAAAATCTCGATACCCCTATATAGATATTCCTTTAAACTGGTATACACTAGATAATAATTAATAAATCTCATTTTTATTTGTTTTCATTATAATTTTAAAAAAAATCATTTTGATTTTTAGTTTTTTATTTGTATATCTCTATTAATTATAAAATAAATTATAAGTTAAAAATATAATTTATAAAAATTATTTTTCATCAAAAAATAGATAATCTTATAAAAAGAATAAAAATTTAAAAACAAATAATTTTTATTTAGTAATATATTTGCTTTGCTTTTAAATCATTTTAGGTTTTGATATTATATTTTAAGTAATATCAATCTTATACATAGTAGATTTTTAATTTATTTTTTGATAAATATTATAATATCTATCAATAAAATGGTTTATATTGAATTTATATTATATAGAATTTTTATGATTATTGTAAATAAATATTGTATTCACTTTTGAAAAAAATTTAAAAATTATTATATTTTCAAAAGTTATAACCCTAAAATTAGAAAAAATAATAAAAATAAATTTTTTGTTATTTCATTTTTTAAATAAAACCTACAGATCATTAAATGCTTACTTACTTATATCAGTAAGCTCATAGATCCCGAAACCCCTAAATACATAAACCTTTTAATAGCTATATACTAATTAATAAATAATAAATCTCATTTTTATTTCTTTTAATTATAATTTTAAATATACATTTAAATTATTTATAGTTTAATTTTTTAGAAAAATTAATTACAAAATAAATTTCGAGTGATGCAAATATAATTTAAATAATTTATTTTTAAACAAAAAAAATATGAACTTATAAAAAGAAAATATTATTTGAAAATTAAATATTATTATTTAGTAATATATTTTGATTTGATTTTGAATCATTTTGTGTTATGTAAATATATTTTAATTAATATTTATATTATTAATAATAGTTTTTTAATTTAATTTTTTATCATTATTTTACTATCTATCATTAAAATTGTTTATATTGAATTTATATGATATATAATTATTAAAATTAATATAATTATACATGGTATTCACATTTCAAAAAATTTTAAAAATTATTTTATTTTTAAAGGTTATAACCTTTGAAAATCAGACAAAATCAAAACATTTTTTTTATTTTTATTATATAAATAAAACTTATAAACCACTAAATGCCTAAAAACATAAATTGCTAAACTTCTAAATGAAAAAACCCCTAAATAATTTAACCATTAAACCGGTATACTATATATAATTATAATAAATCTCATTTTTATTAGTATTCATTATAATTTTAAACATACATCTTAATTATTTATTAGTTTATTTTTTAGAAATATAAATTAAAAAATAAATTATTAGTGAGACAAATATAATTTAAACATTTTATTTTTCATCAAAAAATATATAAGCATATAAATGGATACAAAAATTTAAAATTTTAAAATTAATATTTCGTAAAATATTTCACTTTGATTTTGAATCATTTTAGGTTTTGAAAATACATTTTAAACAATATTTATCTTATTCATAATTGTTTATTATTTTTTATGATCATTATTATAATATATACCAATAAAATAATTTATATTGAATTTATATGATATTTAATTATTATGATTATTAACTTCATATTTTATTCATTTTCCGAAAAAAAATTAAAAATATTTATATTTTCAAAGGTTATAACCTTCAAAAATGATAAAAAATAACAAAAAAACTCTTTTTTATTTTATTTTTTAAATAAAACCTATAAACCACTAAATGACTAAATACAAAAATGACTAAACACCTAATCCCCGAAGCACATAAATACACAAAACATTAAATTAGTATAGTTTAAATAATAAATCAAAAATCTCATTTTTATTAGTATTCATTATAATTTTAAATATTCATTTTAATTATTTATCAGTTTATTTTTATAGAAATATTAATTACAAAATAAATTATTAGTGAGACAGATATAATTTAAATAATTTATTTTTCATCAAAAAAAATATATATGCTTATAAAAAGAGGCAAAATTTTAAAAATAAAAAATTATTTTTTATTAATATATCTTATTTTGATTTTGAATCACTTTAGATTTTACAATTATAATTTAATTTATATAATTCTTATTAATACTAGTTTAAAAATTAATTTATTGATCATTATTATAATATTTATTAATAAAATTATTTATATTTAGTTTACATTATATAAAATTATTAAGATTATTATAACTAAATATTATATTCACATTTAAAAAAAATTAAAAATTATTATATTTTCAAAGGTTATAACCTTCAAAAATTAAAAAAAAATCAAAAAATTAAATTTTTTGTTTCTTCATTCTTTAAATAAAAACTATAAATCACTAAAGGTTAAACAATTAAATCACTAAACTCCTAAACCACAAAACACCTAAATAAGTAAACCAGTAAACCGGAATATCCTGAATAATAAATAATAAATCTCAATTTTATTTATATTCATTATAATTTTAAATATTCATTTTAATTATTTATTAGTTTATTATTATAGAATTATAAATTACAAAATAAATTATGAGTAAGTCAAATATAATTTAAATAATTTATTTTTTTTAAAAAAAATATAAACTTATAAAAAAAGTAAAACATTAAAAAAATTATTATTTAGTAATATATTTTACTTTGATTTTGAATAAATTTAGATTTTGCAAATATATTTTAAATAATATATATCTTATTAATAATAGTTTATTAAATTTTTTTTGATCATTATTATAATATCTTGCAATATAATTATTTATATTTAATTTAAATGACTTATAATTATTAAGATTATTATAACTAAATATTATATTTACATTTGAAAAAAATTTAAAAATTATTTTATTTTCAAAGGTTATACCATCAAAAATTTAAAAAATAATAAAAATAAATTTTTTGTTATATCATTATTTAAATAAAACTTATAAACCACTAAATGCCTAAATAGTTAAACCTCTAAACTCCTAAACACAAAAGCCCCTAAATACTTAAACCTTTAAACTCACAAACCTTAAATATAATTTAAATAATTTATTGAAATATTATTTACAAAATAAATTATGAGTGATACAAATATAATTTAAATAATTTATTTATCATCAAAAATATATATATAATCTTATAAAAAGAAGCAAAAACTAAAAAAAAGTATTATTTAGTAATAAATTTTACTTGGATTTTGAATATTTTTTGCAATTATATTTTAATTTATATTTATCAAATTAATAATAGCATATTAATTTATTTTTTGATAATTGATATCATATCTTTCAATAAAAATGTTTATATTTAGTTTATATTATATATAATTATAATGATTATTATTACTAAATAGTGTATCGACATTTTCAAAAAATTATAAAATTATTATATTTTTAAAGGTTATTACCTTTGAAAATGTGAAAAAATATAAAAAATAATTTTTTTGTTATTTCATTGTTTAAAGAAAACCTATAAACCACTAATTGCCTAAAAACATAAATCGCTAAAGTCATAAACAAAAAAACCTTTTAATACTTAAAATATTTAACTAAATACATTAATAATAATTCATAAATCTCATTTTTATGTTTATTCAGTATAATTTTAAATTATTATTTTAACTATTTATCAGTTTATTTTTATAGAAATAATAATTACAAAATAAATTATTAGTGAGATAGATCTAATTTAAATTAGACTGGTATACCCAAAATAATAAAGAATAAATCTCAATATTATTTTTTTCATTATAATTTAAAATATTCATTTTAATTAATTATTTGTTTATTTTTATATAAATATTAATTAAAAAATAAATTATGAGTTAAACAAATATAATTTATATAAATTAATTTTCATCAAAAAAATATGGATAAACTTTTTAAAAGAAAAAAAAATTTCAAAACAACAAATAATTATATAGTAATATTTTATGATTTCTTTTGAATAATTTTAGGTTTTTTTTATATTTTAATTGATATCTATCTTATTAATAATAGATTATTAATTTATTTTTTCATCTTTTTAGTATATTAAGCAATAATATTGTTTATATTGAATTTATATGATATACAAATATTATGATTATTATAACTAAATATCGAATTCACTTTTGAAAAAAATTTAAAAATTATTATATTTTCAAATGATATAACCTTTGAAAATATCAAAAAATAATAAAAAAAATATTATGTTATTTTAATTTTAAATAAAACCTATAAACCACTAAATGCATACACTGTAAAATCAGTCAACTCCTAAGGCCCATAATGACTAAATACATAAACCATTAAACTGCTATATACTACTTAATAATTAAGAAATCTAATTTTTATTTCAATTTATTATTATTTTAAATATTCATTTTAATTATTTATAAGTTTATTTTATAGAAATATTTATTACAAGATAAATTATAAGTGCTACAAATATAATTTAAATAATTTATTTTTAATCAAAAAAATATATATGCTTATAAAAGAAGTAAAATTTTAAAAATTAAAAATTATTATCCAGTAATATTTTTTACTTTAATTTTGAATCATTTTGGGTTTCGTAAATATTTTTTAATTAATATCTATCTTATTATTAATAGTTTATTAATTCAATTTTTTATCATTATTATAATATCTATCAATACAATTGTTCATATTGAATTTATATGATATATAATTATTAAAATTATTTTAACTAAATATTGTATTCACATTTCAAAAAATTTTAAATATTATTATATTTTCAATGGTTATAACGTATTAAAATGACAAAAAATTACAAATTTTTTTTTGTAATTTTATTGTTTAAATAAAACCTATAAACTACTAAATGCCTAAAAACATAAATTGCTAAACTCCTAAATGACAAAACCTTTAAATATTTAAACTATTAAACAAGTGTACATTAATAAAAAATCATAAATCTCAATTTAATTTTTATTAAGTATACTTTTAAATTTTATTTTAATTATTTATCCGTTTATTTTTATAGAAATATTAATTACAAAATTTTTTATTAGCGAGACAGATCTAATTTAAATAATTTATTTTTCATCAAAAAAAATATATATCCTGATAAAATGAGGCAAAATTTTAAAAACAAAAAATTATTATCTAGTTATATATTTTATTTTTATTTTGAATCAATTTAGATTTTGGAATAATATTTTACTTTATATCATTCTTATTAATAATAGATTATTAATAGTTTATTGATCATTATTATAATATCAATTAATAAAATTATTTATATTGAGTTTACATTATATATAATTATTAAGATTATTATCACTGAATATTATATTCACATTTAAAAAAAATTAAAAATTATTATAATTTCAAAGGTTATAACCTTCAAAAATTAAAAAAAATCAAAAAATTAAATTTTTTATTTTTTCATTCTTTAAATAAAAACTGTAAATCACTAAAGGCCTAAACACATAAATCTCTAAACCCCAAAACACCTAAATACTTAAACCATTAAACTAGTATATCCTGAATAATAAATAATAGATCTCTATTTTATTTGTATTCATTATAATTTTAAATATTCATTTTAATTATTTATTAGTTTATTTTTATGAAATTATAAATTAAAAATTAATTATGAGGATGATAAATATAATTTAAATAATTTACATTTAATAACAAAAAATAAAAACTTATTAAAAGAAGCAAAATATCAAAGAAAGTATTATTTTGTAATATATTTTACTTTAATTTTGAATAAATTTACGTTTTGCAAATATATTTAAAATAATATCTATCTTATTAATAATAGTTTATTAATTTATTTTTTATCATTAATATAATATATTTCAATATAATTGTTTATATTGAATTTAAATGATATATAATTATTAAGATTATCATAACTAAATATAGTTTTCACATATAAAAAAATTTAAAAATTGTTATATTTTCAAAGTTTATAACCTTCAAAAAAGATAAAAAATAACAAAAATAATTTTTTTGTTATATCATTGTTTAAATAAAACTTATAAACCATTACATGCCTAGACACATAAATATCTAAACTTCTATACCCCGAAGCCCCTAAATGCTTAAGCCTTTAAACTCATAAACCTTAAATATAATTTAAATAATTTATAAAAAATTTAATTACAAAATAAATTATGAGTGATACAAATATAATTTAAATAATATATTTTTCATCAAAAAAAACATAAAAACTTATAAAATGATGCAAAAACTAAAAAAAAAATTATTATTTAGTAATAAATTTTACTTTGATTTTGAATCAATTTAGAATTATTAATTATATTTTAATTTATATCTATCATATTAAAAATAGTTTATTAATTTATTTTTTGATAATTGATATAATATCTATCAATAAAATTGTTTATATTTAGTTTATATTATATATAGTTATAATATTTCTTATTACAAAATATTGTATTCATATTTTTAAAAAATATTTAAATTATTTTATTTTCAAATGTTATAACCTTTGAAAATTTGAAAAAATATCAAAAATAAATTTTTTGTTATTTCATTGTTTGAAAAAACCCTATAAAACATTAAATGCCTAAATACTTAAATCAATAACTTCTAAATCTCGAAAACCATAAATTGATATATTTTTTAAACATGTATATCCTAAGTAATAATTAATAAATCTCATTTTTATTTTTTTCCATTATAATTTTAAATATTCATTTTAATTATTTATTTCTTTATTTTTATATAAATAATAATTACAAAATAAATTATGAGTTATACAAATATAATTTATATAAATTATTTTTCAACAAAAAATATAGATAAACTTAATAAAAGAAGAAAAAAATTAAAAACAAAAAAATATTACATAGTAATATATTTTGCTTTGTTTCTGAATCATTTTAGGTTTTGTAATTATATTTTAATTGATATCTAACTTATTAATAATAGATTAATAATTTATTTTTTGATCAATATTAGAATATTTTTCAATAAAAATGTTTATATTGAATTTATATTATATATAAATTTAATAATTATTATAACTAAATATTGTATTCACTTTTGAAAAATGTTTTAGAATTTTTATATTTTTAAAGATTATAACCTTTGAACATGTGAAAAAATAAAAAATATATATTTTTTTTGTTATTTCATTGTTTAAATAAAACATATAAATCACTAAATGCCTAAACACTTAAATCACTATACTACAAAATCCTGATACCCCTATATAGATACTACTTTAAACCGGTATACCCTAAATAATAATTAATAAATCTCATTTTTATTTGTTTTCATTATAATTTAAAAAATTCAATTTGATTGTTAAGTTTTTTATTTCTAAATATATATATTAATTATAAAATAAATTATGAGTTAAAAATATAATTTATAAAAATTATTTTTCATCAAAAAATAGATTAATCTTATAAAAAGAATTAAAATTTAAAAACAAATAATTATTATTAAGTAATATATTTTGCTTTGCTTTTGAATCATTTTATGTTTTGATTTTATATTTTAAGTAATATCAATCTTATTATAATAGATTTTTAATTTATTTTTTGATAATTATTAGAATATCAATGAATAAAATTGATTATATTGAATTTATGTGATATATAATTATTATGATTATTATAACTAAATATTGTTTTCACTTTTGAAAAAAATTTAAAAATTATGATATTTTCAAAGGTTTTAATCATAAAAAATGAGAAAGGATACAAAAAATAAATTTTTTGTTATTTCTTTTTTAAATAAAACCTATAGACCAGTAAATGTTTACTTACTTAAATCAGTAGCTCATAAAACCCGAAACCCCTAAATACATAAACCTTATAATAGTTGTATACTGCTTAATAAATAAAAAATCTTTTTTTTATTTCTATTTATTATAATTTTAAATATTCATTTTAATTATTTATATTTTAATTTTTAGAAAAATTAATTACAAAATAAATATCGAGTGAGACGGATAATATTTAAATAATTTATTTTTAATCATAAGAAAATATAAGCTTGTAAAAAGATGGAAAAAAATTAAAAATTAAATATTATTATTTAGTAATATAATTTTATTTGATTATGAATCATTTTGTGTTATGTAAATATATTTTAATTAATATTTATATTATTAATAATAGTTTATTAATTTAATTTTTGATCATTATTATAATATCTATCATTACAATTATTTATATTGAATTTATATGATATTTAATTAATATGATTAATATAATTATACATGGTATTCACGTTTCAAAAGATTTAAAAATTATTTTATTTTTAAACGTTATAACCTTTGAAAATCTAAAAAAAATCAAAAAAGAAATTTATTTTTATTATATAAATAAAACCTATATACCACTAAATGCCTAAAAACATAAATTGCTAAACTTTTAAATGACAAAACCTCGAAATAATCGATCCATTAAACCTATATACCATATATAATTGTTGGAAATTATGCTTCCTTGGTAGTGAGATCGAGATACAGAAACAGAAACAACAGAAAATAAGCAATATATATATCCCAATTCAGCAACCATTCATGATAGACTCAAAAAATGAGAAATAAACAGTGAAAATAATGTGGTTCGCTAGTCGCTCAGTACGACTAGCTAAATCCACTAGAAAATGTTTTTGCGTTACAGATTAAAGGAACAAAAATGTCTAACAGTATGTAGCACACAGAATAGTCGTGATAAATCACACATAGAGACGACACAGAGATGATGAACAGTTCCACGGGTCCAAAAATAGCTACCCGAAAATAAAATTACAAAACATTTTATATTAAATTTCTCTCTGTTCATTTAACCGAAGTGGGTCGGATCATGAGACAGGTCAGACTCTGTTCCAATTTCGACCCGGTGTCTAGTCAGTGAGACCTCCGTTATTGTGCTAGTGCTGCATCTCTGGCCTCTTAATATTTCATTTCCTGCACTTATATGAAAATATTAAAAAAGAAAAAATATTTGGTTATACAAATAGATTATCAAAAAATAAATTACATATAAAGCAATAATAAATCTTAGATCTCTTTTTAATTTGTATTCATTATAATTTTAAATATTCATTTTAAATATTTATTAGTTTATTTTTTATATAAATATTAATTATAAAATAAATAATTAGTCAGACAAATATAATATTAATAATTTACTTTTAATAAAAAAATATAATCTTATTTAAAAAGTAAAAATTAAAAAACAAAAAATTATTCTTTAGTAATAAATTTTACTTTGATTTTGAATCATTTTAGGTTTTATAATTATATTTTAATTTATATCTATCATATTAATAATAGTTTATTAATTTATTTTTTGATAATTGATATCATTTTTATAAATAAAATTATATATAATTAGTTTATATTATATATAATTATAATGATTAATATTACTAAATATTTTATTCACATTTTAAAAAAATTCTAAAATTATTTTATTTTCAAATGTTATAACCTTTGAAAATGTGAAAAAATAACAAAAATAATTTTGTTGTTATTTCATTGTTTAAATAAATCCTATAAACCACTAAATGCCTAAATACTTAAATCAATAACTTCACAATCTCGAAAACCCTAAATAGATAAAATCACAAAATTATTTTTTTCATTATAATTTAAAATATTCATTTTAATTATTTATTCGTTTATTTTTATATAATTATTAATTACAGAATAAATTGAGTTAGACAAATATAATTTATATAGTTATTGTTCATTAAAAAAATATAGATAAACTTTTATAAGAAAAAAAATTCAAAACAAAAAATTATTATATAGTAATATATTTTGCTTTATTTCTGAATAATTTTAGGTTTTGTAATTATATTTAAATTGATATCTATCCTATTAATAATAGATTATTAATTTAATCTTTGATCATTATTAGAATATTTATTATTAAAAATATTTATATTTAATATATATGATATATAAATATAATGATTATTATAACTAAATATAGTAATCAATTTTTCAAAATATTTTAAAAATTATTATATTTTCAAAGGTTATAACCTTTGAAAATATCAAAAAATAAAAAAAATAAATTTTTTTATATTTTTTTTAAATAACACCTATAAACCACAAAATGCATACATAGTTAAATCAGTAAACTCCTAAACCTCTTAATGCCAAAATACATAAACCATTAAACCGCTATATACTACTTAATAATTAATAAATCTAATTTTAATTCTATTTATTATAATTTTAAATATTCATTTAAATTATTTATTAGTATTTTTTTATTGATATATTTATTACAAAATAAATTATGAGTGCGACAAATATAATTTACAAAATATATATGCTTATAAAAGACGTAAAAATTAAAAAATTAAAAATTTATATCCAGAAATATATTTCACTATAATTTTGGATCAATTTGGGTTTTGTAATTATTTTTTAATTAATGTCTATCTCAATATCAATAGTTTATAAATTTAATTTTGATCATTATTGTAATTTATATCAATAAAATTGTTTATTGAGTTTATATGATATATAATCATTAAACTGGTATACAGTAATAATAGATAATAAATCTCATTTTAAATTTTATTCAGTATAAGTTCAAATTCATATTTTAATTATTTATCAGTTTATTTTTGTAGAAATATTAATTACAAAATAAATTATAAGTGAGATAGATCTAATTTAAATTAAAATAGCATCCATAAATAATAAATAATAAATCTCATTTTTTTCATTATAATTTTAAATATTCATTTTAATTATTTATTTGTTTATTTATATATAAATATTAATTACAAAATAAATTTAGCTAGACAAAAATAATTTATTTAAATTATTTTAAATCAAAAAATTATAGATAAACTTTTAAAAGAAAAAAAAATTTTAAAACAAAAAATTAAATATAGAAATAAATTTTGCTTTCCTTCTAAATCATTTTAGGTTTTGTAATTATATTTTAATTGATATCTATCTTATTAATAATAAATTATTAATTTATTTTTTGATCATTATTAGAATATTTATCAATAAAATTGTTTTTATTGAATTTACATGATATATAATTATAAAGATTATTATAACTAAATATTATAATTACATTTAAATATAATTTAAAAATTATTATATTTTTAAAGGTTATCATCTTTGAAAATGAGATAATCACAGAAATAATTTTTTTGTTATTTTATTGTTTTTATAAAACCTATAAACTACTAAATGCCTAAATGCTTAAATAATTAAACTCCTAAACCCTAAAACCCATAAATTAATAAACAATTAAACCATCTTTAAAGGTTTAAGTATTTATAAATAATATAAAAATATTTATCAATAAATAATAGTTTATTAATTTATTTTTTGATCCTTATTATATTTATATTTAGTTTATAAATATCTATCAATAAAATTGTTTATTTTTAATTTACAAGATATATAATTATTAAGTTTATTATAACTAAATATTGAAAAAAATTTAAAAATTATTATATTTATAAAGGTTATAACCTTCAAAATTGATAAAAAATTTGAAAAATAATTTTTTTGTTATTTCATTATTTAAATAAAACATAGAAACTACTAAATGCCTAAACACTTAAATCACTAAACTCTTAAACTACTAAATACTTAAACCTTTAAACCGGTATACCCTAAATAATTAATCATAAATTTCATTTTTATTTGTATTCATTATAATTTTAATATTCATTTCAATTATTTATTAGTTTATTTTTATAAAAATATTAATTGCAAAAAAGAATTATTAATGAGACAAATATAATTTAAATAATTTATCTTCATCAAAAAAATTTATAAGCTTATAAAAGAATCAAAGATTTAAAAATAAAAAATTATTATTTAGTAATATATTTTACTTTGATTTTGAATCATTTTAGGTTTTGCAAATATATTTTAATTAATATTTATCATATTAATAATAGTTTATTATTCTATTTTATGATCAGTATTATAATATCGATCAATAAATTATTTATATTGAATTTACATGATATATAATTTGTATGATTATTATAATTAAATATTGTATTAACATTGAAAAAAAATAAAAATTATTATATTTTCAATGGTTATAACATTGAAAATGAGAAAAATCATAAAAAAAATTTTTTTGTTATTTAATTATTTAAATAAAACCTATAAACCACAAATACCTAAATAATTAAATTACTAAACTCTTAAACTCTGATACTACTGCACCACACACACATACCAATGGACCACAGTACACACGTGCACATATTATTGTCCATTTTGGTGTTAGCATTTAGAGGGCCAGCAAGTGTTCGAAGCAGCCAGAAGTATGGGCCACCAGCTTGTAGAGGGCCCCACTAGCAATCCGGGTTGATAACATTCACACAACTGACGAGACCGAGCAAAGTGGTCGTGAGTAATCCCAGGAGTAGCTAGGAGTGGGTCCCACTAGCCATATCAGGCAGCATAGAAGGCCACCCAACATGGCCCAACAGGAGTAGCGGGTAATCCATGATTAATTGGAGAGCTGGAAAAATCCGAAGCATCACCAAGCAGGGCCAATAAGCATTGGAGTCCATACCAGCCACACGGGAGCGAAAGATTCAAACTTGTATTTTATGTTTGTAGTCTTATTTGTATTTTGAACTTTGTATGCACCATGTACTTGTAGAAACGGATCATGACATACTCACACACACAATATTGTATGTTCTCTATGTAGCATGCAATGAAAGCAACTGGACCAATGAGTATCTCTAAGTGGGGCCCACTATGCATTTTGTAAATACACATTAGGCGATGCTGCATTCCTAGTAGCAGAAGACGCATCTTTATAGCATTTTGTAATTTTACTTGTATTCTTACTTGGTTGTATGCATAGATATTTAGACTATGAGATGGACCTCATCACACATGCACACCGATGCATGCATATTTTTTGATATTTTGTCGGTGCAACATACACCCACTTCTTGGAGCTCGAGGAGGAAGCATTCTAACCCAATAGATACTCTTTGAGGATCATTGAAGCAAATTAATGTGGAATTCAGAGGTGAGAATAAATTGACCAAAGTGTTGTAGATATGGACTTGTGGATTTATGGGTATTCAGTTTTACATGTATTCCTTTGCATAGGAATGACTATGCAACCGCTTGATGCTGCATGTCACACACATGCACATTCTTATATTTCCATAGTTTTAATATGGTGCATCATCAGGTTCCTCGAAAAGGCTTGGACAAATCCGAATGGAAAGGACGTAGTTCGCATAATGACTCAATGCCAACTCTGTAGTCTGCGATGCCGGGTGATTTTAGTTGTATTCGTAACGCTTGGAATTATTAGGCATATGTTTTTTATGTATTTTATGCATAGAATCATTAAGGTGCATAGGATTTGGCGGGCTGGCCTAAATTAGTCAGCTTTTTAGTATCTTGTAAGTTGTGTGCCTAAATATAAATAAGTGTGTATTTTCCATAAAAAAAACAAAAAAAACCATAAACCCTAAACTTTAAATCCTAAACCTTAAACCATAAACTATAACCCTAACCCATAAACCCCTAAATCCTAAATCTCATATTTTGCACTTTTATAATCAAATGACTAAGTGTTAAATTTAATTGAAATTCACAACTTTTAAGAATGTCATAGATTTATCTTTTTGTATATGTAACACAAAGTCATGACTCAAGGGGTGAGTTATGGATTCAGTCTCTTTCTTGCTTTAGATTATTGTAGCATTAGCAGTGGTCATGATTGTATATTTTGTCTCTAGAACACAAAATCATATCGATGAGAAAATGCCATAACTTGTGTCTCTCTGTTGAACATATTGTTATGCCACTAAGAATGATCATGAATACATATTTAATCACTATAATATTGGGTCACAGTATTAGATATGACCATAGCTTTTGCATTTTAACTTTATATTCCAAAGTCATTGCACTAGGAATGATTGTAACTTTGGACATTCGTCAAGAGCAAAAGTCATGACCCTAGAAATAGTTAAAGCTCGAGTACTACTCTTTATATCTTTTATAGCTAAAATTATTGGGATTGGAAATATCACCATGGCTTTTTCCTTCGATTTGTGACCTCAAGTGTCAATATGCAAGACTAATATTTTTGAGCAAATATTAAAACCTTTTATACATTTGAATATGATTCATTTGCACCTTTTTGGGTATTGTGAGCTTGTATACATAACTCATTTAATATAAAAAAAAGAAATGATAATTTCATATCCATGAGGATATAAAAAGGGGCTTAGACATGCCAATAAAATAAATTTTTTGATTCTTGATTGAAAGAGAGGCTATACTTCTTGCCATGCTCAAACAGCCCTAGGGCTAGTTTGTTCTAATAGGCTACAAGGTTTTTAGTTTAGTAGATGTGAACTATGTTTTAGAAAAATTGCTTTGAGTGTGTGCATGAGAGATATTTTAGAAGAAATCATATAATCAATATAAAATAGCATCCTCAACAACTAGCTATTTCAACACATAGGGGTACAACTTTGGTTTAGTCTGTTAGCATACTGAGTCAAATACCTTTGATAGCCTAGTGATTCAACATCAAATATAATAAGACATAATAGAGATAAAATAAAAGCTCCTATTATTTTGGTTAGAGCTTTAGCAATCATTCTAGAGTTGAAAGAGGAACAAAATAAATTATTTTAATTTTTCAGTATAATTTAAATTTTATTTTATTTATTTATCAGTTTTTTTTATAGAAATATTAAGTACAAAATAAATTATTAGGTGTGACGGATCTAATTTAAATTAAACCAGTATACCTAAATAATAAAGAAATAAATCTCATTTTTTTTTTCATAATTCTCCATTTTATAAATATTAATTTTAAATATTAATACACCCATTCATTTTAATACACCCATTCCAAATTATTTATAATTCTCATTTTAAATTTAATACATTTTAAGTTTACCTTTTAAAATATTACCTTATAAAATTTTAAAATTTTAATAATATAAATATTACCTTTTATACCTTTTATACACTATGGCTTTTTCCTTTGATTTGTGACCTCAAGTGTCAATATGCAAACAAAATATTTTGAGTAATGATTAAACCTTTTATATCCTGTGAATATGATTCATTACACCTTTTTTGGCTATTGTAAGCTTGTATCCACATAAATCATTTTAATCCTAAAAAAGAAAGAAATGATACTTTTCATATCCATTAGGAGTATAAAAAAAGGCTTAGACATGCCAATAACAATAAATATCTTGTGATCTCGATTGATAAAGAGAGCCCATACTTCTTGCCCTGCTCAAAACCCCCCTGGGGCTAGTTTGTTCTAAATAGGCTGACTAAGGTGGTTATTTTTTAGAGGTGAAATCTATGTTTTAAAAAAATATTGTTTTGATGTGTGTGGCATGATATGATATTTTAGAATATGTATTACGAGATCAATATAAATAACATCCCTCATACAACTAGATATTTCAATACATAGGGGTACACACTTTGGTTTAGTCGTCGTAAGCGTACATGAGTTAAATTACCTTTGATAGCCCAGTGATTCAACATCAACTATGATGAGACATAATAGAGATAAAGTAAAAGCTCCTATTATGTTGGTTAGATCTTTAGCACTCATTCTAGAGTTGAGAGAGGAACAAAATAAATTAATTTAATTATTCAGTATATTTTTAATTTTTATTTTAATTCTTTATCAGTTTATTTTTATAGATAATTTAATTACAAAATAAATTATTAGTGTGACAGATCTAATTTAAATTAAACTGGTATATCTTAAATAATACAGAATAAATCTCATTTTTTCATTTTAATTTTAAGTATTCAAATTTAATTATTTTTTGTTTATTTTTATATAAATATTAATTACAAAATAAATTCTGAGTTACACAAATATAATTTATATAAATTATTTTTCATCAAAAGAATATAGATAAACTTTTTAAAAGAAAAGAAAATTTCAAAACAAATAATTATTATATAGTAATATATTTTACTTTGCTCCTAAATCATTTTAGGTTTTGTAATTATATTATAATTGATATCTATCTTATTAATAATAGATTATTTATTTATTTTTTGATAATTATTAGAATATTTATCAATAAAATAGTTTATATTGAATTTATATGATATATAAATATAATGATTATTATAACCTTTGAAAATATTAAAAAATAATAAAATAAATTTTTTTGTTTTTTTATTTTTAATATAAAACCTATAAACTACTGAATACATACACAGTTAAATAAGTAAACTCCTAGAACCCGTAATGCCAAATACATTAACCATTAAACCGAAATATAATACATAATAAATAATAAATCTAATTTTTATTTTTATTTATTATAATTTTAAATATTCATTTTAATTATTTATTAGTTTATTTTTATAGAAATATTTATTACAAAATAAATTCTGAGTGCGACAAATATAATTTAAATAATTTATTTTTAATGGATAATATATATATATATATATGCATATAAAAGAAGTAAACATTTTAAAAATTTAAAATTATTATCCAGTAATATATTTTACTTTAATTTTGAATCAATTTGGGTTTTGTAAATATTTTTTAATTAATTTTAATCTTTTTATTAATAGTTTATTAATTAAATTTTTGATCATTATTATATTATCTATCAATAAAATTGTTTTTATTGAATTTATATGGATATAAATTAATGAATATTATTATAACTAATAATGTATTCACATTTCAAAAATCTTGTATATATTATTATATTTTCAAATGTTATTACCTATGAAAATTAAAAAAATTATAGAAATTTTTTTTTTAAATAAACCTATAAACCACTAAACGCCTAAATAAACATAAATCCACTAAAACTCATAACGACAAACTCTAAATACGTAAATAATTAAACTAGTATACAATAATAATAAATCCATAAATCTCTTTTTAATTTTTATTCAGTATAATTTTAAATTTTTTATTTTAATAATTTATCACTTACTTTTATAAAAAATATTAATTACAAAATAAAATATTAGAGAGATATATCTAATTTAAATTAAACTGGTATCCCTAAATAATAAATAATCATTTTTTTTTCATTATAATTTTAAATATTTATTTAATTATTTATTTGTTTATTTATATATAAATATTAATAACAAAATAAATTGAGTTACACAAATATAATTTATATATTTGTCTAATTAAAAAATATAGATAAAATTTTTAACATAAAAAAATTCAAAACAAAAAATAATTATATTGTAATATATTTTTCTTTTCTTCTGAATCATTTTAGGTTTTGTAATTATATTTTAATTGATATCTATCTTATTAATAATAAATTATTAATTTATTTTTTGATCATTATTAGAATATTTATCAAAAAAATTATTTATATTGAATTTATATGAAATATAAATATAATGATTATTATAACTAAATATTGTATTCACATTTAAAAAAAATTTAAAAATTATTATATTTTCAAAGTTTATAACCTTTGAAAATATGAAAAAATAATAAAAATAGATTTTTTATTATTTTATTTTATTAATAAAACCAATAAACTACTAAATGCATACACAGTTAAATCAGTAAACTCCTAAACCTCATAATGCCAAAATACATAAACCATTAAACTGCAATAAACTACTTAATAATTAATAAATCTAATTTTTATTTCTATTTATTATAATTTTAATTATTCATTTTAATTATTTATTGGTTTATTTTTATAGAAATATTTATTACAAAATAAAGTATGAATGTGACAAATATAATTTAAATAATTTATTTTTAATCAAAAAAAATATATACGCTTATAAAAGAAGTAAAAATTTAAAAATTAAAAATTATTATCCAGTAATATATTTTAATTTAATTTTGAATCAAAATGGATTTTTAAAATATTTTTTTAATTAATATCTATCTAATTATTAGTTGTTTATTAATTTACTTTTTGATCATTATTATAATATCTATCAATAAAATTATTTATATTGAATTTATATCATATATAATTACTAATATTATTATAACTAAATATTGTATTCACATTTCAAAAAATTTTAAATATTATTATATTTTCAAAGGTTATAACATATGAAAATGAGAAAAAATTACAATTTTTTTTGTTATTTTATTGATTAAATAAAACCTATAAACTACTAAATGCCTAAAAACCTAAATCACTAAACTCCCAAAAGACAAAACTTCTAAATACTCAAACCATTAAACTAGTATACATTAATAATAAATCATAAATATCATTTTAATTTTTATTTTGTATAATTTTAAATTTTTATTTTAATTAATTTTCAGTTTATTTTTATAGAAAGATTAAATACAAAAGAAATTCTTAGTAAGACAGATCTAATTTAAATTAGACTGGGATACCCTAAATAATAAATAATAAATCTCATTTTTTGAATTATAAATTTAAATATTCATTTTAATTATTTATTTGTTTTTTTTTATATAAATATTAATTCAAAAAATAATCTAAGTTACACAAATATAATTTATATAAATTATTTTTTCATCAATAAATTATAGATAAACATTTTAAATGAAAAAAAATTTCAAAACAAAAAATTATTGTATAGTAATATATTTTGCTTTGCTTCTGAATCATTATATGTTTTGTAATTATATTTTATTTGATATTTATTTATTAATAATAGATTATTAAGTTATTTTTTGATCATTATTAGAATATTATCAATAAAAATGTTTATATTGAATTTATATGATATATAAATATAATGATTCTATAACTAATATTGTATTCACTTTTGAAAAAAACTTTAAAATTATCATATTTTCAAAGGTAACCCAAAAATAAAAAAAATATTTTTCTTTGTTATTCTATTTTAAATAAAACTTATACACCATTAAATGCCAAAGCAATAAAATCACTAAACTACAAAATTTCGACATCTCTATATAAATAATCCTTTAATCGGTATACCCTATATAATTAATTAATAAATTTCATTTTTATTTGTTTCATTATAATTTAAAAAATTCATTTTGATTGTTTAGTTTTTTTATTTTTATATATGTATTAATTATAAAATAAATTGAGTTAAAAAATATAATTTATAAAAATTATTTTTCATCAAAAAATTGATAAACTTATAAAATGAATAAAATTTAAAAACAAATAATTATTATTTAGTAAATATTTGCTTTGATTTTGAATCATTTTAGGTTTTGATATTATATTTAAGAAATATCAATTTATTTATAATAGATTTTTAATTTATTTTTTGATAATTATTAGAATATCTATCAATAAAATTGTTTATATTAAATTTGTATGATATATAATTATTATGATTATTATAATATATATAGTATTTACGTTTGAAAAGAAATATAAAAATTATTATATTTTCAAGGTTAGAACCTTAAAAATCAGAACAAATAATAAAAATAAATTTTTGTTTTCATTTTTAAAATAAAACCTATAGATCATTAAATGCTTACTTACTTAAATCAGTAAGCTCAAAGACCTCGAAACCCCTGAATACATAAATC